>JAQMYJ010000033.1:26249853-26298061 GCA_030014305.1 Clarias laeviceps
TCTCTGAGGTAAGAACGTGTAGTGACTGAGCCATGTACAATAACCAAATCTGTTTTGCGCTGACTGGTGATGCCTGCACAGACTGTTGCACCTCCTCCACCAAAGCAAACCACCAAGCACCACTTATTTTAATTAACTTTTATTTAAGAAAAAAAAAAGTAATTAATTAAAAGAAAACGAGCACATTGTAACAAGCACAGCTGATTTATTTTATTTATATATAAAAATTTTATTTTATTATTATTATTATTATTATTATTATTATTATTATTATTATTTTTAACCTTTTCCTGATAATTTTCCAATACTGGCCCTGGAGAATCCCAGAAAAACATAAGCATAAATTTCCAATAAAGGAATCACTGCATGTTGCTCTACTTTCATGTAAGTCACAAGTGGGGCATCTGTTTTTGCTGAAAAGACAGACAAGTCAACCGAAGTTTCAATATAGCCGGAGTACAGATCATTTTTCACTTAAAGCCACCAAGCATGCACACAGACCCAAGGCAGGAATCGAACACGGAACCTGGAGGTGCAAGGCAACAGTGCTAACCACTTATCCACCATGCAGCCAATTTAATAATCTCTATTTATATAATCCAAAACATGATCTAGGCCAGATCCAGAGTGTCCAAAGTCCAGCCCCAGTGCCAAATGAATATATAATAGACAGCCCAGACTGTGTTAACACAGCTGTATTGCAAGAGCCTTTATGTGTGATGCAAATGAATTTACTGAATAATTATTTAGTCATGACTACAGACTAGAAAGTAATGTTGAGAAGAAGTGATTTTAAATGAGCTGAAAACAACAAAAGGTTTTCCAAGAGAGCTGTAACGAATGCATGTGTCTCATATTTCAAGAGACTGTTGAGGCAATTAATTAAAAAAAAATATTCAGGGGAGGAGAGGGCAAAGAAACTGAAGCAGATGAAAGTTCTCCTGGCAGAAACAACTTTCTTTCCTTCTTTCTTTCTTAATCAGAGCAAACTGGGCACAGAACATGCTTTCATGTAATAAACATGGGAAACATTTCAGGAGTCCTTGAAAAATAAAGTGCCATTTATCCTGAAATCTAAATTTATTCTGTTATGTAGAATAAATAGACCTGTTATTTGATATCCTGCTGCAGTTATTCCACCGTGTGTGTGTGTTTTTAAAAAAAAAAAAAATTTTTATTAATTTATATATACTGTATATATAATGTGTGTGATAAAAAATATACTGTGTGTGTATATACATACATACACACGCACATGCGCGCGCACACACACACACACACACACACACACACACACACACACACACACACACACACACACACACACACACACACACACACAGTGTCAGCCAAAAAAATGTATACACACTTCATGAAAAGGAAAAACTGTACATTTGTATTCCCCCCCCCCCCCCCTGAAGTGCGTATACATTTTCTTTTGGCTGACTCTGTGTTTGCTCTTGTCACACAGGACGCTGAGCTGCCTGCCAATATGTGAACAGATTAAAACGCACCACCAGCAGGATTATAGTGGAACGGCAACCTTTTACATCCTCAAATGCATACGTTATAAAAATAAAAAATAAACTTTTAAAAAGTCAGTCACGAAGAATCACGATACATCACTGAATCGATTGTTTTCTTTATTTTTTTTTTCCCCCCTAATCTCTAGTAAATTACAATATATATATTTTTTGTGAAATTTGTTTTGGTATTGATGAAATGTAGCATCCTGACAAAGGCGCAGCCCCTGTATTAGCACTATAAATTAAACAACGTTTTTATATTTAAGATGTTTACTTTTTAGTTATATGTGTAACCTGGACATTTTTAGAGATTGTTGCCATTTAATTGTCTGCACACTGCAAACAATAATAACAGCTGTTAGAGTGGTACTGTATAAGCTTAATGTAAGTTGTTGTGTGATTAAGCTCAGTTCCTATAGGCTGAGGAGTTTCTGTATAAATCTATACTATGCATTTTAATAGGTTGCAGACCTCATCCTGGAGTGACTTGTGTGAGAGACCTCTTTTCTCACAGAGCACAAGGAATAATTTACAGATGTGCTTCTAGATTTAGATTGCATATACTGTATTTCTACTGGGCATTTTATAGAAGGTGAAATCAGGCAGTGGTGCTCAGGTGGTTCAGGATCTGGGTTTCTGTTTGGATAGTCAGCGTCGAGCCCCACCCTTCTGCCACGTTGCCAATGTTGGGCCCCTGGGTCTGTCCCAAGCTAAAGGGAAGAGTTGTGGCAGGAAGGGCATCCAACATAAAACCTGTGCCAATATTTTCTGGATTGAATGATCTCATGTGGTGACCCTGCTACATAAATCAGTCAGCCAGAGGAAACATCCCTGACATACTGGCTTTCCAGTGTGAAGTTGTCCTACCTGAGTAGAGCTTAAGACTTAGGACATGGATGCTAATATATTTCTTCTGATGGAGGGGGTGATTATTTTGAATTTACACTGATACCTGTTATTGTGTGTTTTCTCCTTCACAGGATTATGTTAAAGCTTTAGCATATGCTAAAGATAAAGAGCTGGTGGCTTCGGCAGGACTGGACAGACAGATTTTCTTATGGGATGTGAACACACTAACAGCACTGACTGCCTCCAATAATACTGTCACTAGTGAGTGCTGTCTCTCAGCTGAAGTACCTCTTATGGCTCAGCGTTGTGTGTGTGTGTACTGTATATAAAAACAATGTTGTGAGATTGTGTCATCATACAGGTTACCTATTGTAGCTAGTGTAACTGTATCTTTTTATCACATTTTTTGTTCTTTTGTTTTTCAAAACAATACCTTAACAGATATGGAAGGCTTTGTCACAGCACATCCTCCAGTATTTTCTTCCTTATGCAATATATTTAGTTTATTGTGAAGTATTGTGTATGTTGTATCTCTTTCCAGGACTCATAAGTAATCTTACTCAGTCTTGGATGTATCCTAATTTTTAAACGATTGTGTGTTTTGTGGATAATGAGTAGCATGGATTTTATATGCCAAATTACCCAAGACAAATGATCTTAATATTGTAGGTGATGTAGCAAATTTAAAGCCTGCAATTTAATCTAGTTTTGCACAACCCGAGAGATAATCAAACCTCATTTCTCATTTAGTCAATTCTGAAACGCTTGCAATTATTTATCCTGCAGCATCGTCTCTCAGTGGGAACAAGGATTCAATCTACAGTCTGGCCATGAATCAGATGGGCACAGTAATAGTGTCTGGATCAACTGAGAAGGCTCGTCCCAATATTCTCTTCTTTAACTGCAAATGTCTTTCATATAAATTGAATTGGATGTGTTTCTTTTGCTGGCCCTGTTTATGTGTGTGTGTGGTTTCTTAGGTTTTAAGAGTGTGGGACCCACGCACCTGCGCCAAGCTCATGAAGCTTAAAGGACACACAGACAATGTGAAATCACTGCTGCTCAACAGAGACGGCACTCAGGTGCATAACGTTGTATTGCAGTATTAGGAGATTGAAACTCTGAAAAAGGATGCTGGAAATTCTGATGCAGTGTGAACAAGTGGAACAGCTTCATGATGTAATGTGCAGTGGTGGTCAAAAGTAAAATTTAATGTTTTATTAACATTCTCAATTTTTTAAATGATGAAAATCAAGACGATGAGAGAGAATTCTTGTGCCAGGGCCTGCTCCAACAGCAAAGCGAGTCATAAAATATAAGAAACCACAAAATTAAGTAATAATTAAAGTAGAAAGAATATCCACAAAGTGTATATAAAATAAAGTCGACAAATATTGTCTACAAAAATGCAAGATTTCGATGTAAAGTTTTACAAAGCAACAGTGACAAATAATATTCCGCATGATATTGATATTAAACATGATATTAAGGAACCCTGGCATACAAATCGCCAAAGTAAGTCTAGCGCACTTATTGTTTAACTCTCCTCCCTCCAGAAGGGAGGAAGGTATAAAGTTTGATGAAGACCTCCTGTGGCATTCTGTGGTGCTTCTTGGTTGTCTCAGTCTATGGCTGAACGTGCTCTGGTAGGACCCCAGTAGGAGCATGCGGCAGATTCCTTGTGCAGAATCCTGAGAAGTTTCTTAAGCATTCTCCTCTCGCCTCCGCCAGAGACTCGAGCTCCACTCCAATGACGGAGCCAGCTTTCCTAATGAGCTTGTTGAGTCTGTTGGCATCGACTGTCTTTACTCCGCTGTCCCAGCACAATACATCATAGAAGATGGCACTGAATTATAAGAATAATTTGTTATTTTATGGAATGCAATCGCTATAAAACAGTCATTATGTATTATAAATTCCTTTATTCTTCAAAACCTGCTGAATGCTCCTGGGCATAGAGTCAAAAAGACATCTGCAGTTTTCTGGTGTCATGTTCAGAAATTTTCTACAGAAGTTTGCAACGAAAGTAAAAGCCCTGCCATATATTTGTTTCATGCTTTAACTAAAAAAGCCAATGTTAATCAGCACAACTTTTCAGCCAGATAGACAAGAATTAATTAGTAATTAGTAAACTAATTATTTTGTCCACAGGGAGAGCTATAATACATGGCATATGTTATCTTAATTCTTTTAGCCACCACTATCCAGGTTGTCAAAACATTTGAGGTGCGTATTTCCGCAGATATAAACGGACCGTGGTTCTACTTCCAGTTCAATCACGGAAGTAGCTCACATATATTGTACAAAAAATAGACACTGCAGGGCACCATATATTAATTATATACAATATTTCCAGTGTGTAAGTCAATGTATAAAAAGTCCGGTATATTGTATGTGTGTGTGTGTGGGGGTGCGGGAGACAGCCTCACTGGCTTCAACGAATAAGTCCGGAATCACGATGATAGGAAATGGCTGACCTGTAAAGCTGTCCTGATAGTGAATAGTCCTAAGAGTTCACGGTCCTATATCGTGGAAAACAGTTCTGCGATTTAAAGGTGCAGAGACAATACTGTTACATTTGTGTGAGATTAATTTCCTTATACAAGGTGACACAAAAAACCAGGAACTTTTTTACAAAAGTTATCTAATAAAACTAGAAGTGATAAAAGAAATAAATTTTATTCATAGTAATTGAAACCTAAAACTTGTAGAAATACTAAAGTATATTTAACTAAATGTCA
This sequence comes from Clarias laeviceps, assembly GCA_030014305.1. NCBI lineage: Eukaryota > Metazoa > Chordata > Actinopteri > Siluriformes > Clariidae > Clarias > Clarias laeviceps. The sequence goes on from JAQMYJ010000033.1 coordinate 26,254,970, forward strand.
CCAACCCGCAGTGCTACCACCTGCTAATGGCTATCAATACGCATTTCAAAAATTCCCGTTATTCTGTGTCACCCTTTATTTTTTGGCCAAATGATGGCAGTGTGGGGAAAGGGGACAGATTTAGTCAAGTGGATTTATATGGCTTTACATTGTATATTCGTGTCAAAGGCCTCTAAGACTCACTTTCTCGGACTTAAGAACAAATCAGATTTACGAACGTACTCTAGGAATGGAACTTGTTCATAAGTTGGGGACTACCTGTATAGTTAACTGTACCTTTTTATACATTTAGATCATTGTTTTCTCATTAACATTGCACATAATCTCTTTTTGCTTTAAAGTAGATAACGTTGAAGCACTGTATAATAAATGTGATAAATTATGCGCCCCGATCTGTGTTTTAGTGCCTGTCGGGAAGTTCAGATGGTACAATCCGGCTGTGGTCACTGGGACAGCAGAGGTGTATAGCCACGTACCGTGTCCATGATGAGGGAGTGTGGGCGCTGCAGGTGAACGAAGCCTTTACGCATGTCTACTCTGGAGGCCGGGATCGGAAGATTTACTGCACTGACCTGCGCAATCCAGACATACGTGTACTCATTTGTGAAGAGAAAGCCCCTGTGCTTAAGGTAGGGGAGATATGAAAGGGTGGGGGGAAACTAGGAGACTGTGTGTACTTTTTCTGGAGCCTCTTCAGTTATTTTTGCTTTACACCTCAGTCTTTGTAATACCATGTTTTTAGCAAGACACAAATCCAAAGGAAAGGGTATTATTTAGATCAGATACGTTCTCTACAATTATTGCCACCCTTGATTAAGATGAGTTTAATAAAAGGTTATAGAAGATGTCTTTGAGGTTAATAAGTTTAATCGTAGATTAAAAATATCAAAGAAACCCAAACTTCAAGAGAAGTAAATTAATTATAAGGAAATATTTAAAACGACCAAATCTATTGTTTTAACAGAACCGGTAGTCACAATTTATGGCTTACCTAGAGATTATTTTCAATAAAGCCTAACTGAAACATGTTCGTATTTATATTTAGCTATTTATAATGTGCACCTGAGTGTTTTCACACTCTTAAACAGTCACCCATGACTTCCTGTTTTGAATTCCCTTAGTCAATGGCGATAGAATTAGCTACACCTGCAAATGTCCATATTCATATTTAGGGGAGTCATTAAGTAGTTAAGAAAACAGAGCTTTAATGAACTTCCTTAAAAAATGACACAAGTGTACTTTATTCCCACACACAGTGAGGGGGATAATTAGACAGGCAAAAACTTCTCCGGCGATCACAGTTGGATATTTGCAGAAGATTGCAGCATTTTGTGGTCCCAAAGAATACAAACTACTCTTGGGTACCAACTTCATATCAAAACACTTTCTTTTATCTAACTAAATATGTAAGTACCTGGAGGTTGCTAGATGCAACTGAAGTCTTCACCGGAACTGGGTTCTGTAGTTGCATAAGATTAAAAAAAAAAAAAAAAAAACACACACACACAACACTGAAAATGGGTTTAAAATAGTAAGAAGGATGTTCTACAGAATAGAATATGATCATCACTGTTGGAGGACCTGAGATGCTCTGAGGATGTTTTTCCTCTAAATGCCCCAGAAACCTTGTTAGAATACACATCATCATGGACTCCATTAAGCACTAGAGGAGTTTAAATGAAAATAAGGCCATTACCAACATCATACAAAAGAAAGGTCCATATGAAGCAGGGCAGAGGTTGTGTATTGAGGAGTGCTCTCAGGTTCCTCACTGCATATTCTCTATGGTAGGGAATAGTTTGTGTAAAGTACTAAATGCATGGTTCCGCTTACTTTTTTATTAATAAGTGGTTTTGTTAATAATAATTATTGTATTTAAGCATACATACTTCAATTAAAGGTTAGATTTAAAAGAAAGGTTAGGTTAAATTTCAATCAAATTTTTTTACTCACTTGATGTCAGTATAGTTTTTCCACTGTCCTGAGAGCACAGTGACCTTAACACTGTAACAGGCTGCACTGATATTATACAGTGTATATATATATATATATATATATATATAATATATACTATACAAAGACAAGTGCTAAAACAATAAATACAGGTGTGGAGAGAAAATTGTTTAGAGTGTAGTTTAAAGAACTATCCCTACGTGCAAAGAAAGTAAAATTGCTGAATGTATATTTGGCCTTGGGCAGATGGAGCTGGACAGGTCAGCGGACCCACCGTCGGCCATCTGGGTCTCCACCACAAAGTCCACTGTTAACAAATGGGTAAGCACAGCTGCCTTCTACAGTGACGTGAATAAAGATGCCACCTGCCCCAGCTGTTCCTGACACATCATATAGACTCGTCCTCCTAAACTTTAATCATCCTTTTGTCTTTTATTTTACTTTGAAAGTTCCACTTGTTTCAATATTATCCCTTGTGTATAGTTGTAAATTAAGCACTGAATTCGAATCATATAGCATGTTGTATTACTAGTAATGTATTGACTGACTTACAAGCACATACATGTACACAATGCCTCAGTAGTTCACAAAGTGTCACCATCTAAGCATTTCCCATACTTAAAATCTTAAATACTTTTTTTTTTTTTTTCAAATACTTGAAATCTTAGAGCTAACATCTCTGCATAATAATGTCTTTGTAAGATCTGAGCCTTGAGCCTTTGAGCCTCAATTTTCATTTAATCTCTATTACCCTGCAGTCTCTAAAGGGCATCCACAATTTCCGAGCATCTGGCGATTACGACAATGACTGCAGCACTCCCTTGACACCGCTGTGCACACAGCCGGATCAGGTTATTAAAGGTACACAACTTGGTGCACACTGCTCTATGCGCTTGTACACTTTACATGTTGGTTGGTAAAGTGTACTGATGGTTCTGCATTTAGTCCAATACATACTGTAGGTTCTCTTTTGCCATATCTCAGCCAGTAGTTTAAAATCTATTAACTCGTAGAAGTACAAACTGAAAATCATTGTCTAGTTTATAACCAAGCTTTATTCATAATTATCAACAATTTGTGCAGGTGCTAATAATCTTTCAACCAAACCTTACATTTCTTTATTAATTAAACATGCGTCAATGTATTTCTGATATCCCCACCATAAAGTATTTTAAGTGGTAATCTGGTGCTTTATAATTCTGAAATAGTTTCAGGACTTTTAGATTGTATTACTTCCAGTCATAATTTTCCAGTCGCTTATGGTTTCAGAATGGCAGCACACACTTCAAGTACCTTAATGTGTCCTCTAGGTGGAGCCAGTATAATCCAGTGCCACATTTTGAACGACAAGAGACACATACTCACCAAAGACACCAACAACAACATAGCATACTGGGATGTGTTAAAGGTATGACCTGTTGCATTTTTTTTTTCCTTTCCAGACATTGTCACAGTGTCATTCTTACTTATCTGTACCCTTTATCCAGGCATGCAAAGTTGAAGATTTGGGAAAGATAGAGTTTGATGAGGAGATCAAGAAACAGTTTAAGATGGTTTATGTGCCTAACTGGTTTTCTGTGGATCTTAAAACAGGGGTGAGCAAGAAGAAAAAAAACATTTCTCTACATAATAATGTTAATGTCATACAAAACAATGGCCTAGAATTATGTCCAGGATTCCAGTTTTTAATGACTATGTGTATTGTTTTGTTAATTTCATTATGTTTGTTGCTCTATAGATGCTGACTATTACACTCGATGAGAGCGATTGCTTTGCTGCTTGGGTCTCGGCCAAGGATGCTGGATTTACCAGTCCAGATGGCTCAGACCCAAAACGTGAGTGTAGCAGTATGTGTGAATCATCATCATCATCATCATCATCATCATCATCTGAGAAACACACAGGTCAAATGTGTAAAAGTACTTGCTTGTGTGTTCTGTTCCTGGGCAATAAGTCTAACTTCCAAGTGACACTTCCAGTGTGTCTATCCAGAACCTTCACCAGTCCCACTTGTCTGAGTAAATGCTAAAACGTGTGTCAGGGTTTTCTTATACTTACTGTAGGACCTGAAACTGATCGCATTAGTTTTAATGTACACACCTACTCACACACTCACTCTCTCACACACTCACTCACTGACTCACTCACTCATTCTCTATAGCGCTTATCCTGGAAGGCATTTTTGGACTGCCCAAGTTTTAATACCGTAAGAAAACAATTTCTACCAGAACAAGTTTTTAAAAACATATTCTGCAAGACAAAACCAGAAAAACTCTTACAATTTCTATCTAAAGTGCACCTAAAGAATCCAATGTAAAATCTTGTTCTTCTGGCCAAGACCATTCATTTTTATCTATTGTTATTATTTCTTTTTTTTACTTTCCCACAACTCTTTAAATCACTTACATTATAACATACTATAATATTGGTTCGAATAAACCAGCTTAATATTTGATGTGAATCTGCCATGAAATAGCCTGGAAAGCTGATTTGACTCAGGGCATTAGGCAGCGTACATCATGTACGTGGTGCCAAACTATTGCTTACACACTCATACACTGTGGGCACTTTGGAAACGGCAGGTAGCATAGCATGTCTAAAGCCTGCATGTCTTTAGACTGTGGGTGGAAACTGGAAACTATCGGGAAAAAACTCACAAAGCGCATGCAAACTCCACACACACGGAGGCGGGCAGACCTCGGCCACCCTCAATGTACACACATTAATTATTATAATTTTTTTTTTTAATCAACAAGATAACATTTCTAATTGTTTTGAAAGATGGTTTCAGTAAAAGCAAGATTAGTTTTCAAAAAACCAGAAACTTTTAGATTTTTAAAGGTTCTATTCGATGTGAATGTTTGCATCATTGTATGGAAATAGCAATTGAAAGTTGTTGTATGTGTGTTGTAGTGAATCTGGGTGGACTACTCCTCCAAGCCCTGTTGGAATATTGGCCCAGGACACACAGCAGCCCAATGGATGAGGAAACTGAGCTGAACCATGGTATGAAATTCTGTTAGAAAATTATTGTCTGATCCATGGAAAGAAATTATTTTGTGAGAGATTTTTAATTTTAAAGATTTATTTCTTTATATAGAATCATGTTAAGTAAAATTTATTTGTTGCTTTAGTAAATGGTGAGCATGAGAACAGGATACAGAAAGGAAACGGATATTTCCAAGTTCCACCACACACTCCTGTCATTTTTGGTGAAGCAGGCGGAAGGACACTGTTCAGGTCTGTTTCTTAGAAAGTGTGCAGGGTTGTTTGTGGTCGTGCTGGACAAACACAGACCCGCATGCATGATGTGTATCCGTGTGTGCAGGTTGCTCTGTCGAGACTCCGGAGGCGAGACTGAATCCATGCTGCTCAATGAAACTGTTCCACAGTGGGTGATTGACATTACAGTGGATGTGAGTGCTTAAGAGTCCCCAGTGCCAATCCTGCCTCTCGTCTAAATGTCATTTAATCAATATGATTTAGACTGCTCAGAGTGTAAGATTATGCAAGTAGAGGTTTTGACCGATGCTGTGTAAATAGATTCGTCAGTTATAAAGACCTATTAAAAAAAAGCACTTCAAAAGATATCTTTCGTTCTGAAGTCTTTATTCTGCTCTGTTTTCTTTTTTACAGAAAAACATGCCAAAATTCAACAAAATCCCCTTCTACCTCCAGCCCCATTCTTCATCAGGTGCCAAGACGTTGAAGAAGTAGGTTATTATTATTATAGGTGGAAATTGTAAATGTATTCAGGTTTTACAGTATTATAGCACTGGCGTCTGGGTTCTTAACCGTTTGACCAGTCTGGAAACTAAACTCTAAATCTTTGTGTTTAAGAACCTTTTCATTGTCCAATCTCAGATTGTAATTCCAAACTAGACTCTAAATGAGTACTTTACTATTCCTGATATTTTGTTCACTTGTTTTTAACTTTTTTGTTTAACTTGTTTGATTTCTGTAAAACAATAAATAGCAGAATGTTGCATGTCCTGATGTTCCCAGCAGCGGACAAAGAAAGAAAAACCTTAATTTGTACAGAATCCCTACTGAGTCTGACCCAGATCCAGATATATCTAACCGGAGTTAGATATACACTTGGCATTCACAGTCTATTTGTTCTTAATCAGTTTCATCTCTTATATTTTTATAATCTTCTGAACACTCCATGTATTAAAAATCTGTTGGACCTGTTCTTATATTATAATAACGCAAAGCCCAAGGTTGAGAATATAAAATGTTATGACTGATTGGTGAATAATGAGTCAGTAATTAGTCTTTTTGTACAGTATATTCTGTAAATAACAGTTCTGTATTATTTTGTCTTTAGTCTGAGTGAAAAAAAATACAGACGTTACACAACAAGAATTTTGATTGCTCTCGTTTTAATTATAAAACCATCTTGTCTGACCTGTGTAGGATGTTCGTGTCTAGCTTACTGCATTTTCTCTAACAGTTAAAGCACCCAACAGATCAGACAATTTAGAATAAAGGTTCATTAAAGTAACTTGAAAACAATATTTCAACATAGCTGCAATGTCTACATGATCTCTTGTCTCTGTGTTTTAGAGATCGTCTATCCGCTAGCGACATGCTCCAGGTGAGAAAAGTAATGGAGCACGTTTATGAGAAGATCATTAACCTGGATAGCGAGTCCCAGACGAGCGGTTCGGCTGGAGAGAAGCCAAGTGAGCAGAAAGAGGAGGAGGACATGGCAGTGCTAGCTGAGGAGAAGATCGAGCTGCTCTGTCAGGACCAGGTAAAGTCCTTCGTTGCTTTTACTGTCCAAGGTTTTTTTTACAGGATCATCCAAACGGGGGAAAAACCTGATATCAGGTACAGATCTGAAGACTGCCTCAGGACTCCAGTATCTGCACTCTCTCATTCTTCCTCAATTAATATAATCCTCATTCTATTTCTCTGTAATAATTATCCTTATCTCTTTTCTTTCTATGATCCTTAGGTCTTAGGTTTTTTAATGATTTACAGTCATGTTATAAAGTTAGTTTCCCCCTCTTTCAATTCTATGTGTTACCACAACCATGTGTTTTTATGGAAAAATATAATAAGAAATCACCTGATCATAGCAGGTTTTAGTATTAGCCAAATACACCATCTCAAATTATATAACACATAACTTTCATCATTTATTTATTGAGCCAAAATAAAGCCAATAAGGAAAAGAATATGTGGGCAATAATAAGGAAAAAGCACATGGGCATGATTCAATAGGCTGTAGATCCAATTTTAGCAGTAATAACTTCAAGTAGTTGTTTCCTGTATGACTTTATCAGTCTCTCACATGGAATTGTGGCAATCCCACAGCATTTCTGTTGGATTGAGATCTCAGTGTACCTGAAGTCATACAGTATTTTTATTTCCAGTTCTCTTCAATTAACTTTTTAAAGTTAAATTCTCACACGCATGCACACAAATTGTTGCTGGCTTTTGAGCTCTGCACGCACACTTTGTCTCTCTCCCTCTTACGCACACACGCACACACTTTAGCCATATTCTCCTCAGGTGTATGTTCTTATGTAGTTCACTCTCCTCCATCTCCTTCATCTTTATTATCTTGATTGTACAAAAAAACCTCCTCAAGCTAAATTTAAAAGCTGATGGTTAAATAAGAGCTATTGAGTACTTGTGACTGCAATAATGCGATTAATCGTTTCAATAATCGCTAGATGGATTGATTATCAAAATAACTATTAGTTGTAGCCCTACTTTAAGACAGTTGCTTATGACATGTGTTTCCCTCTTGGCATTGAGTTACACCTAAATGCAAACTGCTAAACATTCTGCTTTTGTAGAAGTCTGCATGATCAATTGATCAGGGGCTGATGATTAGCAGCACCGAGCTTCAACTTACCCGCAGTAAGGGCGTACTTAGTATTGCCATTCTTTTTTCTTTTTTCCTTTAAATAATTGTAGGGTGGAAAAAGTTATATGTTGTTCGTCTAAGGTTATATTTGCCTGATATTAAGACGAACTATGATCAAATGATTTTTATGTTTTGCACAAAAACACATTGAATTAAACAAGGGGTTACTTACTTTTACACATGACCGTATATTATCCTCATCTGAATCATGAACTTTTAAGACGCGTCATGATTTACTTATTTAAAAATTTTTTTTTACCTCTAATCTGGATTCACTGCTCTGTTTTTCCTCTGAAAGGTTCTGGATCCTAACATGGATCTGCGAACAGTAAAGCATTTCATTTGGAAGAGCGGAGGAGACCTAACCCTTCACTACAAACAGAAATCGACGTAAGAAAGCGACCTTAACGCTACACATCTGTCCACATTTCCTGTTCCAAACCTTGTCATGGACTTCCAGACTCATGCTCCCTGTGATCTGACATGTAGTACTCCAGTACTAGTCTGACACACACCAAATACACTTTCACCTGTGAATTCACACCAGATCTCCACAGTGAGAGTAAAGTGGATCTGGAGGTGTCGGGTTTGAGGTAAGAACAGGGAAACACTGGGAAACGAGATCTACTGTGAACAGTCAGCTGACAAATCGAAAGGGTAGTGTGACTGTCTTTTTGAAACTTGAGATTATTATTTAATTGCCATCTGTTTCATGTGTCATTATACGTTTTATTATATATATTTTTTTTGGAGTTTGTTTACTTTGATACTTGATAATACTGAACATATTGTACAACACGTGATGCGAAACACCACATATTTTTGCTCTCCTTCCTTTATACATTCCATGGATGTTGATAAGCTAGAACTATTTCAATCCTTATTTTAGAGAGAAATGCAAAATCTAAATGAACTAATAATAATTTTGGCCTGATTTTAAAGCATTAAACATTTTGTTGAAAGAGAAAAATTGCAACTTTCAAACTTTAATGTCCTTTAGTCCAGAAGTGTCTGGGGTTTTATTTTATCAATCTTGTTAATCCCCTCCTTCATTTAAAAAAAAAAAAAAAAAAAAAGTCATGAATCGCTCACTAATGCTGTACTGTATTCGTTGACGCCATCATTCTGTACATGGATTGTAATTATTTTATAGCCAGTTTTACCCTCTGATTTGCTTTTTAATTATAAAAAATTTAATTTTTAAGTATGTAATCATGTTATCTTCAAAAAGGTGCTTTTTGTGTGATCTTTGAGAAATATGACATAAGAGTCGGAGAGAAAGGCTCGTAAGTTTCTCTTATGATCCAGTCGCTGCTAGCACTCTGTTCAACCACAAGAGGGCAGAGAACTACTGTAAAGAGTTAAGAAAACTGAAAGTATAATGAATCATCAATAAAGGATATCTGGGTGGCTGATGTATTTATGCAAAATAGATTGGGCTTTGCAAACTGTCAAAGCTTAGGTTGCACAATGTTATAAAAATGCATTCTATATTTGGTTTTAGTCTGAAAGAATAAATAAAGAAAGCAAAAAAAATTTACTTCGTATTGAGAATTTCCCCAAAGCCCTGTCTTGGTGACCATTATGCTTCTTTTTATGTTGTTTATATTATTATTTGAGTTTTCTTCATTATTTTTTATTGCCTTTATTTCATGCCTGTCTGTCTATATACTGTACACTGCACATGTGTTAGGTGCATGCAAAGAAGGCTGTAAAGCAAAGATGCTGTCAAAAATAATCAAAAGCAAAAAAAGCAGCAGTTTCAGGTATCAGTTGTGCAGTTTTATAAGGAAATTGGCTAGAAGGCTGGTTTACTGAGCATCTTGATTTTTGTTAAACCTTAGCAGCCCTCAATTTGTTTTTGATTGATTGAAAAGTGGTCGGTTTCTTTATTTACATGCAAACATATTTCTTTAACATTAAATTTTTTTTATTTGAAAATTAAGGTTTTTCTAGTGCCTCACTAATGCAAGTTAGTGGTTAAAGTGTCATACTGCTGATCAGAAGCCCCCAGGTTTAAGCCCCAGCACTGCCAAACTGCTACTGTTGGGGCCTTGAGCAAGGTCCTTCATCCTCACTGTCTCAGGTAGAATCAGGTGTGGAGCTGGCACAGAAATGACAGATATACAGTACAGTATCTCCAGCGGGGAGCATTTGTTGCCCAATGCATATAGTTGGACCCTTACCCTGTTATGCAAGAAGTAAATTGACCTCCATAGTTTTATGATAAAAATGCATGCAACAAAATGAGATTTAGCTTATTATCAAATTATTAATACTTTGTTGACTTTTGAGAGAGGCCTGTTCTCAATATATCTTTGATCAATATGACTTAAAGTTTTGCCCTAAACATTAACTATAACTCCAAAGTATATTTCTGTTAACAGTAGAATGTTTTATTTTAAAATGCCTAGCTAGTTGTCTCTGGAACAGTCCACCCTCGACATGAGCAACAATCTGGCCTCATTTAAACTTTCTTTTGAATTTTTAGTTCTAGGCATGACTAAATGTAGGTTTATTCCAATATGAATATAAAGAAACAAATAATAGTTGTAAAAGTTGCAACACCTTTTAGTGCACACATTTTCTTATGAAACTTTGGGTATGTCTTGCATGTCTGTGTGGAGAAGAAAAAAAAATAAAGGACAAAAATCAAGGTGCCTTCGACATTTGCACAGTATTGTATGTGGAGCCTTAATAATAATAATAATAATCAAATTTATGCTAATAGTAGTAAATCAGTTAATCTTAAAACAATAAGTATTTAAACCTGAATACTGTAATTTTTAGCTTTTTTAGCTTTTCGTTAACAACAGGACAGACATAAATCACTGTTTTGCAGTGAGTGATCGATTAGTTGGCCTGTGAGCTGCAGGTGTTTACTGCTGTTACCAAGAGACCAAAAAGTTCTCCTCCCTCGGGGCTGATCTCAGACTGCTCAGACCTTCACAAACGCATCTGAGTAAACTTGACAAACATTTGCACTAACCAAGGACGAGACAATCATGGCAGAATCAGATCCGACCTGTTTAGTAAGTCGAAGCAGTCATTTGTTTTTCACTCTGAATGTCCACCGGGGTTATTAGGCTGTTATTTAATCCGAGGTGTTTGCACTTCAGGCCTCTCTGATCTACCTTCTGAGGGAGAGATTCTACAGACAGGTAATAAATACTTCTCTGCACTACCTGAGATTGTACCCAAACGACCCTGTGCTCCTGTTCTTCAAAGCTTTTGCAACTCTGAATGAAGGTAATGTACTGTAAGACCAGTACATATCAACAGCCAGGATGATTTGATGATTTGACTCAGTTTAATGGAGCAGTATGATTAACGTGATGATGGTTAACCTGTCGTATGTTTAAGGACGCTTTCAGGAGGCTGTGAGAGAGCTGAACCCTCTGAGGGACAATCCTCAGGTGTGTCTGTGCTCAGTGATGGCCCTGCTGTGGGCGCACAGGCAGGCAGAGAGCACAGGTAAACAGTCCTTGAGCTAAATATCACACTCCAAAGGGTGTTCTGCACACATTTATTCTGCACAGTAATGAGGCATGAATGCATAGGATATACACTGCTGATGAAAAGTTGTCAGACCCTTTTAAGGTTTTCACATTTTGTCATGTTTCACACTAATTTTAAAATGTATTCAAATATTTTATTTTTCTCATCATTCTACACACAATGACAGTAAAAAACAGGTGTTTATAGTTTTCTATTTATTTTAAAAAAGAAATACTGAAATATCCCATTTATTGTAAGCATCTACAGTAAGTATTCAAACCCTTTGTGTTAAGACACTTGCAGCAACTGAGCTTTGGTGGATCCTACACCCATCAATCATCCTTGGGATGTCTTTGGACGTAATTAGGAGGCGTGCACCTGTCTCACAATGTATAGATACTATATATAAGGTCTCACAATAGATTGTGCATGTCAGAGTGAAAATAAATCCATGAGACTGAGAAATATCTGTAGACTAAATGTCACATGACAGCTGAAAACTCCTAAATGACTCTCAGACCATGAGAAGCAAAACCCTCTGGTTTGATGACACAAAGATTAAACTATTTGGAATGATGAAATCAGACACTTCACATCACCTTATTAAAGCCATCCCTATAGTCAAACACGGGGGTGGTAGCATCAAATTCAAATCAGATTCAAATTTTATTTGTCACATACGTAGTCATACACAGTACGGTATGCAGTGAAATGCTTATACGACCGCCCATGACCTTAAAAATAAGATTATTAATAGGAAATTAATATGAATAAAAAAGAAGAGAAAAATTTGAAAATAGAAAAAAATTAGCTAGGATAAGAATAATATCTCTATAGAAGACAAAAAATATAAATATAAGAAATCTTAGCTATACAAATATGGAAAAGAAAAGATTCTGTACAATATAGAAAAATATAGAAATTTTAGTGTAAATGCATGCTGTGGGGATGTTTTTCTGCGACTGGGGGACTATATAGAGGGAAAATTAATGCAGGAAATATAAAGAGCTGTCATGAGTGAAAACCTTCTCCAGAGTGCGCAGGTGCTCAAAAAGTTGTGGCAAAGCTTGTAGCAATCATTCACATGCAGGCTTGAGGCTGACATTTCTGCCAAAAGAGCTTTGACCAAGTGTACTTACAGTATATACTTATATTGGATATTTCAGTCTTTATTTTCTAATAAATTAACCATAAAAATATAAACACCTGTTTTTTCTCATTATGGAGTAGTGCGTGGGGAATAATGAGGAGAAAAAAATATTTAAATACATTTTGCAATGAGTTTAATACATAACAAAATATAAATAATATATACATATAAATATAATTACACTTCCAGCTGCCTAACACTCAGTATGTCTGCTCAACAATTCCTGCTATACGCTGTGTACACACACACACACAGTTTATTTATATATTTACAGGCATGTCAATCAACTGGGAAAGATAGATAAATATACAGTTTTTTTATATTTTAGAATATAGAATATATAGCTTAAAAAGCATTGGATTAAAACTTCAAAAAATGGTTATTTAATTTTGCCGTCAAACTGTTCATATACTTTTTATATCAAGAATATTACTTTTGTCCAAGTCAATTTAGCATTATATTTAGCAAAGTTAAATATTTTATTTGAATATATATTTGAATATATTTAATTGTCTATTTACAATATGGTATCCCTATGTTTGGACAATCTATTAATATTTTTAAAAAGTCATCTGCCAGTTTAAAAGTGAGATTTATTTTTAAAATTTAGTTTTTTTTTTTTTTTTTTTTTTAATGGATCAAGCACTCCCTAGCTGTTAATCCAGTAGTTAATTTGTATTAAAAAATCTGTGTGTTTGTGAGATGGAGAGGAAGTGTCTGAGCTGGAGTCCTCTTTAAAGAGAGCCAAGAGGACAGCTGGGGAAAGGGCTCTGTACTACGTCGCACTGCTCTACTGGATTCTGGGGAGAAATCAGAAAGCCAAAGAGTACATAGACAAGATGCTCAAATTATCAAACGGATCTTCAGAGGTTTGTTTGGTTTATTGTAAACCATTGATGTTAAACAAGCATATAAACTGGAACCTGTGATTCTATAGAGTTTAGAAAGTTTAATTTTATTTAAATATTTAATACTGTTAAAAAGTTCTTAGACACATGCATATGAATGCTGTGGAGCAAGGATGTCTTAAAAAAGAAAAAAAAACATAAATAAATGAAACAAAGTCATTTTCTGTCAAGTTTTATTCATTACGTAATGCATGTTTCGCAATTTAGCATGAACATTGCTGATTTTTGTAAATATGTGCAGAGACAATAATGTTTGTGTTAATAGGGCTCTGTTCTTAAGTCATGGATTGTCCTGACCTCAGAGAATGATGCAGAACGATCTCAGGCTTCTCGGTATTTTGACAGTGGCATTTCTGACTCAAAAAATGTGTTTGGATTGATGGGAAAGGTACATAATTGTAAATTCTACATGAGAATCACTATTACCTCGCAATAAGACAAACATTTACAAACAAAGTAATCCTAATGTGGGTTTAAATTCTTGCTTTGCCAATAGGTGGAATTTTTCATGGCGAGACAGAAGGAGACCTATGCTCTGAATATCATCAATCAGATCATAGTTTCCTATCCTGACTTTATTCCAGCGCTGGTTCTCAAGATGAACATATTTATGGCTCTACGTAACTGGGAACACACAGCTGAGGTGGCTGAAAGGTAGGCCTTCTATCAGTTTGGATCCATTTATTGGAGATTAAATGTGATTTAATCATGTTTTCTTTTCATCTGGTGAACAGGATCCTGAAGCTAGATGCACATAACATTAAAGCACTTCAGATGCTAAGCATCATCTCTGCAGCAAAAGATGGTGATATAGAGAAGGTAGTAATGTAGGTTCATGATGTTCATGAACAGTATGTTTAAAGTTTAAAGCTACCAACCAGAGTTTTGGTATATTAAATAGCACTGGTAGCATTTATATTATTAATAAAAATTTTTAAAGTTAAATCCTTTGAGGTACAATGTGGCCAGTTTTAGTCTTTCTTCAATATCCTCAGCATTAGATTTATTATATCTATGTGTTGCAGGTGAAAGAATATCTTCAGTTACTTCTGGATGCAGTTGAGGTCATGGAGCCCAGCACTCCAAGTCTTCATATGGAGGTCACCATGCCCATTAGTAGACTGGTGAGACATCTGCTTCATCTATCAAAGGGACTGGAGCATGCATATATAGTGCTCTATTAGGGGAGAACATTAAAAATTTAAATACACTGAGCAGTGGAATATTTCTATGTTGTGGTTATGGCACGGAGTCGGCACGCTTTTGTTCTTCATTTCTCGTTAAACTTACTTACTTACTACTATTTAAAAAAGTTTTTTTAAAAACACTATTTCTTATGGCAAATCTACTGGATAGAAAGGCTAGATATTACACTACTGTAGTGTACGATTTTGACAACTACTTACTAGTACGTAGTTTGGATTTAGGAATACAACCATGATGAAACACAAACCTAGGTAAAAATATTTTTTTAATTTTTATTATTTTTTATTTATATTACAATTAATGTACAGACAACATAGAGTCATGAAAATAATCATTTGGTACAATGAACATTTGTTTTTGGCTTATTAGTTAGACCTAGCCCTGGTCAAAAGTATTGAAAATACCTCTGATTTTGCATCAGTAGGAGGCTCAGCAGTGTCTGCTATTCGAACATAAAACCTGTGTTAATAACATCTATTAAAACTGACTCTATGAAGCATTTTATACTTCATTGAGAAATGCGATTGAGTAATTGTGCTCTTATCATGTATAGCAATTACTGTATTTGAAATTCCTTTATTACAATTTCAATATTTGTCTAGATGATGATCAGATTTGTAATTTGATTCTTTTGTTTATAGACTTCAATGGGCTGATTAAACAGTTATGAACATTCAGCATTTCTTACCAAAAATTTTAATTTGAGCTGCTGTAGTGCTTTAGATTATCATCTTGCTGCAAAACCAGAAATCTGATTTTGTGTAATATGATCATAAAGTACTGTGTTACTGTTTGTATATACTGTAACTTTAGTAAACTTTGGCTTGTAAGCTTTTTCTTTAATTCTTTATTATTCCATTCTTTTTTTTTTTTTTTTACATATTAATCTTTATCCTTATCGTTTTATTTTTAAGCACAAAGGTGACAGACTATTTTAGACTTCATACTGTATTTCAATTCCACATCAATATACAGTATAACTGCTGCAAGCCAATGACTTATGACCTACTATGGCCTGTACTGTATATATAAAATGTTGGACTCTCACTAAGGACTCACTCCTTTGTTTTCTAACAGTGTGGACACAATAAAGATGTTGTCCAGATGCTGATGTTGTTTTTGCAAAAATGTGTGTCCAAAGCACCAGATGATTCTGCCATAATCTCTGAGCTCAGTTACCTTCTCACTCTCCAACACAAGTACAAAGAGGCCCACAAATGGTACAATAAAGCTCTGAATATTGACTCAGACAGTGTGGCTGGTATAACAGGTATTATATCTCCACAGTTAATTAAAGTTTTTTAAATAATGCACTTGTGTAATAGCTTTGTTGCTTTAAAATGCAACTTCTCTAAACATACTGTAGCTTCTTCTCGTTTTTCTGTTTGTGTATTCAGGTATGATCAGGTGTGAGCTAATGGCAGGGCGGGTGGAGAAGGCAGCAGAGCAGCTGGAGTTTTTCCATGCATCAATAGGAGGCTCAGCAGTATGTCTGCCATTCGAACATAAAACCTGTTACTAACATTTGTTAAAACTGACTCTAAGAGCCATTTTATAATTAATTTTATGCAATGTGATGGTTTATAATAGTACATGGATGTCTTTATTTGGCAGGAAATCCTACTTTTACAAGCCATTCTGGCCACAAAGAGAGGAGCAGCTCAGGAGAGTGTGATGACTTTGCTGAAGGAGGCCACAGAGCTCCATTTTCAGACTCTTCAAGGACTATCGTATGGAGTGGACTACCTACAGAGACTCAACCTCAAATTTCTCCTCGAGGTCGTCAGCTTGCACCTTGACAGCAGTCAGGTGATTCTCTGTCTCTTCTTCCTTTTTTCCAAGCGCATATGATATTTGTACAGATTATTATTTAAAAAAAGAAAGTGCATTTTTAATAAATGTGGCTATATCCAGTACTTTGACAGGAACCATATTTTGGTCACTCGCCATTATGTTATGCAGACAGAGGATCAGAGTGTAGCCTCAAACATTGTGGAGCATGTGGCTGACTACACATGACAAGTGCTGCGTAATTCTTTATTTATACATTGGGATCCCAAACTAATGAGCTACAACGATTGAAACATTATCAATTCCCTTTCTTAACTTCCTCACCATGAAATGTTCAATCTCAGACACACTATTTTAAGTAAGTGCACAGCCATAAAATAGTAATAAAATAAATAAATTTCAAAATGGTCCCCATGGCAACATAGTGCGAGTATATTCTGTTCCGGGAGGGAGGGAGGGAGGCTGGTACCCGCAGACACTGTACGTAGGGGGACAGTTAAGTGGACTCTAAGGGTTCTTTTTTGTTTAATTTAATTAGCACTTTCCGTATTTCAAATGAATATTTGGAACAGTATTTGTGTGTCCTGTATTTTTTTTGTCTGTGTATTCTTTTAATTTGTTTCTATGATGTTGGTGCCATAGGATTAATGATATGTTCTTTGTCTAATAAACTTAAACAATTATCCAAAAATTATTCATCCATTCACTGCCATTATTTAGGAAATAGTATTAAATTAATAAACCATTGATTGTTTGCACCCTTACCCTTCTTTTTCACTGGGTTTTTTCCATTCCAGTACAACAGGACTTGATATCGCTTGCTCTCTGAAATAAAATACTTTTTGATGTGTGTAGGATATGCCACATGATGTTGGTCAATCCTATCCATTTGGACTGAAGCACGCCTGTATGATTCTAGAGGCAGTAATTAAAGCCGCTCCCCGAGTGTTATCCAGCTGCTATTACATGGCACATGTCAAATTCCTTACAGGTATGTCTTTATAGTTAAAATGCATTGCTGCCTGGCTCAAAGAAACCAAGTCACAATGTTGAATATATTGTAACATCATTCTCTGTCATGGTTTCTTATTTACATATAAATGGAATCTGTTGAACAACTCACCCTTGTATTTAAAGGTGATCAGGCAGCTGCTCAACACTTTCTGAACCTCTGTATGGAAAAAGATCCCTCTATGCCCGAGATCCACTTATTGCAGGCCAAACTTCACCTTTTTGCAGGAGAGTATAGCGAGTGTCTTAGCAGTTTAGAGTTGGGGGTCAGCTATAATTTTGAAGTGAGTCAGAGGGCTCCTTTTTTTCCACTACATTTAGTACTTTTTTTCCATTCAATGAGTTTTAACTAAAAGACGAAGGTGAGCCAAAAATTATCCATACTCTGGCAGTAGAATTTATCTTCATTAACTCTTAGAAAAACAATTACATAATTGTTCTTGCTTTTTAATACATTTTGTCCACTTGAATGGAATAAGACAGTAACCGCTGATCAGACAGGCGTTTTAATATAACCAGAGTGTGGATAATTTTTTATTCACCCTTGTACCATATTACAAGGTTTTGTAACTTTGGAATATGCCTGAAGTGTGTATGTGCAATATGTATGCGTGTGTGTTTTCAGTTAAGACAGAAGCCACAGTATAATTTAATCAAAGCCAGAGCTCTGAAGAAAGCAGGACAGCTGTCTGAGGCCATCCAGTGTCTCCACATGATGTTAAACATGCCAGGGGTCAAAAAGATTGCTAAGGGACAGGAAAACCTGTTCCTAAACAGTGAGTGGGCTTCTCTGTACCTGGAGCTAGCAGATGCCCTACGACTAAACGGAGACCAGGTAAGTTTTTGCTGTGGGTTTGCTCCGGAAGTGATCTTTGCCTGCACTGTACTATATAGGATGTTTTTTTTTTTGTTTGTTTTTGCAGCACGAGGCTACAAAAGTTATACAGGATGCAATTTGTCGGTTTAAGGGCTCCCCTGAAGAAGTTAGGGTTACACTGGCTAATGTGGACTTGGCTTTAGCTAAGGATAATATTGACACAGCTCTAAATGCACTGAGAAATATAATGCCGGGTGACTCCATCTACATACAAGCCAAGGAGAAGATGGCCTGCATTTATCTTGAAAGACGGAGAGACAAGAGTCTCTACATAGCATGTTATAGGTGAATGCACACTTTACCAAAGAAAGTGGTTGGTTAAAGGCCAGTGTGCAGTAAAGGTGGGTTAGATAACTAAGTGTGCAGTGACTGTACATGTAAAACCAATAGCACTTACTGCATATGAATATTTGGTAGAGACTTTTATCCAAATTGCATGAGGCATAAATATTATTTCTCATGCCTAATATTTTTAAATATATATTTTTTCATATTTATTAAACTTAAATGATTGAGATTATCAAAAAAAAATTTAATACTACACAAATATAACCTGAGTAAATACAAAATACAGTTTAAGTGATGATTTCATTTATTAAGGGAAAAAAGCTATCCAAACCAAACTGGTCCTGTAATGTGCAATATCATGAATGAACTCTGATTAACCAAATTTTTTGGAAAGCTGAGTTAGATTCCCCATACCTGTTGAATCAATAAATCACTTAAATAGAATCTGTCTGACATAGTGAAACACACTAAAAGATCTCAAAAAGCAACACATCATGCCCCAATCTAAGAAACATTCACATTGACATGTTTTAGTCTGGAAAGGGTTACAAAGTCATTTCTAAGACATCCAACAAGAGTTCCATGATGAAAGCCACTGTTGACCAAAAAAACCCCACAAAGGCTTGTCTCACATTTGCCACAAAAAGATTTTGTTTATCCCCAAGACTTCTGAACAAATATTCCAACTTTTTGGAATGTGTTTGTCCCAGTTATTACATTTAGGGGCCATTACTTTTTCACATAGGGCCAGGCAGGTTTACACAGCTTTTTCCCTTAATAAATGAAATCATCATTCACAAACTGCAATAATACTTTGTGTAATATTAAAAGTTGTTTAATAATCTCTTTTTTTAGCACTGTAGCTGAGTAGGTCCCACAATTCTGCTCACTTATATAGAATCCTAACTGCTTAGCCAATGGCCTCATAAAGCTACCAATCACGAATAAATATATAAAATGAACATACAATCATTGTTCTAACTGCTGTTTTTCATTACTGAAAAGTTCCTTAAAAAACTAAACAAGGTTTATAATTGTTTCAGAGAAATCTGTAAACAGCTACCAGGACCTCACTCTTATGCGTTGCTTGGTGATGCCTTTATGAAGATCCAAGAGGTACTTTTATATGGAGATATTTTATTTTACTTCCTTTATAAAAACTTCTTATAATAAGTTCCATGGCAAAATAAAACCACATTTGTTATCTTAGCCAAAAAAAGCTATTGAAGCCTATCAAGAAGGTGTAAAAATGGCACCCAATGATGCAACACTTGCCAAGAAAATAGGCCAAGCCTTGGTGAAGACGCACCAGTATGACCAGGCAAGTGACCTATTTTACCTCCTTTTTTTTGTTAATGCATTTTTATTACTGACGTTTCTACACAGAATGATCAACTCATTGCTCATATATGACCTGATTTGACTTTTATCCTTCAGGCTGTTAAGTACTATGAAACTGCTCTCCAAACAAGCATAAAGGACTCTGTGTGTTTAGAGCTGGCTGAGCTTCTGCTTAAACTTAAGCACTCTGAAAGAGCTGAGAAAATTATACTGAAGGCCTTGGATCATGAAGACAGTAATTCCTTTAAATTATATATTCCTATCTTATTATTTTTAAAACAAAACTCAAAACACTTTTCCTGAGTACGGGTTTTTAGATATATAAATTTTATATACTGTATTTTATTCTTGCTTCTTTTTATTTTATTAGATATTTATTTGTATTTCTGATGTGTACAGTACTTTAGTCAACCTTGAGTTGTTTTTAAATGTGCTTTATAAATAAAAGAAATGAAAAATTTTCACTATTTTTTTTGTACTGTATATGAAGATATGCTTTTTTTTCATTGTATTTACCGGTGTGTTTTTTTTATTTCTGAATTACATAGTATACATGCTAATTAGAAAGGTTCTTAAGAGTTCTTTTTTTTTTTTGTCCCTACAAGAGTAAAAGGTAAAAACAAGAAGAGCAAAAAAAGAAACACATATTAGTGGACTGAGATATTAGTATATATGTTTCCTCAGGCACTGATCTGAAGACCATGATAAATAATGTCAAATTTTCAAGAATGCTTGTGAAAATTCTGCAGGCCAGAAATGAGCCATGTCTGGAGAAGATACAACAGGTGAGTGAGTATTTATCTTATTTATAGTACACTATATACTGTAGTCAAAAGGATGTAGACACGTGATCATCACATGTATAGTATGTGAGCCACCCACCCCGACTGTTCCCACAGTATTTATGTATGTTTACCTGGATTATATTTCTTCGATCCTGATGAAATTCTTCTGATTAAAGAGTCCTTCATGAACATTTTTTAACTTTGCAAAGTGGTTCTACTTGCTGTGATGTATTTAATCTGCCAGAAATTTAAATAAGAGGAAGTCCACCCCCCCCCCCCCCCCCCAAGCTTTGAGGTTAGGTTAGGCTTCCTACCTTTTCAGACAAATCTGTCTTCTGCATTATGATTGGTGAAAAAAAAATTCAGTCTCATTCATGATGGTTAGATGTGAAGTAATGAGACAGTCAGTGCTTCTTCCTCAGCCAAAACCATTACTATTATATTTGTAGATTTTGCAATATTTTATCAGATCTTTGTGAAGAAATTGCTACAGTGCCTTTTATGGTATAAATTGTCCATCCACTCTTTATGTACTCTAATTTGAGACTATAATTTTGCACCTATTTTATCAACTTATTTTCCTTCCCTGCTTTTACTTGTTGTCAGATCTCTGATGTCCAGAAGAAGATTATGAGACGTTTGCCTTTTGAGCAGCCTGAGACCACAGTTGAGCAGAGGAAAGTGGCAGCAGCTATTTGTTGTGAGCAGGCTCAAGAGTATCACCGGAAATCTGATCTCGAGAGAGTGAAGCAGTGCTATTCAGAAGCCAAGAGCTACACTCCTGATGACATAGAGGCATGTCGCATCCACCTCAATGCCTATCAGGTTTGAAAGCTGGGAAGGTCAACGAACTGACACAACTAATTTTTTTCCCTGCAGATTCATTTACATGTGGCTCGGTTTCACTACGAGCAACACCAACTGGATTATTGTGAAGACCACTGTCTTAAGATATTGAAGCTCATTAAAAATCATACTAGCACCACTATGGTACAGTCTATATTTGTATGTACATTTGTAGTGTAGAGACTGTTATTCCAGCTTTATGCAGTCTAGACAGAGATTAAATTGCATGAGTGTGAGCCAATTATTTAATTCAGGCAATGAACCTGTAGTGGCCTGAACAGATGCTCCCATTTTAGTTAGTAATTAGTACCGTTAGTAAACACTTTACTGTATGTTTTTATACCACATCCAGTGACTTCATTTTAACAGTCCTGCCCATGTTTCTTTACATTTCATATGTCTTTAGCTGTTAGCTGATGTGCTGTTCCAGAGAAACCAAAAAGAAGAAGCCCTCAAACTGTACACAGATATCCTATCCGAACATCCAGGTACTGATTTTTAGAAACAGTCACTTAGCAGGAAATGCAACATTTAATATGCGGCTAAAGATTTGTGGACACTGGAAAATCACACCGCTGTGTCCTACAGTATAGGTGTTCAGTGAGGTTTGAGTGCAGGCCAGACTATTTCTTTTACTCTCCAGTCTTGACATAACAGATCTTGACTATGTCCGTGAAGATCTGTTATGCCAAGACTGGAGTAAAAGAAATAGTCTGGCCTGCACTCAAACCACGCTAAACCCCTTTAGTATGACCTGGAATGTTTACATTTACATTTGTCAGATACATTTTATCTAATGGCCCAACAGTGGCAACTTAGTGGTAGTGGTGTTTGAACCTGACACCTTCTGATCAGTAGTCCAATGCTTTAACCACTGAAATACCCTCCACTGAGCCCCTGAATATCTATATATACCCCTGAATATCTGCTGTGCCACAGGCCACCTTGCCCAACATAAGGATACAGTAAATTCCTGTAGCTGTGCTCTTAAAACCTAGTGGAAAGCCTTCCTAGAAGAGTGAAGGTCAATTGTTTTTAACAGCAAATAAAATTAAATCTGGAATGGTGTGATGGTCAGGTTCACAACACTTTCGCAATTATAATGTAACACAAAAGTTCATACAACATGGCAGCATTGCTGTTTTGTTTGCGACAGATAATTTCCATGCACTGGTGAAATTTCTGCACATGCTACGCTGGGTAGGGAGACTAGATGAAGTCCTGTCCTTCTTTGAGAAATGTGAAGCCTACTCTCCAACTGCAGTTAGAGAAGCAGGTTACAACTATGTCAAAGGCCTCTACTACTGGTTAGTATTAAGCATCTCACTGGTGGAGTTTCTCTTTGAGTGAAAACAGTTGTTTTATGAAGTTTCCTGGTCACGCAATAAAGATTCCTAACAATAATGGGTTTACAATTAACAGTTTAACAGACCAGAAACAGGCAAAGATTTTTTTCACTGCATATTTAGCTTAGCAGGTTTTAAAGTGCTCTCTGTGTGTATCAGGCATGTGCACCGTGTACGGGAGGCAATGATGCACCTGAACCAGGCCAGAAGAGATGCAGAATGGGGGGAAGATGCACTTGAGCTGATGGTGCATATCTGTCTAAACCCAGACAAGAAGATATTTGGAGGAGAGGTGTTTGAGAGCTCAGAGGAAGGCTCAAGGTACAGAGGTGATTCAGTAGATTTGCAATAAAAAAGCCTCTTAAGTAACTTTGATATTTAGTGTTTAGAAACTCAAAGTTGTCCATGTTTTGTTAACATCAATAAATTTTTAGGTGGTGCAATGTTTTTATGCAAAGAGCTGTAATTGATAATTGGTCATATGGATCCATATTCAGTGCAATAACAGAGCACAATACATGATCAGTGTAATGTTCTGAGGATATCTGCAAAGGTTCAGTGTGGTTATTGATGGGGGTGTAGGGTCTAAGTCCAAATAGTTTTTTTTTTTTTTTTTAGGAATTAGACATCCAAAAATTTGTAACTGGATATTTTTTTTTAGCACTGCCTTCTGCCAATAAGCTTTCAGCAAGCATTTTACACAATTAGTAGTGAGCCATCCCATTAATACTTGATAAGTACTGTATGTTCATCTAAAACCACTTTATTGTTTTGTGTAATGGGTAAGACCTGGCAGCTATTGGCAAGGAGTGCTGGACACCGCAGCTTGCTACCTGCTGCTATATTTTTTATTATATTATATATAATGTATGCATTAGTTTTTGTACCAGGTAGCAAGAAAAAATTTTTTCTGCAAAAACATCTGGCAATGTATACCCCACAACAAGATACCAAAAATGTGACAGATTTTTTTGAAAGCACAAGGCAGATTTGACCAAGTTGTTTTGCCTGACCGCTTCTGGAGAAATGAGTGAGATCTGAGTCAGATTATACAAAATACTGTAGTTTGGAAGTAGTTTTAAAGCAGAAAGTAGGCATAAAAGTGAATTTTAGTGAATATATTAATGTTGATATTTTCAAATATACACTTTTTTCACACATTTTGCTGAAATAACATTTACATACTAAACGCCCTGATTGTGTCAATACAGTTTTCATTTGTATCAAATGAAAGGCGGCAAATGTTTTTTTTTTTTTGGTAAATATCTTTCTCGTTTTTGTCTTAATGGTACTCAAACATACCATGTTCTACACTAAAGTTATAAAGGCTTTGTTAAAGGTGGGCACTCTTGTAGGGTAATTCTAATTGATTAATCCTATTCTAAGTGTGTAGATCACTGAATCATAGCCAGTGCTAGGGGTACAGTAGCTGTAGAACATAAATATGTGGTATGCCTAATTAAAGTGACAAAGATTTGGGGCCTTTTACTAGGTATGGAATAAATCAAATCCATACCTATTGCTTAATGCAATAAACCTTGAATAAAAAACTTCTCCTAATTTAATGCTTAGATTTTCAAAATATTTATGTTTAATATGACATATAATAGTTATGTACTTAACATAACTACTGTATTTATCATCAATTTGCTGGTTCTTTTTTAAATTTCCTAGTTCCAGTGCGCCACATGTCCTTGATGATGAAAAGTTAATGGGAATGAACATAGCCCAGAATCTGCTGAAAGAATTCCGGCCGCGCTCTGGACTCAGCCAGGACAAAGCCACGATCCTTTACAATCTCTGTCTGATCTACAGCAAGGAGCCGAAACAAATAGAGAATGCTGTGCATATCCTGACTGACATGATTGAAAAGAAGGTAAAGGGGTTTTGATGACGTATATAAACAAGTGAATTTTGCCTTTTCTAAATTATAATGCAATATTATCTAATAAATGTAATGTAATGTGATTTAAACATTATATTACGGCTAGTAAACAACTTGTGAAACTTTCAAACATAGGTGTGCCAAACTTGTACCATCATCACAGGTGCTCGTTGATGCCATGTAGGGGGCACTCGCACCCCTTAATCAATCATAGTGATACTAGTCAATCATGGGCATTATTAAGCTCATGCAAGTGGAAAGGATTGGATAGAACTTGTGCTCAAAGTGTGTTACGGTGCTCCCTAATGGTGTGTTGGAAAAGATGTCGAGAAAGCTCGTGTTAGCCTGGTTGGTAGCTGTTGCTCATGTGGGAGTGCCTTAACACAGTGGTTGGGAATTGGTCTAGATTCGGCTAAATTGGGGAGAGATTTTGGAAAACACACACAAGAAAAGGAGCATGAAACAAAACAAAATGTGAAAAAGTTGAAAGGGTCTGAAAACTTTCCATCAGCACTTTATTATCATCCACTCAGTGCTGCTGCTGTTAGAGGAACAGCATTTGGCATCATTGAACAGACCAACAATTTGCAGCCTCCAGACAGATTTCTTTGTAGGTTATTTGTTAAATTATTGGCTCAAGTATCAAGCAAATATTTAAACCCATCATAATTTACTAGGACTAGTCAGCAAAAGTACAGTCTATGTGAAGAAGTGAGTTTATGAGATTTCCCTGTGGCTATAGGTGATGTTGGAGACCTTATTGCTAGTAGTAGCCCAGGCACTTCTGCTGCTCAAACAAGCTCCCAAAGCGAGAAACTTCTTAAAGAGGATCAGCAAGATGCAGTGGACCCCTGGCATCGCTGAAGATTTTGAAAAAAGCTGCCTGCTCCTTGCTGACATGTATATCAAAACAGGAAAATATGTGAATGCTGATAAGCTTCTGGATGACTGTATTCGACACAATAAGGTATGAACCTGCCTTAGTCTTACTCATGATCAGGAAAGTGTCACAGTGTTTCTTAGATGTTTGGTTCATTCAGTGGTCTTATAGTCTTATACTGTAGATATATAATCTATACTGATGTGTTTGCATTGTACTGATTCAGTCATGCAGCAAGGCATATGAGTACAAAGGCTTCATAATGGAGAACGATCAGAGGTATAAGGATGCTGCTGAGCAATATGAACTGGCCTGGAAATACAGCTACTGCATAGATCCTGCAGTCGGTAAGGATTTTATCAGAGGACAAAGCTTTGTCACTCATCAGTTAATCTAATATAGTTTAATATCATGACAAGACTACTGTTATTACATGATTATAGCTTACATTACATACTAGTGCATTATTTGTTTCAGATTTATCTGCCTATATTAATCACATCACTAACAGCTAATTGTATTCTCATCACAGGGTACAGACTTGCTTTCAATTATCTTAAGTACAAGAATTGCACACAGGCCATTGATGTTTGTCATCAGGTTTGTATAAATCTGAGTTTAATTATCATTCTCACTCACTCATTGTCTATACCGCTTTATCCTGTATTCAGGGTCTCGGGGGGGCTGGAGCCTATTCCAGGAGACTTAGGGCGGGGTACACCCTGGACAGGGTGCCAATGCATCGCAGGGCGCACACACACACACACACACACGCTCACACGATCATTTAAACACTACGGGCCATTTGGGAACGCCAATTAGCCTATACTGCATGTCTTTGGACTGTGGGAGGAAACCGGATTACCCTGAGGAAACCCACCAAGCACGGGGAGAACATGCAAACTCCATGCACACAGAGATGTGAATCGAGCCTGGCCGGGAATCGAACCCGGACCCTGGAGGTTCAAGGCGGCAGTGCTAACCACTACACCACCATGCCGCCGAGTTTAATCATTATATAATGATTAAATCCTTATTAATGATTGTTAATGATTAGAAGCTCCGCCTTATCACCTGGAACAACTGCAGTTCAGATTTTAAACTCCATGCTGATGATACTCACTATATCATCAGTTTGATGAGTAAAGAAAGTAAAGGCTGTGTTTTGTTTTCTCAGGTCCTGATGGAGCATCCTAATTATCCTCAGATCCAAACTGAAATTCTACACCGGGCCCAGCTCTCTCTGAGACCATAAGCACACAGACATTGCACCAACATAAACACATTTACAATAACAGGACATGATCTTATCAAACATTTCACATTGGACTTATTTAGGAGCAAAGTAGACTAGATTAAACGCTTTCGACTTGTACTCTTTCATATGGATATAAAATAATATGTGACAGATGTACAACCTGCATTTTATTTACATATTTTTGATAGCAATTTTAAAATGCAGAACTGCACAGTAACTTATCATACTGCTTATATTTTCAATGTGATGTCATTAGAATGCTCCCATAAGTAGAGACTGGAATGTGTAAAGATATATGTATAAGATGTAAGTATATTTCGTGTGAATGTTTCATTCTACCTATAAATTTTCCAAGTTCTCGAAAAGTGTTCTTTTTTTATTTCTTATTTCTTTTGCCACCCTGCTTTCTTTATTACTATTGGTACAATGTGTGCTTAAAATAAATAAATAAATAGAACAAATCGAGGCCCACCTGCTCCGTTTCACAGCCTTGAGTCTGCATGTTTTTCCAGTAAAAACAATGAACACTCCAGAAAGATACCACATATCTTTTACTTGACTGCTTTTTTTTTATTATTCCAATCTTAACACAGTAAAATGTAAATAACCCCTGCCTTCACCAGACACCTGGATTTTCATCAGGTATATAAATAGTAGATGTTTCTTGAAGGAAAATCATTTCCTCCAGCATGATGCACCTCGCGGTTCTTCTTAGTTGTATTGGTAACATCTGTAGACGTTTGCTGTTTTATTCTTTCCATATAGAAAAATGTAGCCTGGTGATGTTAATGCACATTAAACAATTGAATGATTGTTCAGTTGGTTGTGCTTTATTATAATGGCCTTCTGTTTATTATCTCTGAATTTATCTGTGGTGTGCAGGATTCATCTCTGCCTCTGTCCTGCCCCATCCAGTGGACATTGAGGCACAAAATGGGAAGGTTGTAGGTGGGTCCAATGCTCACCCTAATCTATGGAAATGGCAGGTAATTACTGTACATTCAAGAAATGGACAAAACTAACCAACATGTGACCCATCAGTTATACTCGTATATCTGTCCAGGGCCTGAAAGCAAGAGTGTTAAAACAGGCTGGCGAATGTTGTACTATTAATTGTACTGTATACCAACTGCAGTTTTGGCACTGTGTGTTTTGCAGATATCCCTGCAGAATGATCACTGGAACACAGGTGACTTTGCTCACATTTGCGGAGGCACCCTTATTAGCTCGGATTACGTGATGACTGCAGCCCACTGTATCCTCGAGTGAGGCTTTTTCGCTTGTCTGTCTAGTTCTCCTATAACATAGCATTATAAAAGCACAACATATAAGCACAAAATATGTTTATCTCTCTCTCTCAGTTTGAATGTCAAGAAATATCGTGTGGTTGTGGGGGAATATGATCTCAGTAAGCCTGAAGGCCGTGAGCAGGTTCGTGGTGTGACAAGGATTAAAATTCATCCCGGATGGACAGAAGACCTGGCAACCGGGTGACATTTTAATGTTTCGTTTTTATATTGTGTTAATCTCATATTTGCCGCGTTAAGGAAAGCATACCATAATAGTCTTAAAGGTCTCAAAACTGGTTAGTCCAAAGTTGGTGATTACGTTTCTATAACAGCAGCTCTGATGATGGTTCCAGCTGTAATTTAAATATTAGGTTACTGAGGACTTGTATGGCAGATTCCAGATCTAATAATCAGTGTAATAAGTTTACAGTTTTAGAATACATTTATGTAATGTGGATATAAGTTATTATATTATAAATAAATATTATTAGTTTCTTGCCACACAGATGTTCTACACTGTAACTATAAATGGTTAAAAAGAATTACTGGCTAATCACTGTGTTATAAGAAATATTTTATATATATATATATATATATATATATATATATATATATATAAACGTCAGGAGATGTTGTTATGGCAAAATACACTACTTCATAGTGTTAACAGCAATTGTGCATTGTTCCTTATATATTTTATTCCTTACTTATAAAAACTTATATCACATATTTAATTCCTATCAGAAATGATATTGCCTTGATGAAGTTGGACTCACCAATCTATGGCAGTAGTTATGTAGCCCTTGCAGAGCTGCCTTATCCTGGTCAAATTTTGCCCAATGGTTTTACTTGCTATATTACTGGATGGGGACTTCTGGCTAGTAAGTATAAACTTTTCTTTTCACAAGGTGCACTAATTCTGTTTTAGTCTTTCTAAAAATCAGTCTAAAGTCTGAAAACAGTCTAAAACAAGACAGTCTAATAACAGTCTTCTTGATGCTTCTGCTTTCTAGGACTGAACTTTATTCTGTTTAAGTACCGCCTAAGCTAAAAGGATCACATACAGTAAATCAAAACTTTTGCAATAAATTAGAAAGAAAAATGCTACTTAAAGTATATTTAAGCCAACTTGTCAGATTTAGTTATTTGCACCTGTAAGCATAAATTCCACTGTATAAATTAAGGAATGTTCATTTGAAATATCTGACGAGTTCTTGTTTGACCTTCCTGTCCTCAGCTGGTGGTTATATGCCAGACGTCCTGCAGGAGGCGCCCATCGGTGTGGTGGATTACACTGTGTGCTCCACTCCTGC
Organism: Clarias laeviceps; assembly: GCA_030014305.1. Classification (NCBI taxonomy): domain Eukaryota; kingdom Metazoa; phylum Chordata; class Actinopteri; order Siluriformes; family Clariidae; genus Clarias; species Clarias laeviceps. The sequence continues at coordinate 26,284,479 of JAQMYJ010000033.1, forward strand.
ATGGTGGGGCAGTGCAGTCAAGAAAACCATGATTTGTGCTGGGGGAGATGGTTTGACCTCTGGCTGTCAGGTACAGATGTTTTCCCAAGCTTGACGGTTCAGTTTATTATAGTTATAATTAACTTCAGTTCTGATCCTGTGGGCCATTTGAACATTTCAGGGTGACTCTGGTGGACCCTTGAACTGCTTGAGTGATGGCTATTGGAGGGTTCATGGTATTGTTAGCTTTGGCTCTGCTGTAAACTGCAACCTGTACAGCAAACCAACAGTCTTCACTCGTGTGTCTGCCTTCACTGACTGGCTGTATTCTGTAGGTTTTTACCTTTTTTCTGTTTTTAGATGAATGTGTGCTAAACCTTAAAGGTCTTGCTTTTGATGTACCTTAGTCATTTCAAATGACTTAGAAAGATGGCATCCTGCCTAAACTAGGTACAATATTTAGTATGGTAGAATAAGATATAAAATATTATATGTGTATGTATATATGTATATATATGTATGTGTATATATAATATATATATATATAATATTAATATAAGGTGTATATAATATGAATATAGATTAAAAACCTAAATATGAAAACTGCTAGCCAGATTCACAAACAGCAACAATAAACACACTAAACATTATATACTGTTATGGCATGCTCTCATTGGGGATATAAAATCACCAAAATTATGTTCAGTTAACAATGGTGATTTCGTTTACTGTGGAGTCTGTGAAGTCTACTTCCCTTTACTTACAGGTCTTCTTATTTCTTTTACAGGAAATGGTGTAAAAGCACAAAATGTTTTGTGGCTGTTGAATAAAAGACAAAGCAATCTGTACCAACATTAAAGAGTGTATGATTTTTTTTTTTTAAGTATATCTGTTTGTTGGCTAAAATCTACAAAATAACCATCATACTACAGTATACATGTTAATATAAATATATTATAAAAAGCAGACAGTAATCATACAAGCTTAAGCCCTTGTTAAAAAAATATTGAACAAATGAGGAACAAGTATGTTGTTGACTTTTCTCTGTGAAGAACAGAAGCACTATCATACATTTTACCAGCAGACCAAAGTCAGTTTGGCTTTTTTAAACCCTGATCAATGGTGTAGAGAAAAAAGACACTAAACTGTATTAATTCAAGAATAATTATGCTGTGAACAGTTATTCAGTTCATGTTTTTGCTCTCTGTCCGTCCATCACTTCCGCCTGTCAAGGATTCTTGCTTCATGGTTTCATTATTCAAGTACATTGCTCTGACCTTTTTCTCAGAGTTCTGTTACAGGTTTGCCGAATGTATCCGAATATAGATGGCTCTGTGGACCAAAAATATGAATCATGGATCAATGTAATTTAAATATTGACAAACTTTATAAAAAGAAAAAAAATCTCTGACTTGTATGTCTGTAGTCTTCCACATTTGCTCAGTTTTGTAGGTCATGTTGATTGAGAAACTATATTTTATAGTCCTGTTATAGCATTGTTATTCAGCTTTCATTAGATATATTATTATGATTTTAGATATTATTATTTTAAAATATTAAATCATTTACATTTATCCTCTAGAAAGGCAGTAAAAATAAAAAAAAGAGAGAGAGAGCGACAGAGAGAGAGAGAAAGACAGAGAAGGGGGTTGTGACAGAGGAAATGATGGTGTCATGGTCTCTTGAGTACCTGTATCATAACGGATTTTGTGGACAGACCAGTGTAGTTTGGGTGTAAGTGCGAAGTAAAACGTACGACGGGGATCTAATTAAAGGTGAGTTCTTTTCACAACTCTATTTTACTTTCTTTTCTTTCCAAAGGAGACTTTAAAAGATACCTTGTGTCATACTGTCTTTGTTTTTTATTTACCTGGCTTAAGGAAGTACTTCCATCTTTACATGACTAAATTTGACTTTTTAAGTATGGGTATCCTTCTAGCTACTAGTCAGCATAGAAACGCTTATTGTTTATTCGGCACGTCTTGTCTACCTAGATGTCACACAGTCGTTCTACCGCTCACATCTTCTCATCCAATAACCATTCGTGCACTTCGCTGGTCAACAACGGCTTGGCTCCTGACTCCACCACGTCATCTTCCAGTACCCTGCCCGGTCACATTCCCCAGATGGAAGGAGGACTGTATGGGTATTCGATGGGGTCTCAGGGACTGTCCAGGACAAGTGATAGGAGCGGAGAGTCGATGATGGGCATGGGATATTTGCCCTATTCTACTAATTCAAACTCAACAATGGAAAGACCAGCACAGCACAGTCATGTTATACAACAGGTAAAAGAACTTCTGTTATGAAACCTTTTTTTGGTTGACCCTACTACTATGATGTTCATCTTGCTTTTGTGTTTATTCTACCTCTTCTGTGAACTTGGCAATGTGCTAAAGGAGTTTCCTCAGTTCCTTCTTCCTCCTCCTCCGTCCACATTTCGGCAGCCAGGCCAGAAGAGAGGTCTGAGTAAGGATAGCATGGAATACCGCCTGAGGCGCGAGCGCAACAACATTGCTGTGAGGAAGAGCCGAGATAAAGCTCGTCGCCGCATCCAGCTCACCCAGCAAAAGGCCTTGGAGCTTCAGGAAGAAAATCACAGGCTGCTACTACACATCGAACAGCTTAGCCATGAGGTGGACATGCTCAGTCGCTATCTCTCTCAGCGCCACCTACAAAACAAAGTCAATGACGTAGAAGAGAACTTAGAAAATCACTTACCTAAATTATCAGGTTAGTGAACCTGATTACATAAACACATAATGATTAAATATAAAGACTGTAAGATTGTAATGTTAAATTTGCGAACACACTCCGTTTATATAGCAATAGGATAGTCTGCAAAACTATATTCAAAAAATGATTCTGAAATGGAGTTAGGATAGCTAAATTAAGTATCTTGTTATTATGATAGTCTCATATTATTAAAGAGCTTTCTAGAAATGAAAAATGGCACACTGTGTCAATTTCTGTAGTCTTTATTGTAATATTTTAAATTAGTTAAAAACTAACTCAACCCCCTAAAGTATTGTAAGGAACCCCATTTAGAGGGATTTGGTTATCAGGTCAATGCAGTTGCCTTATAAATTTTTTAACCTCTATTGTGTAATGTATTGTATACTATAGTTACAACATATTTCACTAATTATTGCAGCATTATTGTGGTAGAAGTTAATTAAACAAATTTCAAGAGAATGTTACATACAAAGGTCCTTCATCAGCTTTGCAAGTAATGTCTTTCTGTCTCTGTTTACTAATAAGTGTAGAATTTCATATTAATTTTGTCATTTTTTTTCTCCAATTCATTTAAGTACCATATATATATATATATCAGAGTTTGACAGGAAACTTTCAGTGAACATAATGGTAACTTATCATTAAAGCATATAATAAGAGTGGAGGAAAAATATCCAACAAATCGCAAAGGATAACTAGAAAAAGTCCTGAGAGGCAACTAAAATTATTCCACTCTTATATAGCATTTTTTGAGAATGAGAATACAACTGTAAAGCTCTTTTTTAATGCCTTGTTAAGTAAGTATAAGTAATCTTTTGCATTAAGCTTATATTTCATATAAATAATGTATATTTCAAGGTAATTACGGACATGTATATACTTCAGAAATTGTACGTGACATGAACCTACTGCACACACAAGTGGACAAGAACAAAGACAAAAAAATTAATGAACTTTTGATTATTTTTTAGATGTTTTTGTGCTATAAAGTGAAATAAATAAAGGTCACTTTAAAGCTTTTACTTGCTTTAAATGATGATTTACATTCAATAACATTTTCTTTTACCTATATTGTAAAAATTTATTTTTTTTTTTTTTTTTGGAAAACAAAATTCTCATTATTATGATACATAACTGGAAAGTAGCAAACTATATTTACTTTTGTTACAGTATTTAAATACATGGTTGACTGTTTTATTATTATTATTATTATTATTAGTAGTAGTAGTAGTAGTAGTATTGTTATTATTGCAAGAGGCATAACAGAACACAGTTATGAGAGTTAAAAACTCTCTTTATTTCTCTATATAATCACCCGCAACACTAATGCACTTCTCCCAGCGTCTCAATAAATGCTTGAGTACCATCAAGATTGAAAGTTTTCTCAGTACACCGGAGCCAGGATCAGACTTTCTGTTTCACATCTGTAACACTGGCCTCCCAGGAGCTCCTATAATTCTCCACACATGTGGAAATGGCTTGGATCGAAGTCAGGACTGTACAAGGGATGTGGCAGGTTAATTCCTGTAATATGCAAGTGGTGTTGGTGAATAATTGTGTGTACAGTACCCACAGACCGATGCATGCACTTTGAGTCACCTTGGCTGGGGTCGTCATTCATGGCCTTCTTTAAAACATTTGCATTTATGGCTTTATTCACAAGAAATTTCATCACGAATCCTGGTTTGATTTGAACACCCTTGTACTACTACTATTATTATTATTATTATTATTATAATTGCATGACAATATTTTCTTGCCTTTTAACTCTGGTATACTGTACGCCAATAAAAGGTCCAGTATTTTAAATTTTTTACTTTTTAATAGAATAAAGCCTTGGAAAAATCTAGGCATCAAAGGCTTTAATTGGCAGCAGTATTATCTGAGGCAGTAGAGACAGATGAGCATCCGCGGCCAAATTTATTAGCTATCGTCGTTTTAATTGTTATTTTTTTTTAATGCAAAATCTACAAATTAAACTCGAAACCCATGGGTGTGCCACCATTTTACAACTCAACATTCGACCTGTGCAAAAAGATGTAAGGGCAAGCTATAGCCTATAGGCAATGCTCAGGAGAATGTGCAAGGAACATTTTTGCTGGATAGCTTACTATATAGCTAGAAACTACATATGTGTACAGCATGAATTAACATGAGCTAGTTACCTGATCTAATATACTTTTGAAAAACATCCAAGGTTCTCTTCAGCATACTGTAATTTTTTTTGATGACTTACTTTACATTTAGACATATGACAAAGTAATTTGAAAAGTAATTACTTGTTTTTTCTTATTCGCACAAATATATTTTTTCATGAATACTTTTCTTTTTACTCTTGTAACTTAAACAGTAACAGTTCTCTTAACTAAGTCGGTTGGTCTGTATGCTTTCCACTTCTGCAAATAAGAAAATGACTGCTTCTGAAATTTATTTGAACTCTTTTAGCAGGCACAGACTAGAAAATCACTCCATTTCATGAAGAATATAACACATTACATACTTCATTATTACTAAACTTGCTAACTGACACAGTGACACAGGATTTTGAGTGGGGAAGAGCAGAGGCCCAGCGCTGGTGGGACGGGTATGATTTCATCATTATGTGGGACACAGAACTGGAGATATCATCAACAAGCATAGCTTTATGAGCCTTCCTGTGGCTGCCACTGCAGACACAGGACACACAGATAGCGAGTGGGAAGTGGACATGCGCAAGATTTTTTTTCTTGCTTGTTTGTCTGTGTTTGCTAGCGATCCAGTGTTATCAGTCCCTGTCATCTGTTCTCACACTGTAACATTTGCATGGGATAAAATGTGCCTTTGCACTCTTTCTATAGTATCTCTGTAAACATGATGCACTGAAGAAAGAAAGCAAAATATACAAGGTGGTTAGTCAATGTGTGTGTATGTGTGTGTGTGTTCAGTTTTTACCCCAACTTAAAACTAAGCCATAAGAGCAGATGGATAGAGCTGATAACACCAGACCAACAGTGCAATGAGGGAAAACGGTATAAGAGAGCAAGGGAGAAATGTGGATAGGTGGTGGAAAATCTTCAGAAAACTTACAAATATACCTGAATGCATGTTGAAACATCTTTGTGCTCAAATGTTTGAGTTGCACCAATCTCTATGGGGCAATATGCGGTTCCAGAACTGAAATACGGCCACACGATTAGGAAAGACAGCATTTCAGCTCAGTCTCAGCACCTCAAAACCCAGTGTTGCGCAACACCAAATGACCAATGACTTGCATTAATTCAAAGGCCAATAAATCTAGAGGGAACTTCGATATTTCCTGGTAATTATGATTAAGCTAAATGCGATCATACAACCTACAAACGACTAGAAAGGAAAATTATAAGTGATAAACTGAGTGTAAGAAAACACCTCCAAAAGGAGATGTGATAAAGAATTCATTAGAAAGGTGCACAAATAGTTTTTTAATGGTGTATATTTCACACGATCATTTTCTGCATGTGATTATGTGAATAATGTGTGCTGGGAAAAAAATCACATGCACATACAAGAAAGGTGTATGACATTTGTTGCAAGTTGTTTTATTCATATGTGATGTTCATGTAGCTTTTCAGTCAGTGAAGCATCTGTATTTACTAATATAGTCATAATACACTATAATGACAAAAGGTTTGTTAAGGAATAGACATTCATATATGCGTGTTGAAATGCCATTCCAGATTTAGTCCCCATTTGCTGCTTAAACCTCCTAGGAAGGATTTTGGAGCGTGGCCTTGGGAATTTGTGATCATACAGCCACAAGAGCATTAGAGAGGTCAAGAGCTGCTGGTGTCCAATGAGGCCTGGTTCCAATTCAGCCCAAAGCTGTTAAATGGGGTTAAGATCAAGATTCTGTTCTGAAAACTTGGAAAACCAAGTCATGCTGGAACATTTTTGGCCTCTTAGTTTTAGTAAAGGGAAATCTTAATGCTATAGCATACAAAGACATTCTGTAAATGTCAAGTTTTTTGCTTTCAACTTTGTTGCAAAAATGACATTGTCGGTTTTCCACAAACTCCACAAATACCAAATTCCAGTCCTGACAGTCTACAACATTAGAACCATTAGGTTAAAAAAAAGTATAATTTTTTATAACTTTTAATGATTTTACCTTCCTAAAAGTGATCTGCCTAGAACACTTTCTGATGAGGAATGTTGTATGTTTCCCTCTGGAGAAACTCTTCAGTAGTACATAATAATAATAATAATAATAATAATAATAATAATAATAATAATAATAATAATGTTTTTATTATTATTATTAAAGCTTAGCCCATCATCTGTCATAAAATTTTATATTCTTTTTTTTTTTGCAGTTTACCTTACAGCGGATCAGAACAGACGGACTGGCCATTGCCCCTTGCAATTGTGGGAGATCCTTGATGGGTTCCCATGATCCTGTCACCATTTTGCTGGGCTATAGTTGGTCATACTGTAATGTCATGGCTGATCTGTGTATAGCTGCATTAGACTGCTTGAACCAGTAGGTTTCAGTGTGGGTTTCGTGGAGAAGAGCCAGGGGTCCGAGCAGCTAAAGTTACTGTATTATTGTTAATAACTGAAATAAAGTTGGCTTCTAAATAATGATTTGGGCTTAATGTGTTGTATAGGTGGATGGAAATGAATTTTAAAATTTCTAGGGGAATTTAAATTAAAGTACAGAAACCATGTTGAGAGGGAGAAATACAGAAAGATCCCGAACAGACAGGACAGTGTGGCAGACTATTTAATAAGTAAAAGCTAAGGAGCACTGTGTGGCCATAGAGACCGGGCAACGCACACAGTCCTGTCTGCTCTGAGAGAAGAGACTGTGCCAGAGGTGCACACTCAATAAAATAGAGACTGAGCTGCACTTCCTTACTGAATGCCCTAAATAGCACCACATTCACACTGAATTCTTCACCAAATTCTTAATCCTAATCTAAATCTTATCTTATCTTATAAATTCAATAAAATCATCCCCAACTTTAATTGCCCCTCCCCCCTGACCCTGGCAAACTGCACCACCTACTGGGGGAGCACAGAGAGAGAGCTGCACACTAGCAGCACAGTACACACGCACACATACACACACCTGCCGCCAGGTGAGGGCCAGTGAATGACCACATCACATCACAGACACACACACACACACACACACACATACACACACACAGACCCAGACACGCATACGTTCACATGCACTGATCGCTGCTGTTATAATAATTTCTAATTATATATTATCAATATTATTAATAATATAAATTATTAATAATCATTATATTATTAATAATATTCATAATTTTCTTTCTCTTTTTTAAAATAATGTTCACGAGAGTCAATTTATCTCTGACTGCAGAAATAAATGTACTCTTTTATTATATATACATTCATTTATTATAATTTTTTTTACTCTTTTCTGTTTTTTCCTGTTTCTCTCTTTTTATTTTTATTCATCTATTTATTTATTTTTATCTATCTGAGCTTTGACAATATGAATGTAAATATTTGTCAGGCCAATAAACCACCTTTAAATCTTGAATCAAGAGAAATAGAGAGAAAGATAGAAAGAGACATGCAGATAGAGAGAGAAATACAGAGGGTGAACATGAATATGAGAGTAATTTTAGGAGAAGCCCAAACTGCTGTCCTCGTTGCAAAAATACTGTATGTGTCACAATGTGAGACACACCGTGCACACACCCTGACTAATCACAACTTAACATCACCATTGTTCAGATAGTTACCTGATAACTGTTGTCATTGTTGTTGTTTTTTATTGTTTATCTACTATTGTTATTATTTCATATTTAATGTTTATGTATGTTTAAACATTAAGATTGACTGGCAACAGTGTTTATTAACATTCATGGCAATAAAGCCCGTGTGAACTTAACTGACCTGAGAGAGAGAGAGAGAGAGAGAGAGAGAGACTCGTGATTTGCGCGATGTAGCGCTCCCTCTGGTGGCCACACAGTGGTATCGAATCTTTGCCGAATGGAGCCGAGTCTTTCCGAAACTAGCCGCTTGTTCCGGACGTTGTTCCGTTGCAGGTTTTTTTTTCCGCCCTCTTTTTGTCCCAGAGAAACCCGTTCGTGCGGTTTGTGCAGAGTGTCTTTAAGACGCGCGTGTCGGAAATGAGCCTGTCTTTAATGCGCGTGTGTTTTATGTCGGCGGAGAGCAGCTGGAGCAGGAGGACAGCACAGCAACAGTCTTTGTTCGGACACAGGGTGACTTGTGCCATTCCCGGGCCACGCCATTGAATTTTCTGTGCTTGGTGGACATTAATGGGCAGGCATGACGCCTTGGACAGTGGACATACGGACACGTTAAGTGGCATGGCAGTGCGTGTGTGAGACAGGATCTTTTCTTAAATGAGAAACAGAGAGAAAAATAAAAACAATCACCTGCGCCTGGTTGCTTTCTCACTGACCAAGTGACATCTAGGAGACTTGGTCTTAGAGTATCATCATCATCATCACAGGACACGGTAGGTCCTCTACACATCACACTCTCGATCTCTAACAGAAAGATGTGTGTTTGAGGTGCAGAGCAGCAGTGTTTACAATGTTCATGTGTCAGAAGGGCTCAGCTGTTTCTACAGTAACACGCACGCACGCGCACGCACTGCGTTCTGTTAATAGCCACATTGTAGCAACATGCTACAGTGTTGCTCTTTTGTTGTTCATTTATGTAACATTTAAATAAATCTTTAATGTGCCTCTCTTATGTAATGCTGGAATGCACACATCCAGCCACTAGGCTGTACTAAGCACCATAACTTCTCAATCTTCTACTGAAATACTGAAAACCAGAGTATTTTAAACCTTGAGGAAGTCTTTACAGGTGGCTGAAGATGGACTCTTGATGAACATTGATGATTGTGAGACCTACTGAACAGAGCTGGGCAATGTTTGTGACGATATCCAAATCAGAAGACAAGACAATTATAAGATATAATCCCCTGCAGAATATATTCTATAAAATTCCTAAAGATTAGCATATGTTGTACAAGGAAGTTGTAGGTTAGAAATATAGGTAAAATCCTAAAGAATTTAAGTACCCAGTTTCTGAAGGTAAACAAATCTATAGAAGTGCTTCAGCAATAGATCAGGGCAAAGGATTCACCCTCCCCAGTTATCCAGGTTTGGGACTGGCACTAAAAGTGCACTGGCTAGTGCACCTTCCATTGCGTCCCTGATCAGGGCTTGAAGCAATGAAAGTGTCACCTGCTATCCACTAGTCCACCAGGGAACCCAGTAAGTTCTGTTCCAGCCCACAGAATTAAATAATGTTTTTCCACCTGGATCATTTTGAAATACCCGATCAGGGCAAACATCTTGTGAACTACTGTCAACAAAATCACATGAGATAATGACTACCAAAGTGTAAACAGCGCAGGTTGAAAGGCGTAGAATGGACACACAAACCAAGAAATGACTGCAGACTTCCTTCCTATTAATATATATATAAGCCTTATAATATATTAATAATGAACAGATTGTTTAAAAGAAAATATTCCATATACAAATTTAAAGTTTCATATAACCCAGCGTTCTATAGAACTAAGTCAGAATTCTGTACATCATCGAATGTATGTCATACACTCTGTAAAGTTATACTGTCTATAGTGTTCTTTAAGACTAAATACATTTTTCTTTTGCAAATGAATCTCATGTGGCAGGTCTATAGATGTGTGTAAAACTTTAATAAAGTTATTTGGAACCTGTATCTTAAGCTTTATTTAGTTCTATAACAATGATCTAGCATTCTATAGAAATTCTGTAGATCCGTTTTACAGGGTAATGCCATCGTCTGCTTGGACATTACACATTATGTACATGTTTGTGGTTTTTTTCATCAATATTGCATAAAACGAGTGAGCACAGTAATGCAGAATAGCTTCACCTACTTTTAAGTTTAACATGTGCTTAGAAGCTCTCAAAAGTTGTAACACATCAGGTCTTAAAGGGTTACATATTAAAACTGGCTGTGTGTCATAAGGGTATAAAGTTTCAAGGACCTCTGAAGTTTATTCCAGTTGTGTAAGACACTGTATCTAATGTCTATCTTTGTTTTCCTCTGGTTAGAATGAACAATGGTTTCATCAATTCATCAAGGTAGAGTTAATTATAGATTAGTAGGCGTGTACACAGGGCAGTATTTCAGGAACTGTTTGTAAAGCCGTTTGCCAAAAATAATTCAGAAATATAATTAATTGATTCTGATATAGCGGTATGTAACAAAATTGTAATAGTGATGAGTTCATTGTACTTCAGTGTTAGAATTTTTTTCCCTCTTCTTTGGATAGAGGAAAAGAGAAGAATAAGATGAAAAACAATATCTAAAATATATTTTTTTCTCTCTTTCATTTTTTCTTTGTTCCACCTGTTCATACGGCAGCAGTAAAGGGTGAATCCAAAGCTAGGTGCAAATCGCCGGACTCCATACTGCACAACAGACGGCTTTTCACTGACCTCTCACCTTAAGCAATGACGTCCCCACCCTCTCCCCTGGCTTCCCCTTGCCCCTGCCCTCCTCCCCCTCCCTCTCTGCCTTCATCCCCTGCCCCGTCCTCTCCTGCACCCTCTACTGTCCCGGTGCACCCCTCGCTGCCCCCTACAGGTGAGGTAATGGTGATGGCCCTGGGACGAAAGAAACAGAGACTCTTCATTGTGCTTTCCATCCTGCCCAACCTCTTCTTGGCCTTCCTGCTGTCTTCTGACCCACTGTTGACCCTGGCATCACCCCATCACTGTCACCTGCCAGTGTCCAACCCTACGGATGAGTTTCTAAATGCCTCACTGCCCTGGGAGAAGGGTACTAGGGAAGGTGACAGTGGGGGGCTCTCCCAGTGCACCCAGTACCAGTTTGTTAATGGCACTCGCTCGGGGGTAGTGGACTGTGAAGATGGCTGGGACTTTAATGTCACAGAAGGCCTGAGGAATAACATTGTCACTGAGGTACTCTTTTAGTCCTTTCAATGACTACGAAGGGGTCACTACTGTGGTGGCGCATACATATATGGGTTAAAGATGAAAAAGCTGAAAATTATTATTGTTATAATATAGACGAATTAGAGCAGAAAGTTTTAATTATAATAGTAAAAACTATTTAAATTATCATTAGAGATGTACAATTGTTAGAGTGAGATTTTTAGTTATGTGAACTTTTTAAGTAGTACAGCTTAAAATCTTTCTGATATAATGCTCTGACAATTTCCCACTGGGATTAATAAAATACTCTGACAAGTATATTTTATTCTGAATGAAATATTATTGAGCAAGATTTATTTTAATTCCACATAAAGTACCAGTCAAAAGTTTGGACACACCTTTTAATTCAATGTTTTTTGCTTTGTGATGATTTTTCCACATTCTAGAACAATACTGGCGATTTCAAAACAAAATAACACGTATGGAATTACTGTATAAAATTAAGTAACGACAACAACAGTCAGCTGTAATTTCGAGACATGAAGGTCTGCTTCTGTTACAACAGTATTGTCAAAAATTTGCATTTGCAAAACCCATCAAGTGCCATGATGAAACTGCCTCTTATGTAGACTTTCCCAGGAAAGCAAAACCAAAACTTTCCAACCAACCAAAAAAGTCCATTTAGATTTACCAGCCTCAGAAATCACCAATTATAGCAGACAAATCTCAATATCAACTGTTCAAAGGAGATTATTGCATATTTTTGCACAAAGTCGAATGAAAACCAGAAAAGACCTATGAAATAGAAGGTGTGTCCAAACTTTTGACTGGTTCTCGATGTTTGACAAATTCTTATAGAAATCTAATAGTTATAAATAAGTAATAACTCACACAGTTTAGGATAAAGCCATGAAAGTTATATAGTGATTACTTTGAACATCTTTTTTATCTGAGGCCCTACATGTATTGTCACATTTGTGAGAGTAACCGATTTGACAATAGTCTGGTGTTTTCTCATGCTTTACCCCACACTGGGTGTCCTTTTCTCTAGCAGCGGTGTGTTGGAAACATAGTCTGTCTTCCGTCCTTAGGATATGTTAGTCATAATTCTCTTTGCAGTTTACACACACACACACACACACACACACACACACACACATGGGTACAATGTACAAAATAACTGAACCGTTAAGATTATTTTGCACTTGAAGTGCAACCACATGCCAAGGTCAACGGGTAGTACCTGGCACGCTGTGGGAATTGTGTTCGTTTGAAAATCTGAGCCTCTAAAACAAATAGTGTACACTTTAAGTAAACGTTGAGTATACTGTATACACTTGAGTTTCACTTTGTTCGCTGCTTTTAATCAGAATCCTGTGGTGTTTAGCCTGTGTGTTTCTCACACGGTTTACACACTCCCCGCTTAGAGAGTTAAAGCACAGGGCAATAAACAGACACAGTGCTTATGGAAACATGGAAATAACTTGCCCGGTACTTCACCTAGCAACTACTGTGGATATTATGGGAGTTGAGCAGCCTTAAGAGACTTTGCAGTAAAGCCTTAAATTGTAACTTCAGCATTTCACAGTCACTGCTAAAGGTTGAACACATTTGTATAGATATTTTTAATCATTTTAAACCAGGATCAGTGTCATTGGCATTTTCAGGGTGTGGACAGACTTATGGAGGGAAAAAAGCAGCAAGAGTTGCATTCTCATCATAACTACTGGATGCCATGTAAACTGCTTTAAAACTTGTTTGATGAGTTTCCACCCAGACTTTTCCACATGCCTTGCATTTTTCTTATATGCCCGAAACACACCACTGCGTACAGAGAGTTCTATATAGGATCTGGTTGCCATGCTTGAAACTCTGAATTATACTCAATTAATTTATGGTATCTCTCTCTCTCTCTCTCATATATATATAAATATTTTT
>JAQMYJ010000033.1:26298108-26311288 GCA_030014305.1 Clarias laeviceps
TATAATTGTGTTCATTGTTTTTTTTTTTTTTTTAGTTTTAGAAAAATTTTTACCCTATGTAATAAAGCAATCAACTAATTCAAATTAGATTATATCAGCTAATCAGAGGAAGGGACTTGCAGTTTTATTATCGGTTCATTTTGTGGACTTTAAATAGATTTTTATAAACTATACCATCCAATTAAAATAGCAGCACTACATCACCTTATCCTTTGTAATGAAACTGTCATTTTCTCACTGCCTGTCTCGATGACTCCTGTCTTCGCAGTGGAATCTTGTGTGCTCTCAGTATTGGCTGGTCCCGGTGGAGGAAGTGTGCTTCATACTGGGTGTCCTTATAGGCTGTCTAGGCCTTGGATATGCTGCTGACCGGTGAGAATCAGTGCAAGAACACCAAAGATCTAATTACCTTATGTTTAGCGTGCACATTATGACGATAATAGTACATTACGATGATGCACAATAATGGCTGCAGTTATCACTCAGTCAGTGTAGAAACACGGTGTTTGGTGTTTTGGTGTATAATGTCCTGGTGTAGAATGTCTCCATAATGATTTGTCCCTTCTTCAGATTGGGCCGGCTTAAGACCCTGCTCATCTCTCTCTCTCTGTCTGTGGTTTTCGGCATACTGGTGTGTGTGTCTCCCTCACCCCCCATGTTCATCGCCATGCGGTTCTGCTTGGCTGCAGCCACTGCTGGTGTTTATCTAGTGCTATATATTGCACGTAAGTAAAGTGCATCTTGAAGGAAACATTAATCAAACAAGTTCGTCTGACATGTTTGAGTAGTGCTAAAATGCAGAGGCTGTTAGTTCCTCTGTTGATGGTTTGAATATTAATTCATGAGAGGGGATGCTGTCAGCATCTGCGTGAAATGAATAAGGTATAAAACACTCCAGGAAGTGATGTAGGCAGCATGGTGGTATAGTGGCTAGCACTGCGGCCATGCACCTCTATGTTCGAGGGCTGGATTCCCACCCAAGTTTGCATGTTATCCCTGTGCTTGATTTCCTCTTACAGTCCAAAGACATGCAGATTCGGAAAATAATAATTTACAATTTGCTAGTAGTGTGTAAGTAATAGAGTGAGTGTGTGTGTGTGTGTGTGCTTCAGCCGTGCTATGCACTGGCACCCGTCCATGTTGTATTTCCCTGGGATCGACTCCACAACCACCATGACCCTGTAGAGCAAAATGTGTATGAGAATGAGTGAGAGGATGTGATGTTGTAAGAAAGTCCTCGGTGAAGGGGTGGTGTGATGCAGCCTCTAATACTGTAACGCCCTTAAAAGTTAATCATTTTCTAATAACCACATGTCCTGAAGTGTTTTCTACCTCGCAATGATTACAATACTTTTAACTAATTTACAAAAAAAACCACACATTTTTATCTGTTTATAGTAACAATTAAACTTATGTAAACATCTTGAAATCAAGTTGTTCCAGTTCTTGTTTTAACTTATTTAAAACTAAATTTTTTAAAAATCCACCACTGACTAATCAGATTGAAGCATTCATCAGTCCTGTGGTAGTCCTTTACTTACTGTATTACACTATGTTCATGTATTTATGTATGCTATATTGTTCTTGCTTCTTTATGACTGTTGATCTATGTACAGTACGTATTTGCTTATTTTGCTTTTGTTGTTGTCTTACTGCTTAATGAAAGGTTTGGAACTGTGTGACCCTTCACTGCGTCTTATGGTGACCATGATCGCGGGACTGACTACGGTTGCCGGGGAGCTGTTATTGCTAGCACTAGCTGTTGGATGCCCAACATGGAGAGGGTTGATAGGAACAGGAGCAGCACCTCTTTCTCTCTTCCTCTGCTACGGGTGAGGGACGTCTGGGTAATGTTACAACTCTGTGCTTTTGCAACCGGTCGGTTTATCATAGTTAGGAGTGGAGTTGGTCAGCTTATATCTATGAGCTATTTATATAGCTATCTATATAACATTGATCTCAGGGATTCCCCTAAGGTGTGTCTGCTAATGCTCCAGCTGAAATAAGTCTCAGTTAATGCATTATGTCATACCTAGAAATGACCTTTATTTCACTTCTACTCCTAATGCACCAGTTAAAGTCTCTGTACATGGGCTACTGCTGGGCCCCAGAATAGCAGAGCTGAGCAACAAGCCAGGACAGGGGATCTTCTTATATGAGGTCACAATAGGGGAAAAATCTAATTAGCTTGTTTAAGCCCAAGCCAATAGAAAATTGAAAAGAAAAGAAAGACAGAAAATGGTGTTTTGTGTGCACAAGCTGGATACACATCTGAATGTCTAAAAAAAAAAAAAAAGACTAAAAAGTGAATTTTACATAATGGGCCCCCTTTAAAGGAGGGCAGGTTTCTGGTTATATGCGTTCCTGACAGAGCAGCTCGACAATCATAAACCAGTCATTGGAGATGAAGAGATTAATACAAACTGACTGCATCTTGAGAGTCATTAAACTTTATCGATTTGAAATTCCCTCAGAAACATGAAGACATTAGCCAGTGTCGATTAGCACCTGTCTGTAACAGCAGATCAGCTTGGTTTCTATGGCTTACCCGACCTCTCTGCTAGCATTAATGTGTTGATTATATTATTCCACTTTTTGCCTTAAACAATTTGTCAACAAACAATCATATCTGTTTGCCTGTCCTTAGTATTCCAGGTGTCTTTCCAGAGTCTCCACGCTGGCTATTGCTTTCAGAGAGAGCAGGTGACATGAGCTCGTTCAGTGAACACAGTGAGCGTCAAAGAGAAGACGACGGCTTCACAGGTCCGATCATGAACACTGCTCACCACCTGACTAGTTTACAGTGAAAACACTGAAGTCACAGAGCACTTGCTGTGAAGTGCTGCTGATTTGTTTTCACTAATGCTTTGAATGTGCGATAAATAAGAGTAGAATGCTTGTAGTGTATCATTTGGTGTAAATGTGACCTTTTATGATGTCCCTGTAGAGCTGGAGTCAGAGTCCCTGCAGACTGGTCGTCCCTACTTGTCCTTCCCTGAGCTACTCCAGAGTCGAAACATCTGGAAAAACATATGTGTGCTGGGTTTTACCTCGTAAGTCAAAATTAAATGTCTATCTTTGTAGTTAATGAGGCACTGCAGGTCATGTTGGCGCCTCGTAGCTCCAAGATCCCGGATCCTAAGCTCAGGTTGACTCTATGTGGAGTCACTGTGCATGCTGTTACTTGTGCATGTTTTGGGGTTTGGTTCTCAGAGGTGCCTGTAGGTGGATTGGCTATTCTGAAGTGCCCTTAGATGTGAACAAGTGTATGAATGTGTTTGAGGTGCACAATTAATGGAAGTATTCCACTAAAATCGATGACCAAATTAGTTGACAGCAAATGTAGTTAAATATCGTTTAATTGATGTCATTGCACGTTTTTCACACTTCAAATGTTCTCACATGTCAGACATTCCTAGGTACTGAAGTGAAGTTCAGTGAAAAGTTCATTAAAACGCATTATTGAATCTTTGGCTTTATTCTGAGTTAGCACATGTCAAAAACAATCTGAAGGAAAGCTTTTAAAAACTAAGAAATGTAAATATTATTAAGAAAACAAATTGTAATTGTTTGATTCATAATCCAAATAGTCAATTATTCCTTTTAATATTCTTAATAAGCATTAGTTGAAGCTTCACTGGGATGTACTCCTGACCTCCAGGACACACCAATTATTAAGATTCTGAATTAAAGAATAGAAATGTGCAATTTCTTCCTTCCTGTTTTTATTCCTTCTCTCAGGTTCATCTCTCATGGCATTAGTCACTGCTACAGTTCCTTCAGGGGTGATGTCCGAGGCACCGCTTCCAGTTTCTATTGGACCTACCTGCTGTCTGTCTGTGCAGGAGGTGGAGCTTGGCTGTTGCTCTGGGCAACAGTGGACCGGTGTGGTCGTCGTGGGATCCTCTTGCTGTCCATGACGATGACGGGGCTCGCCTCTCTCATTCTCCTGGGCCTGATGGAGTGTGAGTGAGATCGTACTGATGTTGAAATGATGGTTTTGAAATTGAAAATGTTGAAATATGATTAAGGCCATGATCATTATGTCATGAACGTTCCTGGCACAATGTTGCCATCATGTGGCAGAGCGGTAGTACACCCACATTCACAGTCTGTAGGAATTGCGTATATTATATAATCGATTTATCATTTACATGATCCATAGGTCAGGTTCTAGAAATATTGTCCTGCTTGTGGATTTAATGATTGTTGATGTTTCTCTCTGTAGATCTAAGCGAGTCTGCCATTACCGTGTTTTCTGTGATGGGCCTGTTCTCATCACAGGCTGCCGCCTCTCTGTGTGTCCTCTTTACTGCTGAAATCATGCCCACCATCATTAGGTAACACTTTATTTAAACCTTTTCAATGCCTATATCCCTAGTAGATCATGATTTCACATTCAGCCACAGAAATAGTAGATGAATTATTTTTTAATTGTAAAAAAGAAAAAGTAAAAAAAAAAAAGATAATTAAGGATGACTTGAATGCATTTAAATGTCATTTAGCCTGTGGGTTGAGCGAACCTTAGACTAAGTAAATCAAAATAGAACATAAGATGATTCAAATTTATTGTAATTGAGATATTTGTTTGTTTCTGCCAAATAGTGTAATTAAATAAAACCATTTTGATATGTAACAGTATTTTTGCAGCAATTAAATTAAATTAAATATTAAACCATGCACATTTTCTTTGGTCCTTTCAGGGGAAGCGGTGTGGGCGCTGTCCTCGCTCTTGGCTGCGTGGGTCGTCTTAGTTCTCCTCTGATGGATTTGCGCAACCACTACGGCTACTTCCTGCACCACGTCGTCTACTCGTCTCTCGCCCTGCTGGCTGTTCTGTCCATTCTGCTGCTTCCGGAGAGCAAACGCAAGCCCCTGCCTCAGACGCTGGCTGATGGTGAGCAGTACAGGCGCCCACCGCTAGGCCGGAAGAGGAGGGACAACGTTCCTTTGCTCGCCACGCCAAATCCAGAGACCTAGCCTTCTTTGTGGACACACACAATACCGTACACCTGTTCACCTCAGCCCTTCCCTCAACTCTCATCATGTCTGGGTGGCAGAGGATGAGAGGGGGCACACGGGACAAACCTTCTTAACCTCCCATCCTGTAATCATTCCTAACACGTAAATGGAGCTGCAGCATGCTGAGTCCGTCCAGGCTCCTGTTGAAGTGCGAAGGGTGAGAAACTCAATGGTATGGAGAGCCTCTGTACTCTCTAGTATCCCAGGGAGCTGCTCCAGTCACTGCAGTGAGGGCCAGTTTCATAAACGATGCAACAGGTGATAACCCTAGAAAAGTAACACACCAGACAGATGATATCACAGACACAATACAAGTGTGTATGGCCCATATAGCACTTAGTGACAAAGCATCTAATTATATCAACCCCACTTCACACAGGCAAGGGCTCAAAATACTACAGGCGTTTTGTAAATACCCTAAAATACTTTGTCTGAACTGAAATAGGACATAAAAGGCAGGGAGGAAATAGAAGTATGCTCCTGCTGGCCTATCAGCACAATAGAAAAACTTC
The DNA here is from genome assembly GCA_030014305.1 of Clarias laeviceps. Lineage (NCBI taxonomy): Eukaryota > Metazoa > Chordata > Actinopteri > Siluriformes > Clariidae > Clarias > Clarias laeviceps. The sequence goes on from JAQMYJ010000033.1 coordinate 26,303,643, forward strand.
ATTGAAAGTTCTTCTGCTATTTATCAAAAGGTAGTTTATAATGGCATTATGGTACTGATTTGTGTATGCTGGACTGTGGCATGCTGATAGAGAAGGATTTTATTTTATTTTATGCCACACAGATAACGCTCCTGTAGTACCCCTACAGTCACTTGAAGGAAACAGGACTGAATCTTGCACTCAGTATTAGTGTGCAGGGAAGAAAAGGGCAAGCGCTATAATTTCTGTTTGGTCATGCTCGGAGCACAAACGTGAAAGAGGGGCCAAAAAAATTGAAGGAATGAATAATGCAGCCTTGTCTTAGCATCACTGCTCTGTCAGTTTGTTAGTTTGTTTTAAAAATTGCACTTAATTCTCTATTGGTAGTAATAATAAGAGAACTCATTATTAGTATAATAATTGCTAAAAAAAAAAAATACTTGACAGTAGTAACAATGACTGACTGCTTCTGATTATTTACCAAGTAATTCACATGCTGTAATTATGTTAATAAATCTTGAACCTAATTTAATTGAAAATAAAATAAAATAAGGAAAGGAAATTTGTCTCTGTCTTTGTATGAATGTAATGAAATCCGACCATGTGATGGACGGGTGAGTATTGTTGTTATTAACACTCCACGACCTCATGACCCTGACCAGGATGAAGTGATTACTGAGAATGAATGAATGATGAATGTAATATACAAGTATTTCTCTTTGAAACATCACACCAGTGTTTACTGACGTCCTTTTGAACAAAGATTTGAGCTTTAGCACATGTTATGGTTTTAAGATATTGATTTAATCTGAAACAGCTGAAGTAGACCTGGGCTCCCATATGCACTGTGGGATTAGGGAGTAAGATTATTTAAAATCTTTGGCAAATAGCTGAACGCTCCTTTCGCTACGGGGAGGGGTTTGTGATCTATTTTGAAATGCCATAAAGCATCAACCACATGTTTTATTTATTCACTCCATAATAAGTGTATTTTGTGTGTGTGTATAAAAAAGTGCAAGCCATAAAAGGCATTTCAAAGGAATTATTTTACCAATGCAAGGATTTTGGTCAATTTTAATATTTTGTTACAATATAAAAACCTGCTTAAATGCTTCAGGCTTTATAAACAATGGCACTGTGCTATTTTGGTAAGGATAGTGATTCATCCTGTTAAAATCTCAGGCAGCAGCACTCCCTCTCATGTGGTGTGGTCAGTCAGCCAGTCGGCTCTGTTATGTCTAAGTTTGTCTTACTATTTCTGACTGAGCGTCGTAAAGCCAATTCTTGGAACAGCTGCGCCATAATACACATACATGCAGCTTTGCATGTCAAAATCAGAACATTTTTATTAACTAAATATAATGAGTTTAACTTGGCATACATTCAGTAACAAAACATACAAGCTTATATTGTAACGTGATCAACCAGTTAGGAAGTGAATTAATTCATTTGGGATGAGCAATATAGAGGGAATCAGAGATTTCTTGGAATTCCTGTGGAACTTTGCACTAAAGATCAGCAACATGTCAAAGATAAATTTGCAACATGAGATATATACTGTAAAAACAGAGAAGAGACTATTAGCCTGATATCTGGTCTCAGATCTCTGACTGACTGGCTGCAAAGGGTATAAAACAAAGCATTTTGGTCTGCTCAGGCAGCCAGAGCCAGTATCTCAGAGAGTGTGAAAATGCCTTCAACAAAAGGGAGAACTGTAACAATCAACAGCTGTGAGACTATACAGTACTAGTCAGATAACATTCTTTTTTTTAAGAAGCCTGCTTTAGAAAAATATGACTAGGCTAAGGTCAGAGGCTGGAAACATACTGAAATTAGCTTTTTGGATAAAACAATGGCCAGAACAAATATACATCCTATTCATTGAAGATGTTTTCATTGTTATCATCTATACCGCTTTCTTTGGAAGTGGGAATCGAACCTGCACCCTGGAGGTGCAATGCGTGTGTCCTTTGACACAACACACACAACAGTGCTGACCACTAAGCCACTGTGCCGCCCTTAAGAGTTTCGTGAAAATGAATTTTATTTTATTTTTGTGGTCTGTTTAGAAACGTTTGATGAATGTGAGTTGCAAATAAGTAAGCCTAGAAGTACAATGCTTACAAGTCATTTTTCATCTTAGATGAAGTGTAGGATCATGTCTGGTTTGACAGACATATCTTAAGTGTTAACCTTAATCTTAAAAAATAAGGTTCTTTGCATTAGTTACAAGTAAAGCACACGATTGCAACCCCATATACACTCTCTCATTCTTGTTAATCCATTAGGTCAGTTGTGCAATTGACTTGAATGCTCATTCTGTCTAGTCAGTTCCTAGTTCTCTTGGGACAGCTCATTAACGTTATCTCATATTTCCTTGACAGGCAAAGGATGTATAGAACAGTTCTCTGTAGCTAAAGAGGGTATTAAGGAGAACAGTTTTAATAGTCATCATTGACACTTAGAGAATTAAGTGGACTGACCTCTGCCTTGTTGTTGTTATCACTTAGTAAAGCATGTAAGGGTTTCCATTTCTCTCACTTGGTAAGGCATGTCTGCTTACTTCACACTTCACCCTATTAGATATTTCATTCTAAAAATAAACCTTCTATTCGTTTAAATGTACCAACTATGTACTAATGCAGATAGAAAGGAAACCATTTCACCAGTACATCTGTTGATTAGAATAATATTTGTGCCAGCAAAGTTCAAACATTTGCTCTTCACGTTCCCAAGTGTCATCATTCACCAAAATAGAAATAGGCAATTGTTTAGTCAATTGACTTTGAAAATAATTTCCCCCACTGGCACGACCAAATACCCGGTACCCGAAAAGGGCATCCAAATCTATGTCCTTACCATGGCGACTTTTGGAACGAGAATTGGCACTATAAGACTCTGCATATTGTTTTATTGTTTATCAGCCATGTCCTGTGACACAGCACACACAGCAGATCACAGTAACATCAGCCTTTACCATTATAGCACTTAGCAGACACCCCAATCCAGAGTGAGAGACAGAAGTGCATTATAGTCTCCATTTGTCTAAGCATACTGTATTATCAGGATAAATGGATATTTAAGAGGAGTCACCAATTTATTTTACATTAGTGCTTGAAAATTAAAATTAAAAATTAAATATTGCTAAAAATATCATAAAGAAATAGTGACGTTTGTAACATTTGCCTTGTTTTGCATGCTTTTGCTGGCTCTGACCACAGCTGCACTAATATGGGTGTGCCATTGTGTGCAGAGAAACCTGTGCTACTCAATCAAACACTGTCACCCACCAGGAATGTTACTGGGGTTATGTGTATACTCAAGGACAAAACAATGGAGTTAACCAAGCGCCGATAAGATGAGGAATTATGTCAACAGCTGTTGATAGATCTCGGGTCCCGCTAAGTGTTGTTAACTATGACAGATCTCTAAAGCCATTTCAGACATTCTTTCCAGTTTAAGGCATATTATTTGAGCAGGGGATGAGTCACCGTTTAAATACATGACAGTAGTCAAGTGAAAGAAATAGCTGTATTTTGCATGTACTAAAATCACTTTTTTAATCAAATTATTTTAAAGGTCTTTTTTACAGGTGTTGGCATAGAAATGCATGACATGTGACCTGTACGGAAAAATGTTAAATGATGCTCTGCACTTGTAAATTGAAAACATCTGTTTACGAACCAAATCTTTCTAATGACTGCTCCTACCTTTATTCTAGCACCAGGAGTGCATCAGGGTATTGCAGGCTGAAAATAATAACAATAAAAAATGTATAGTAATATTTAAATCACTAAATATTAAATACTAAATAACAAAAAATAAATATAAAAATAAATAAATAAATAAATAAATAAATAAGGAACTAAATAAGAAGTGATGCTCATGTATGTTTATACCAAAAATACACTAGTCTATAAGTATTCACATTAACTATCGTTTGGTGAGTTGGTTGCTGACACAAATTTGACCAGCCTCTCCCTTCTCTCCATGCACCACCACCACCACCACCACCACTAATGTGGAAAAGTCACGGTACCCCACCCACCTGCAGTTTAATCAAACAAAATAGCACTCCTACCTAACAATGCCAAATGCCATATTTAGAGGGTGCTTACTTTATAAAAGAAGGGGATGATGGCCTGGACATTGGTGATTTCCGAAGTTCAGTCTTCTAGAGGTAAACATACCTTTTAATAGTGCTGTTAATATTAATTTTTATATTAATATTGTTTATTGTCTTATAACTGCTGTGATGTCTCAGTCCTGAATGATTCCATTTTATGTGAAGCAAATGCAATACAAATTGCATCATATTAAACTTTAGTGAAAGAATTTTTGAACATGCTTCAAAGCCAAGTATCGGCTGTGGTAAAACACTAAGAAGCCTTCTCTTATGTCATTCTGATTTGCTGAATTTTTATAATCTAAATTTGAATTTTCCAGAGTGAAAACACCGTTCATATTTACTAAGAGGGGGAACAACAGAGGTAAGCGCTAACCATGTGTATGTTGCTTGATGTGACTTGACATTTGTCAATGCCGTCTAAGCATTGTGAGTTACAGTATAGCAATACTACTAGTTACTGTTCGATGCTTTATATAGTTTATATAGCCTTACTTTGCTACCAATACATATAATCTAAAGCTTGGCATCTTTGTTGCATAGGCTGAAAGATGTCGGATGCTCAGATGGCAGAGTTTGGGGCTGCAGCCTCATTCCTGAGAAAGTCAGAAATGGAGCGTCTTGAGGCCCAAACGCGGCCCTTTGACATGAAAAAGGCAGTTTTTGTTCCTGATGTAGAAGAAGAATTTGTTAAAGGAACAATTCTCAGTCGTGATGGAGAAAAGGTTACTTGTGAGACTGAGAAAGGGAAGGTAAGAATTTACTTAGTGTATGAAAAAAAAAAAAAAAAAAAAAAGTCCTAGAAACAGAAGCATTTGACATAACTATGCTTTTGCATACAGACTGTTGTCGTGAAGGACTGCGACGTTCACCCTCAGAACCCGCCAAAGTTCGATAAAATCGAGGACATGGCGATGTTCACCTTCCTGCACGAACCTGCTGTGCTGTTTAACCTCAAAGAACGTTACGCAGCCTGGATGATCTACGTGAGTTGTGCATGTAAAGTTCTTCACTAATACAGACTATAACTTTAATTTTGCAATCAACATTGGTTTCTTTCTCTTTCAGACCTACTCAGGACTTTTCTGTGTAACTGTCAACCCCTACAAGTGGCTGCCAGTGTACAACCAAGAAGTTGTCATTGCCTACAGAGGAAAGAAGAGGAGTGAAGCTCCTCCTCACATCTTCTCCATTTCTGATAACGCTTACCAGTACATGCTTGCAGGTAAACATAATTAAACTGAGTGCAGTGTTCAAATAAAAACAAATTTAGGTTACATTTTCCTTTGTTTTTTTATGTATTCAGCTCAGATTACTATTATTATTTTTTATATTTTTTAGACAGGGAAAACCAGTCTATCCTTATCACGTAAGTCTACCTCTTTTTTCACTGCCACATTATAATGTCATACAATTAAGATTTCAATGTCATTTGACATAATCTTTCCACTTATAAATATTTTTTTATGTATTTTATTATATGTGTATGCAATTATAGTTATTTAAACAATTATTTGATTTTGTACATGAACCTGACCTTTTCATAGTGGAGAATCTGGTGCTGGGAAGACTGTGAACACCAAGAGAGTCATTCAGTACTTTGCCAGCATCGCAGCTGGTGTTATTAAGAGGGATCCCAATGACAAGAAGGTGAATTAAACATTGCCATTTACATATTATTGCCTACATAACTCTGTCAGGGAAAACTATGAATAGTTTAATGTGATGTAAGATGCAACATTTTTTAACTAGTAGTATATAAGAGTTAGTTTCCATTCTTCAATTCACTTGGATGTGCAGCATTCAAAAACTTACATAATATAATATCACTTGTCTGAGTTCACCATGTAAAATTGCACTTCCAAGTTTAAAACTGTTATTTTTTTTACCCTATATTTAAATATGAAATCCTTTGAGACTTGACCAAGAAAGTATGGCATTACAAAGTAACTCAAATTCTAAAAGCAAACATAAAAACAAATGAGGGATGAATAATTAAATTAAAACAAACAAAAGTAATCTGTATATAAAATTAATTTCAGGAATAACAACTTGAATAAATCCTAGCTACTCTGTCCAGCAGCCATCTAGAGGAGTAAAAGTCATAATATTTCTTGGCCGTTGATATGGGATTATATTAGGAGAGGTTCCCCAAATATGGCATTGTAGAACGTACTAATGCTGCTCTCTCCTTAGGCTTAACAAAGGTCGAGAAACCAAATCATAAAGTACTTGCTGTTGTGTACCAGACAATGATTGGATATATTACACAGTGAGCTGTGATGCACAAAATCAAGACAGCAAAAAGTAGAGAAGGCAGCATCCATGTGAATAATGTCACCACAGTCTAAAATACTTAATAGTCTAGCTTGCACATTTTTTACACAATTATTATATTAAACAAGCTCTAGTTCTATAGTCAAAACCTTCCCTAACCTTCAGTTTCTTAACTAGGTGCTCAATATGCACTCTGAAAGAGAGCCCATCATCCACTAAGTTGCCCAAGTACTTATAGGGCGACACTTTTACTGTTGAGTCTCTTCCTAAGGTATGGAGGGCAAAGAGCTTTGAAATCAGCTCTGGAAAAAAGCATAAATTTAGTTTTCTCAGCATGAAAAAACATTACACCATAAAAAGGCCTACAACAGATAAAAGGCAGTTTGTAGCTAAACAATGACTCGATTCAGGGAAAAGGCAACTGAATAGACTATTGTATCATCTGCATAAAGAGGCACTTTAGCCATAAAGAGGTCCGTCCTATTCATTCATTTATTTTATTTATTTATTTATTTTTTTTAAAATAAGACGGGCCAAAAGGGCTCTAATGTGGCTCTACGAAAAGTGGGTTTCATGCTACGTTCATAGAAAATCAATCGACCATCGACCTGGCCACGAACTTATGACCAGACAACGGATGCTGGATTCTTACAGTATGAGGCTGCTCGACGAATCGTTCGTACTGTACACGTTAATAGCCGTTCGTATGGGTATTTGTGACCGCTACTTTACTCAAATCAACAAGCAGGGCAGCGCACTGATAATTTCATTTATTTATAACATGGCTGCAGTATAAATAAAGTAAAAAGAAAACACAATTTTCCTTTTATTTCCTTCTAGGGTACTCTGGAGGATCAAATCATCCAGTGTAACCCTGCTCTGGAGGCTTTCGGAAATGCCAAGACCATCAGAAATGACAACTCTTCCAGATTTGTAATTTTAATCATATTTTGTAAGTCTATTATCATGTATAATTGCAGAAAACAAAGGTACAGAATAATGTTTATCTTTTCGATTAGGGCAAGTTTATCCGTATCCATTTTGGTGCCACTGGCAAGCTGGCCTCTGCTGATATTGAGACATGTAAGACTCTCTATTTATTGATTTTTTAAATATATAAAAATTATTACCTACCTTTATTTCTTTTTTACTAATTTTTCATTTAATTTTTTTTGTATAAGCGCACTAATTTGCTCATTGTTTCTCCTGTTATTCTGGCTGTTACAGATCTTCTAGAGAAGTCCCGTGTGACGTTCCAGCTTAA
>JAQMYJ010000033.1:26365557-26385441 GCA_030014305.1 Clarias laeviceps
CTGCTCAGAGAGCAGTATGAGGAGGAGCAGGAGGCTAAGGCTGAGCTACAGCGCAGTCTCTCCAAAGCAAACTCTGATGTAGCTCAGTGGAGGACCAAGTATGAAACTGATGCTATCCAGAGAACAGAAGAGCTGGAAGATGCATAGTAAGTGCCTCATACATGATAATGTACTGTTAATTCGATCACAATATGCTGAGTTAAATGTCATGCCTTAGAAATAATGTTGTTATGGTTTTTATATACAGTATATAGTATGATATAAAATGAATCGACATTTACTTAAATTAGGAAGAAACTTGCTCAGCGTCTGCAAGATGCAGAAGAAGCTGTGGAAGCTGTCAATGCCAAATGCTCCTCTCTGGAAAAGACCAAACACAGACTGCAGAATGAGATTGAAGATCTCATGGTCGATGTCGAAAGGTCCAATGCTGCTGCTGCTGCTCTGGACAAGAAGCAAAGAAACTTTGACAAGGTAAATAGCAAATGAGTGCGAACATTGATATTTTCTTGGAACTGTACTGTATATGGACAACTTCTTAAAACTTGTTTGATATGTATATTCACAGTGAGATTGACAAAAAGACCTGCCACCATTGCTTTTTGAAACTCAATTCAATTACATATAAAGTACTGAATTATATGCAATAAAATCTCTGTTAAATCGATTAACTTACAGTACAAGCTATGCAAGCCAAAATATTTAGATCCTCCGGTGCATTCACAAATAAAATAAAAAAAATACCTGCATTTTATCATTTATTATTAATTTAAAATCTGCAGATTTGTCTGCCTAATTTAGTCTTAGCTGAGTCCAACCCTGTCTTAGGGATCTCCCCTATCAACCAACAGCTAACCAACGTCTCTTACAGTATGTGCTTTATCTGAGTCACATGACACCAGCTAACCACATCTATATAAACTTGTGGTCACTCATTGTACAGGGGTGGTGAACCACACTCTGAGGAAAGCACTTTCTGCCACATCCACCCATTATTGTTCAGTGTCATTATGACTGATGTGGGAATGCAAGTATTCCCTCAAATACACAGTAAATTTGGCTAACTAGGACTCCCGACCATGGATTGCTCGAGCATTATTTGGATTCAAATTAATTTTGTCCGGATGATACAGCAAATATTTTACTGTTGCAACCACATTACATGAAATCTTTTGAATTTTCACAGGTCCTGGCTGAGTGGAAGCAAAAGTATGAGGAGTCCCAGTCTGAGTTGGAAAACTCTCAGAAAGATGCCAGATCTCTGAGTACTGAGCTCTTTAAACTGAAGAATTCATATGAGGAGTCTCTGGACCATTTGGAGACCATAAAGAGAGAGAACAAGAACCTGCAAGGTTAATATCATTGGTACATTGTTCATATTAACAGTGTTTTCTTTTCAGATGGCGTGTTCTGATTTTTATTTTTTAAACAGAGGAAATTTCTGATATCACTGAACAACTTGGTGAAAGTGGGACGAGTATTCATGAGCTGGAAAAAGTAAGGAAACAGTTGGAGCAGGAGAAGGCCGAGATTCAGTCTGCTCTAGAAGAAGCAGAGGTAACAATTTGAAGGTCTTTTTGAAAAGGATACCTAGCCATTTCCTAATCTAGAATCCATATAATATATTAATTAAACCCAACATTTTATAATACAATAATATTTGGTTTATAAAAACTGCAGTATTTCTAATAAGCTCTTGTGGCAACTTATTGATTTTGTTCACGACTTGTTAATGAAAGGCATCTCTTGAGCATGAAGAAGGAAAGATCTTGCAGGCCCAACTGGAGTTCAACCAGGTAAAGGCTGACATTGAGCGCAAGCTGGCCGAAAAAGATGAGGAAATGGAGCAGGCCAAGAGGAATCACCAAAGAGTGGTGGACACTCTGCAGAGCTCTCTAGATGCTGAGACTCATAGCAGAAATGAGGCACTGAGGCTGAAGAAGAAGATGGAGGGAGACCTAAATGAAATGGAGATCCAGCTCAGCCAGGCTAACAGGCAGGCTTCAGAGGCCCAGAAACAACTCAAGAGTCTCCATGGACATATGAAGGCATGCAAATGAAGTCCTTGTACAGTATATTAAGGATTAATGCCTGATCATTATCAGAATGTTATTTAATTTAATAGAAAAGTAAGATGACTACATGAACTAATTAAAAAAATCTGTACTTTACAGGATATGCAACTGCAGCTGGACGATGCTCTCCGTGCTAATGATGACCTCAAAGAGAACATTGCTATTGTGGAGAGACGCAACAATCTGCTGCAGGCTGAACTGGATGAACTGAGATCCCTGGTAGAGCAGACAGAGAGAGGCCGCAAACTTGCTGAGCAAGAATTGCTGGATGTCAGTGAGAGGGTTCAGCTACTGCACTCTCAGGTATACAGTCTGAATGCATGAACTGTCATGCTGTACACATTACATGCTTTTTATTCTGACATCCTGATATCACAGGATTCATGTGGCATTATAAAGGGGGCACAATCATAAACTTACTGCAAACAAAATACAAAAAAAGTACAACCCAAAGCCCTACTCTGAATGTTCTGAGAATTATTCTGTAACTCGTCCACTGTTTAAGAACATGTGCTGGTTAAAGTTTATTTCTGATCAAGGTCTCACTGTCAAAACATAAACTGACATTTCAGAACACTAGCTTGCTGAACCAGAAGAAGAAACTAGAGACAGACACTTCCCAGCTGCAGACTGAGGTAGAGGAGGCTGTCCAAGAGTGCAGGAATGCTGAGGAAAAATCACTGATGCTGCCATGATGGCAGAAGAACTGAAGAAGGAGCAGGACACCAGTGCTCACCTGGAGCGCATGAAGAAGAACATGGAGCAGACCATTAAAGACCTCCAGCATCGTCTGGATGAAGCTGAGCAAATTGCCATGAAAGGTGGCAAAAAGCAGGTCCAGAAACTGGAGGCCAGGGTAAAACAAATATATTTTTATGTTCAACACATCCAGGAAAAAAAATCATATAAATTTCCTATACTAATAAAAATGTTCTCAAAACATTTTAGGTCAAAGAGCTGGAAGCTGAAGTGGAGATTGAACAGAGGAAAGGCAGTGATTCTGTTAAGGGTATCCGCAAATATGAGCGCCGCATTAAGGAGCTTACTTACCAGGTTCTATTTTTTTTTAGTAGGCTTGCATATCTAACATTATTTTATCAATCGAGAGCATAAAAATCTCTCTCTCTCATCATGTTTCTTTAGACCGAAGAGGATCGTAAGAATCTGGCCCGTCTACAGGACCTAGTTGACAAACTTCAGCTAAAGGTTAAATCCTACAAGAGAACTGCAGAGGAAGCAGTAAGTTAATAACAGATTAGCTCTTTAGATCTTTATTGCTTGGTGTGTTTGCATTCTTAATAATCTGAGTTGCTGTTTTTAGGAGGAGCAGGCCAATACCAATTTGACCAAGTTCCGCAAGCTGCAACATGAGCTGGATGAGGCAGAGGAAAGAGCTGATATTGCAGAGTCTCAGGTTAACAAAATGAGGGCTAAGAGTCGTGATACAGGGACTAAGGCAAGTTATCAATTTTATAATAAACAAAAGCTGTAAAATGTTGATCTGCTTAGTTGTTCTGCCGAAATGTTGAGCTTTTCCTTGTATAATTTACATGGTGACATCTTTTTTTGCTACAGAAAGGACATGATGAAGAATGAAGTCTCTGCAGCTACTGATCATACCCTGATTCTGTTTAAATGTAGAAAAAAAATAAATAGTTGCAATATCAAGCACACATATACTGTGTTTTTTGATAATGCATTACAAACACCTTACACACACAGTAGTGAGATTAAAGGCTGTAGCCATGTAACACTGAGATGAAGTGGATTTCAGGTTGAAATAGGAAATTCAGAAACATCTGCAAAATTATGTTAATACAGTATACTCACCATTCACTTCATTAGGATCACTTGCAGACTTGCCTGTTCATGAACTTACCCAATCTGCCCATTATGTGGGCACAGTGCAGTGTGTGAAATCATGCCAGCAACGTGCAACAACATTGGTAAAAAGCCTCTAGGGTCTGAGGGCTTTCAGCACTCCTCTTACAGCATTTGTGTAAATTTCAAATCTTACTGTATATATTAGCTACTACATTTTTGCTTATTTATATGGGGCACAAACTGGTCTTTCATAATATAATTTATGTACTGTACATGTGAAAATGCAGAATAAATGTATTTTCGCATTGGAAAATGTGATTGGGAAAAACATGTTTTATCATGTTTGTGCTTGAGAGCATTTATTAAATAAACTGCTGCTCCCCTGAGATATTCATGAAAAACATTCTTTGAAATTTTCAAACAATAGTGGATAAAAAAAATCCCACAAGCAGCAGTTCTGTTGACAGAAATGTCTTGTTGAGAAGAAAGGTCAGATGACAGGAAGGCTACAGTAACTCAAATAACCAGTCACAAAAATCACACAGAGACACGATTGCATAAAGTAGCAACCAAGATCTCTCACATTCCAGCAACACCTCCCATAACAAATGTCAAGACATAATCATATACCTTATGAAATTTTACAAAAGACATGTGGACTCATTTAGCAAAGTCTTACAACCTCTTCTCAAATCTGTGTCAGTATAAAAAGCTGATATGTAATTTCACAGTCTGGAAAGGAGCTAAACTTCACAAGTTTAAGCTTCAAGTCACAGGATCATTAGACAGTGTCCTTGTCAGGACCCTTACAAAGTCTTTTCATGGGATGCTGAAAAGAATGATTCCTATAGTTCCTATACTTTTAAAGTACCCTCCGCCCACATTTATAAACATAGGTAACACCGTCCCAGTATGCACATTCCAAAAAAAGATCCAAAATGCTCCAGATCTCAGGACAACATTGAAGAGGTGAGGATGCAAGTAAATCATACAACTCTAACCATATCCAGTGCTACTCACACAAGCTACATTGTCTTTGCCTTTGATATCTCCAAAATTCCATCCATGCTGCAGCCTTGCTGCTGTAAATTATTCTAACCTCCATATTAGCATTAGCCACAAAGTTGGGATCCAAAACTCCAGAGATTTTTGGCACTGCCTCCTGAAGGAAGGGCATGTCCACGAGATTAAGAAGTTCATAAAAGGGCAACACACCCTGTTACTACCTAGTTACTTGTTCATCTGAGCTTCTTCATGGTCTCTCTCGTCTTCTGTTCTGAACAGTAAAAATATCTTTTGAGCCACCTGAAAGCCTTTTTCCATGACCTTTTCAAACTCCTCCGATGCCTGAGATCTTGCATTAGAACTGCTTTTGCTTCAGTCCTTTTTATATACTTAAAAAAAAAATTGTATCCATTTCACCATGAAGATGATGCTGGCCTCGGCTGATGCAGACAGCTGTTCTTTGAGGACTTGTGACTGCAGTCGCTTAATAGTTCAGGACTGGAATTTCATACAGTTTTGTACATGAGTGTCCAATAATGAACTGGACTCCATATTAACTTAAACACCTCTCCTGTTATACTAAACTTAAACATACAGAATACCTGCTATCTATCACCCAAATCAGGATGGGTTCCCTGTTGAGTCTGGTTCCTCTTGCCATCTCTGGGAGTTTTTCCTTGCCATCGTCACCCTAAGCTTATTCATCAGGTATAATCAGGTCATTTTGATCCATAAATATTCTCACATATTTCATATTCATTTCCTTAAATTTTCTCTTGATTTCATAAAGCTGATTTGCGACAATGACCATTGTTAAAAGTGCCAAATAAAAAATAATTTAAATACTTTTCAAAAGAACCCTGAGAGCCCTGCATGAGCATTACTCAGAAGGCCTTCTTTATGACCTTACTATTGGTGTCCACTAAAGTTTTCTAGTATTTCACACACAGTTTATAGCTAGCTTCAAGTCTATGGACCCAAACATGATTCAATTACATCAATGAGGTTCCACCATATTGAGACTATGACTGTTCCCTGACTTTCTTAAGATGTAGAAATAAGGAAAAATAACTTGAGAGAAAAAAAACAGTAACTTGGTATGATCAACAAGGAACTTAACTAGAATGTTAGTTGTACCAATCTAAATTGGTACTATTTCAAATGGCATGAAAGAAGAGCATCTTGACCTATAAAAAAGCTCCTGTGCTGCAAGATCAACATATTTTTTCACTCTTATAGAAGATCCTATATTCTTATTTAAAACCATCTTGAAATTAACAAGGAAAAATACCACTCTAGGAAAATGCACACCAATATCAAATAGTAGTGAGAACTTAATTTAATTTAAAGCCAGACAATGTATTTACTAATGACGAACAATCAATGACCTCTATCAGTCAGGATTTAGGCTTTAGGATTTAGCACAGAGACCGTGCTGGTTACAGTGGTAAATTAGAGAACTACTGGCTTCTAACCAGGGTTGTGTCTCCTTGCCTGTGTTGCATGACCTTTTCTCCTTGATAGATTAGAAAATGTGGTAGGAGTGAAATGAACGTCTTATTCTGGCTCAGATCTTATGTGACTGATTATTACCAGCTTGTAGATGGTGACTTTTCTACATGTACTAAAGGGTTCTGTTTTAGGGTTCCTCTGGGTGAATATTCAATCATGTTATTAGTTTTAACTGTTATGATGATGACACATACTGTAGTTATATATTTAACTATGCTCACATAGTAACTCTGGACTGTCTTTCTGCCATGTGCAACAGTTTAAGACCTTGGTGTGATTATTGACTGCAGTCTTTCATTTGAAGCTCATGTAGCTGATATACAGTAATTACTGGACTATCTTTTGTTCATCTCAGAAATATTGCCAAATAATAGGGTACGTTCAGAAAGTCTTTCCACAGCGGCCATGTAGAGTAGTAGTGCGTTGACGGACTCGTTTGGTGCCACCAGTCAGTTGTGCATGTCCAAAGTGTTCTTTGCTTAACATCAGATGTGTATTTTGGTGTGAAAATACTAATTAACTATCGAAGAATGCATTTTGCTAGTAGAGGATATTTTTTTAAAGCTAGCGATGAATACATGGATTTAGTTTGTGGAAAATGTTAAACAGCTTTTCTGGAGACAAGAATACCACATTGCGACACTGTGCGAGATTTAATAAATACATACATGAGTGAGAATAATAATGAGTTTCATTAAACAAATATTTTCCCATTACCTACTCTATAGTGGCCACTGCGGTGGGACTTTTTGAACGCACCCTATAATGCCACTACACTTCATTTTTTTAACCTCTTTATACCTCGGTTTGGGTTATTATAATGCCTTAATGTCTGGATGTTCTACTACTACTGTAGGTGTATGATCAAGCTCTAGTTAGTCCAGATTGTGGCAGGCAGAGTGCTTACTAGAACTAGAAGATGTCAGCACATTACCCCTACCCACACTGCACTGTCTCACATTGATTTTAAAATACATTACTACTATTGACCTATACAGCACTAAATGGACTCATGCCACAGTACCTTAGTAAACTGCTAGTATTTTATGACTCTCTCTCTCTCTCTCTCTCTAATGACACATGGCACTCCTGTCCTCCGGACCTGTCTGATCCACGCCTTCTGGTTGGAGTGCTCATTACATGGAGACAACTAACTGCTGCTGAGGATGGCCCCATATGGTCTGTTTAAAGATTCATGTGATAACAGAGGACAGTTAAACTTAATAACCATAAAGACAGTTTTCTACCCTCAACAAAGTAGACATTATACAGTATAAACTAAACACATTTCATAGGACACAGCTATATAAAGAATATATTTATAGTTTTGCTATCTGTCATAAGGACAGGTTTCTTTTTGAGTCTCGATAATCTAAAGGTTTCTTTCTAATGGCGTCTCAGATCGATTTTTCCTGTCCCCATAGACACTCATTTGTGATTCTTTTATTTTATTTATAACCAGAATTTTTATTCCTTTAATGCTGCTTTGAGACATTGTCTAGTGCTATACAAGTGAAACAGAATTAAATTTAATTTAGGTTATCCTAGTCATATCCATCTAAATCCCCATCCACTTGATAGCTTGGGGAAGACAGCTTCACATTCTCTCTTAATCACTTTCCTGTAAGCATCTCCATTATACCCCACATGAGTACTCAAGTCCCCCAGTACAACTATGGAGGTCAGCTACACCTTGAATGTTCTGTACAGTTACTTGGTGAATACAAATAAGTAACAATAATTGTTTTCTTTCTTGAGACTTGAAATCTCAGACAATCCTGTTCTCTTCCCCCCCAGCAATGAGACATTCTACATTCCTAAATAGTCCAACACAATCACCTGTCCTACTGCATTTCCAAACCAGGAAAAGTAGATGAATGCACTAATGAAACTACAAAGGCCAAATATCCACAAAACATTTAGAATAATCACTGATATGCAGAAGGAGTGTCCAGCTTACAGTTTCAATACTAAAATTAAGATCTAAATGTCTACTTAGGAGCATTTCACTGCTGGTGAAGTAAGTTTGTAGACAAGCACTGACCCAGTAATATAACACCCCCTGCTGGATAAAAATCAACATGCACGTTAAAAGTGTTTTTTTTTTTTTTTTTACTTGCTGCACAGCACATATTGCTGTTAGCCAATAATGATTGTTTTTCATGCTTATGGGAGTGGTGAGCTTGAGAAAAATAATGCTCTTAGCCACAAGGTTATGTACTCACTGAATGGCTTGATGAGCATTGAAGTGTCATACATGTATAATAATGCCTTCATCATCACCAGATCTCAACCCAACTGAAGACCTATATTGGGCTATTATGCTACCAGCAGAGAAATTCTCTTTTGTCTTTAGAGGAAGGACTGTTCAACTCTTCAGTATGATTCTTAATAAGTCTTGCACAATTTATGACAAAGTGCATGGAAGTTAAGCTGTCCTGTTTGCTTTTAATTCACCTGTCCATGTATTTAGTTTCACATTTGTTCACATTCGCATAAAATTCTTACTATTCTCTAGTATTAGGTGTGTATGATTATTGCAAGCAACTCAAAATCACATGTCACAATAATCTCTGGGGATGTAATGTGTTAGATAAATGGGCGAATAACTTACTATTAGCTTTTGAATGGCTTCGATGGATTGACATGTTGTGCTTGTGCAGATTGTGCTTTATAATACACTACTGTATCAGCACGACCTTAAGTGTGATATTGCTTTTATAAAAACACCATTTATTATTAACATATTATGATTTTTTGGTTTTGTTTTGTTTTCTGAACGGTGAAAGTAATCTTAAATACTTACGGGTACTATGTAGCCAAAAGGTAAGAATAAACCATGGAGGTGGTGGACAGTCTTGTAGATTTTATAGGTTTCTCTTTATATTTCCGATATTTCTGATAAATATCAGCTCCGTTAAATTCCCGCTTCCTGGGTTGAATATCAAATAGCGTTAATTGGAAAGCATAGTGCGCTATGTAGGGTGTACAACCCCACACTCCAAGTAGGGATTTGGGATTCAGCCATCTGTTAGAGGCTAGTTAGCTTTGTAGCTTTCCTTAGGCTGTAAATAAAACAACACAGGCGATTCGGAACGACACGGAAGCAATTATTAAACAGGAACAATGTGATTATGTTATGTCATTTTGACAAACAATGTGTTATGTAAAAATGACAACATTATCAGTTATATTTTCTTGCTAAACGGTTTCTTGCATCCAGGTCTGGTTTTGAAAGTTTTGGCAGGCAGCCGATGGGAAGTTTGAATCATTTTAGTGATTCGGTTCTTTGAATCTCGTTAATCAAAATGAACGAATCTTTTTTTGAGTCATTTGGTTCATTTCGTTCTTTTGATCAGAAATAAAATAAAATGTTGCGTTTTTAATAAAAAGACCCCCAATACGTCAAATTACAGGTTACATAAACAAATTTTGTCTATAGTTCCATTTATGAAAATATTACAATGCAACTAAGGACATATTATAAACAGAATGAGTAACTCACCATCATATCTTGCAGTCGGTGTCGTTCGTTCTTTTCAATATATTGCACTGCATAGCGTCTATGGGAGTCACGTGACAAAGGAACGAACGACTCGAGACTTGAAGACTCATTGCTGAGAATCGTTCAATACTGTTTCCTGTGTACTGCACTGCATAGCGTCTATTAGTGATGGGTCGTTCATGAACGATTCATTCTTTTTGAACTAATCTTTAACGTGACGCAGAAGAACGAGTAGTCTCTGAGTGTGATTCGTTAATTCGGTAGGTTATGTACAGGAAACAGAATTGCGTTTCGTTCTCAGACTCTTCTACTTCGAGTCGTTTGTTCTTTTGCCACGTGACTCCCATAGACGCTATGCAGTGAAATAGAAAAGAACGAACGACTCAGACTGAAAACTATACTTTTTACTGAAACTATAGCCAGACTTATTGGGGGTCTTTTTATTTAAAATGCAACATTTTATTTTATTTCTTATCAAAAGAACGAAATGAACTAAATGACTCAAAAAAAAATTCGTTCATTTTAATGAACGAGATTCAAAGAACCGAGTCACTAAAATGATTCAAACTTCCCATCACATCGACCGTTAGTGTCATTAACTCTAGTAGAACACTTGATTGATAGCTTGGGGTCCAATTAGATTACTGTTGTACAGTATTAAGTGGCTTTTTAACCAAGTGACATTGTTATACACAGTTACTTACTCATGTTGAAACCTTTCTCAAAAACACATATACAATGCCTTGCGAAAGTGTTCATACCCCTCAAACTTTTCCACACTTTGTCACGTAAATGTATTTTATTGTGATTTTATGTGATAGATCACATCAAGGTGCCACATAATTGTGAAGTGGAAGGAAAATGATAAATGGTTTTCAAATCTTTTTCCAAATAAAAATCTGTGCTGTGCATTTGTATTCAGCTCCCTTTCAATTAAATTCACTTGCCTTACCCAAGTCACCTACGTAATTAGTAATAGAGTCCACCTGTGTGTAATTTAGTCTCAGAATAAATACATCTGTTCTGTGAAGTCCCAGAGGTTTGTTAGAGAACATTAGTAAACAAAAAGCATCTTGAAGCCCAAGGAACACACCAAACAGGTCAGTGATAAAGTTGTGGAGAAATTTAAAAGCAGTGTCAGCAGGTAGTTAGCTCTCACTAAGCACTGTTCAATCAGTCATCCAAAAATGGAAAGTGTGGCACAACTGCACTGACCAAGCCATACAGTGAAGCAGCCAGGAGGGCGATAGTGACTACGGTGGACCTGCAGAGATCCACAGCTCAGCTGGGAAAATCTGGCCACAGGACAACTATTAGTCATGTACAGTACTCCACAAATCTGGCCTTTTCATTGTTAAAAGAAAGCCATAAGAAGTCCAGTTTGCAGTTTGCGACAATCCATGTGGGGAATAATGCAAACGTGTAAAAAGGTCTACATGTAAAACACTGTGTGGTGGAAAACTTACACTGTGCAGGGTGGTGGCAGCATCATGTTGTTGTAGATGCCTTTCTTCAGCATGGAGAGGGAAGCTGGCCAGAGTTGATGGGTAGATGGATGGAGCCAAATACAGGGCAAACTTAGAACAAGAGTTTGTAAAAGACTGGAGCTGAGGTTTACCTTCCAGTAGGCCAACGACTCTAAACATACAGCCAAAGCTACAGTACAATGAAATGTTTAAGATCAAAGCATATTCATGGGTTAGAAAGGCCCAGTCAAAGTCCAGACCTAAATCAAATTGAAAATATGTGGGAAGACTTTAAAATTGCTGTTCCCAGATGCTTTTCACCCAATCTGACAAAGCTTGAGCTATTTTGAAAAGAAGAATGGGCAAACATTTTACTCTGGAGATGTGCAAAGCTGGTGGAGACGTATCCCAAAAGAATGGCAGCTGTAATTGTAGTACATTTTACATTTTTCAGAGAAATTTATTTGTAAGAAATTGGGGGGACCAACACAAATCACGAAAATAGAACAACATGAATTAGTCAATGTTCTGTGTCAAGAAAATAAAGATACTTCACAACTGTTGGCAATATTTTTAAACACATTTTATTTAATGTTTAATTATCACATCACTAGTTAACAATTGACCACAATTAACACTTCTTTCAAACCAGAAAATAAACTGAATTTTAAAATGAATAGGAGGGGGGAGGAAAGGAAACCTGCAAAATACACATTGTACGTATGCACATGAAAGGCTACCATACACATCCCAATTGTTCTGCATGCTCTTAGTATGTTTTCTGTTAGTATATTATTATAATTTAAGGATGTTTATGGGGCTTCTTACACTTTCATATAGGTAACTCGAACAAAATGTGTTTTATACAAGATTGTGGTTGTATAATGAAGCCTCAATATAATTCGGGAGGTATGTTTCATGTTTGTGGCTCTCTGATAAGTTTTCACATGTGCCAAGGAGGTACATCCAAATTCACACTGCATGGCCAATTTCAGTCTCTGCTCTTGTGGCCTTATTAGGGCAGATTTTGATTAATTTAAATCAAAAACACTCTCTGAAATTTGATATGGGATGAACATTATATATGCATATTGTATATGACCGTGTTCTCTTCATGTTTTAAGACTAGACGATGTCAAAGGTACTATGTGAAACTCATCAGATTCACTACCCACAGCCACAACCAACATACCAAAGCAATGACCGTAAGAGAGAAACGCAAATACAAAACATTCTTTCATGTCAGCCTTTTTCTCAGAAAAAGGCAGTTACATTTCAATAATAATAATAATAATAATAATAATAATAATAATTAATGACAAGCGCACTTCTTAACATACCAAAGCTTTACTTGACATCCTTCTAAAACATGATTAAGGTTCTTTCTAATTTCCAACTTTTTCTTTCAGTGCCAATATTAATTGTATAAATATATATTTACATATAGCTGTGTTCTAGTAACTAATGAGAAACGATAGCTGTTAAATGAAAAAAAAAGGGGGGGGGGGTACACTGCATTAAAAAAAAGTGAGTTCAAAATGACCACAACATTTTATTTACCTGGAGGAAGGTTACAAAATAAAGTCAGACCTCAATGAGAACCATACTCCGGAGCATTTAAAAGCTGCACATCATAATTCAAATACACCCATCTACAAACCTCTCCTTTTTCAAAATCATGATTACATAAATAATAATAACTATTGCCCATTAACCAAAATAATATCTGCCCCTCCCAATTCTTAGATCACAATTAAGTAAATTATTTTCTCATCAGTGGCACTTTAATCTATTAAATATTACTGAGCAAAAGCTCAGTGGGAATTTGAATGATTTGCTGAGATTTAATTATAGTGCTTAAAAAACCTTCAACAGTATGAAGGCGATTAGTGCTAATAAAGGGTATTTAAGTAATATTTAAATTTATTCAGATTGTAGTGTGTTTGAGCTCACTTCACTGCTTAAAAATAAGGAGAAAAGAAAAAAAAAAAAAAAAAAAAAAAAAAAAAAATGCACTGCGTTTAAAATCATTACAAATATTTTAGAGAATTAATTTCCTTTAGCTGTAAGAGACCAAAGACCTACAGTATGTGACGTAAGGTTTTTTGCAGCAGGACACATAATTATGACCGTATAATAAAGGTTATTCATACATGAATGATTAAATGCTACAAGAGAAATATAACATAACTGCTGTCTCCAACATAACCGCTTTCTGAACATACATGTCACCGTCAAATAAGTCTTCAGAGACTCTTAAATAAACAGTGTGCTGCCAAGCTTTGCTTCTGCGCCTTAAAACCACCTGCAGTAGAGATGGAACTATGTATAAGTACATCTACAGGTCGACTAAATCCCATGATCTAGTCAAACGCAATGCTTTGCGCCACACTGATGCATCTTCTTCAAAGTAGCTACCGATTCAGGTCCTTTCCTTAAAATTAGGACAAGCAGCACAAACTTTAATCACAAGTTCACTTTCCCTCTTGAACAAACGTGTAGGCACTCCACCAAGTTAATTAGTGGGTCATAATCAATAGATTTACTTCAATTGCACTTTATTGAAACTTCATTTACCATCCAAAAGAATGCATACCCATGTCCTTTCTCACATTCATTGTTCTAACAGCTTTGCTGGCCTGCTGACGTGAACACTTTCTGAGTCATGTGTGTTGTTCGGTTTGAGACTCTAACCTGTACCTACTGTATATGTATCTGTTTTAAGATGTAGTTACTGTCCAAAAGGCAAAGACTGCTGTATTGCTTTACTAGAAGAAAACAAATGACACAAACAACCGAGCATACACGAAATGAAAAGTCGAACAAACACACAACTCGTAGCCACGGTATTCACTCAAAAACATCACAAAAACACAATTTTAAAGCAGTTTAGTTAAAACCTACAGTTGAGACCAACTACGTACTGTATGTTAAATGTGAGTTTGCTTAAATGACAATGAAGGAAGATGAGAGTGAGTGAGTTAGGAGAATTGAAGATACTGAAGCAGGTCAGTCAGTGCTTTTTGGGACTAACATGACAGCCCCGCATGCTGACGAATAGGCACAACACAACACTAGGGTCCAACAGTTCTAAAGAGAATTGTGGTATACAGGTCATGTATATCCAGATAACTACATCATGGGAAATCATATCAACTGTAAAACTGCAGCACTATTGTATAAGATCAAACTTTTTTCGAGAAAAAAAAAGTCAGGAGCCTATTAGGGAATATGTTGAATAAAATGAGTATGAATATAAGTTATACAAGTTGTGCAGCTAAGGAAGGGCCAGTGAATAGATTCTGCCAAATTTTAATTTTCACCTATTAATCACCAGACTGATTACTTAGACGGAAACAGTGTACCCATGGGGCAAGGTTGTGAGAGCTACAGATGAGTGGTGGAAGTCACGTGTGGAGTGTGTTGAGTGAGTCAGCATCACCCTCTTGCTCTTGAGAGGCTGAGAGGAGGGCAGGGGTGGTGGAGGAGCGAGGCAAGCGGGCTGTCACCAACGAGTCGTTGAATGAGACACTGTTGCGGAGCGGATGGGGTTGTACAGGGCCGTCGCCCACGACGGGCCAGGTGACAATGTCGGCGCCGTGGTCCGTGCGAGAGCGGGCGTTCACGCGGAAGTTGAGCTTGAAAGACTCAATCTGCAGCAGGGAGTTTTGGGGGAAAAACAAAGACAGAAGAAGAAAAAGATTTGGACATAAAAGGAGGGGAAAGTAGGAAGAGGAGGTGGACAGAAAGTGTTTTGGAAGTGAAATGATGAGGTGATAGCAAAAAGAAGAATTAGATGCCTGAAAAAAAAAAAAAAAACAGAAATCAAGATGATCTTGTAGGCAGGAAAAAGAGATTATAAAAAAAAAAATAAAATCCCTTTCCCCCACCTTCCCCAGAAGAAAAACAAAAAATAACCACCAACTCAAACATGTAGTATAACAAAATATATTTACAACATAAATATGAATGTAAAATATAAAATTAATTAAATTAGTCATGTTTTAACTTGTGTTCTCCATACTTTTACGCATACATGAAATATGCATAAAATATTTTTACATTATTTATTGTGTAGTACTGAAATATAAGATCACAAGCCCATTGCATCAGGATCGACATATTGTATGGCATAAAAACCATAGTACTTAATTTTTTTTTAGGGAAGACACGTGTCACCTGTCCACTGAACATGCTACTTCTAAAAATGAAATAGCAAGTGCAAATCTACACTTCCTTAATAAAGGTTCTGTAAATGTGTGGTCAAATTTCCTTGAATGGGATGAATATTGATCTCTATCACTTCGCAGGCGGGCAGACAGAATGAAATAGCAAGTGCACATTTACAGTATTAAACATGATATTATGATATAAGCCAGTTGTCTACAACACTATATTCCTTGGTTTTATATGAACTGTAGAATATAGAAATCATACCCTGCAAAGCTTGTTTCCTAGGAGAATAAGTTCAGCAATATAGCTAATCAGACAAGCATTATGTCAAAACTTCTTCCCCTGTTCAGCTGCAGTCTACCACAACAAAAAGGAAGTGCAACCTTGTAATGTTATTTGGCATTACTAACCATCTGACTATTAAATTTATTGGGCATCATTACATTAAAGAAAGTTAAACAACTAGTGCATCTCTATGCTTCCTGAAAAAGGTACAGGGCAAGTTGGTTCAAATTCCCTTTTGCTAACCTTTAAGAACTGTTGATTTTTTCAGCAAATGAATAGGTATTGCTATTGTATGTATGCTTCCTAATTAAGGTTCTTTGAAGGCTTGGTTAAATTCCCATGAATGGTTTAGAAGGAGTTGTGGATAGTAGATACAGTAGGAGCCTCCCATTTTGATAACCTTTAAAAAAAATGTTTTAAAATTTATTAGAAAATGAAATAGGTAGTGCACATCTATGCTTCCTAATGAAGCTTCTTTGAAGGCTTGGTCAAATTCCCATGAATGGTTTAGGAGAAGTTTCGGATAGAAGGAAAGTGTGAGGACGACAGACAATGATAACACCAACACAAGATGATGTCTAGTGGTCCCCATGTATCGCCCATCCCTATGCTTCACAGGCAGGTGACATAAGTGCTTTTGAACTGAAACGATTTTCATTTTCACATACCTTAGCCACAAGCAAAGTTCTAGCATTGGTTACCCCAAAAGGGTATGAAAATGAAGAAAACTACATTTAAAGATGCCATTTTCATGTGGCAGAGAAGTAGCATGGACATTTTAACAGATGGCATCTGATCACAAATCTTATTGGGTAGTCTAGCCTGGGACTGAGGTGTCAACTCCAGAGTTGATGCTTTGGGACCAGCCTTTGGGTCTGTGTGCATGGAGTTTCCTCCGGGTACTCTGGTTTCCTTCCACAGTCCAAAGACAGTCTAATCTGACTTCAAATTTGCCCCTAGTGTGTGAGTGCGTGCCTGCCTGCTTTTTTTCCCCTGCAATGGAATGGCCTTTAGGAACTATAAATAACTGTGCATAATTGCCTAAAAATGTGATGATTTGAAATGAACATGGCAATAAATTAATTTTCACTAGAATCAAGTCAGCAGTAAAAGCATTTCTAAACTCCTGATTCGGACCAGAGTACAATAATGGAGTCAGGCTTCTAAATGCACTTGTGTAGACGTTCTAATGGGATTTTAGCCTGACATATGGAAATGCTTCTGAGGGAGAGGGCTTGAGCAGGATGACACACAAACTTACTTGTTTCAGGGATGAGAGAATCCAGGCCCTGGGGGTCCCGGAGTGCCTCGTCCCCACATGCAGTGCCCTCCTTCAGCCCATTCTCCTGGGCTGGGCCGGCTGAGCCACTAGAGGTAGCCCCACTGCCCTCAACTGTCTCCTGTTGCCCCTCAGCCTAGAAACACACAGCAGCGTGTCAATAGGACAAATGGAGATGGTATGGATATGGACTCGTGAACCCTTCTAAAAAAAAGAATAAATGTGTGTTTTGGATATTGCATGGATTCAAAGCATACTATAAAGTAATAACAAAGAAAAAAAATTGCCCATAACTTGAGAGTGAAAAACAAATATTAACAAAATATTTACAATGCAAAAACTGCAAGCTTTTAAAATATATACTATGAATACAAGCCAAACTGCATTACAAAATAATAGAGTGACAAGATCCGTGCACATGCAGCCAACCAATTCTGAAGGAAATTAAATGCTAATTTTTTTTCTATAAGTATAATTGTGTGCAACTCAATTATAATTCATTAAAACAAAATTTACAATTACTTAAATGATGCTTTATATAGTACCAGTCAAAAGTTTGGACACAAGTTCAAATGTATTTTTCTAAATTCTAGAACAATACTAGATTTGTTTAAAAACTATGAAATAACACAAATGGCATCAGGTAATTAAGCAACAACAACAACAACAGTCAGTTGTTATTTTAAGACACAAAGTCAAGAGCATTTTCAAAACCCATCAAGTACCATGATGAAACTGGCTCTGATGAAGACCATCCCAGGAAAGGAAGACCAAGACGATTGTTGCCTTCAGCATTGTTATACAATGTAGAATAAAATAAAGACCATGATAGAAGATGTGACCAAACTTTTGACTGGTAGTGTAAATTGGAAAATAAAGTATAATAAATTGTATGGCACATTGCGCAACAATGTTTATTATAGAGCAATATGCAATGTGATGAGATACTATGCTTATAACTTTATACGCCTATTTATTTCCCTACGGTATTATCAGTATACTTAAAACACCATTCAGATATAACATTAAACCCACTGACAGGTTAAGTAAATAACATACCTACTGTATGTTAACATGGATAAAAAATTTGGTTCTGTCTGCTGGGAAGCATAAGAAATAGGTTATATGTTGTTTGAGAGTTTTCAATTAAGAATGGAAGTTAAATATAATTCCCAGAAATTTGTCACATAATCAGGCTGGATCAGGCCAGACAGTAAGCACAGACTGAGGTGATGCGTTTTTATATCGATTGTGATATTAAGCCCCTTGTAAACACAGCCCTTGATTGGCTTATTGTAATGGGAGATATATTAGGCAGCAAGTAAACAGTTCTTCAAGTTGATATGGTGGAAGCAGGAGATATGAAAGAGCTTTAAGGACCTGTGTGACTTTGACAAGGAGCAAATTGTCTAGACGAGTGGGTCAGAGCATCTCCGAAACAGCAGGTATTGTGAGATGTTCCCGGCATGCAATGGTTAGTACTGACCAAAAATAGTCCAAGGGATGACAACTTATTAACCAGCAAGAGGGTCATGGGCACCCAAGGCTCATTAATACTGGTGGGAAGCGAAAGCTAGTCTGTCTGGTGCAATCCCACAGAAGAGCTACTGCAGCATAAAATGCTGGAAAATGTCATGCTGCGACTGATAGACTTAAAGTGTCTGCTGAGGAGGTTTTGGTGCCAGATACCACAACACACTTTCAGAGGTCTTGTGAAGTCTTTGCCAAAACAGGTCAGGGCTGTTTTGGAGGCAAATGGGGACCAAAACTATATTTGGCAGGTGCTTCTAATGTTATAGCTGATTGGTGTACAGCTACATACAGTAGTATATATTAATAAAAAATAAGGACTCTAGTAATACAGTAATTCACCATTGACACATAAGTAGTTGTAACTGCTATAATAACATTAACAAATATTATTAAGTTTTTTTAAGTCACGGTAAAAGTAATCATTATGCAAATGCAAATGAATGTGTGGATGAAGATGTACTGTATAAATGATAAGTACAGCCATGGAGATTTTCATGCAAACATGGGTGACCATAGGCTGAGGGGTAAGGTGACATCACGACCAATAAAAAGCTCGTCAGTATGAGGCTTCTTTTTCTTTTTTTTTAACCCACCTTTTTTAACTTAAAAACCAGATGCAGAAATTCAATACTGCAAAGACATTGTCTTGCACAGTTTAGTGTTTTCCCTGCTCCATCACACTTGATTCAATTAGTTAAGGCTTTTATCATCAGCCTGTGTGTTGAGTCAGGTGTGTTGAATCAAGCAAATCACAAAAGTGATCACATCACAGCGACTTAGGTGATAACATTTTGAAAAGAAGAGCACTTCATGACACATATATAATATATATTGCTTTTAATTTGTTTCACAGCTGCCCTGGACCAAACCCTAGAAGGATGCCTGTTTCAAGCTTTGGTAAAGATGTATAAAGTGAATTTATTAGAGAATGTATTAAGTCAATTTAGCATTGATTAAACAGACAAATGCACCAGAATGCACTTAAAATGAATGAGGTAGTAAAAAAAATGAAACATGTTAAACGAAAGAAAGGAAGAAAATCAATGAAACATCATGAATGTGACTTCACACTTCACATTATAAACTGGTAAAGAGAACAAACAATGCATAGTGCACTGTGACTAAATTCTTAAAAAACAGTATAATACAATATAATCACTATAACAACTAATTTATCCAAGGCAGTTAATAATAATAACAATCATAATAATAATAATGATTTTGTTT
>JAQMYJ010000033.1:26385574-26399525 GCA_030014305.1 Clarias laeviceps
ACACACAGTATATATATATATATATATATATATATATATATTACATTAACCTTGCATCTTTGTGGCCAACAATACGGTTAAAAAAGTCTAACTAGACCTACTTTTCTTATATATCAAACTGTCAAACAAACTGTTTAAAGCAACTGAAGCTATTGTCTAAGACAAGCATCTAGTGACCACATGACCCAGTCAGGCTCATCACAGTCTGGTGACGTACATCCATCTTGGGGTCTTACTACATACAAAATCAAGGGTGCAGATTAGGTGCATTGCCAGTCTTGGTAACGCGCATACGAGAAAAGGCCTTAGCAAACCAGACCCTAGAAGAAGAATCTGGCATTGGAAAAAAGTAATGCAGGTACTTACATTAGCTGGTGAGGAAATATACTGTATGGGTTGCATATACTGTACGAGTTTTGCAAAGTGTTAAACAGAAGTTGAGAATATTTTATCCTCCTTGGAGAATGTGCTAATCCTAACATGGTAGACACCAATGGTAAAAGATGAAAGTTGAAAAAGAAGGCATTCAAAATTGCTCATGGAGAGCTTTTTGTTTTTAACTGAGGTACAGGTGAGTCAGAAGTTATAGAAAATACATTTTCAAGTGGCCCCAAAGATGCCCTGGCAACTAGGGTGAGGAGTTGGACAATATACTGTACTTTGACGCTGAATTTGAATAGGAGAGGCTTGGAGTACATATGCTACTCCTCTTAATTGAGAGAAGTCTTAAGTATTTTTCTTTTGCTCCTGATCAGCTTCTGTTAGATCTGCTTAAGTAATATCCCACTAGTTGGAGACCACAAAGCAGACTTAAGACCCACTGTAGTGAATCCATCCCAAACCTGGCTGGGGATCCCTCTAGGATAAGCTAGAATATGTGGTTTGGGATAGAGAAGTCTGTGCTGACCAGGAAGAGTAAAGTGAAAATAAATGGAGAATCTTATCTGATCTTTCTCTGAATCTTATCTGATTATATCCCTGTGTAACTATAGCCAAGTCCTTTCAAGTGCTTTTCTATTATTTTTCCAGGAAACCCCAAGCAGCACAGATGCAGAATGTTAAAATACAAAAAAAAAATTTGTATAGGAAAGTCTACTAAAAATAAGATATAAAATAGCACTATTAATCACTCAAATTTCTCTTGTTCACCATCTTACCTTAACATTCCCCCCTCCTGGTGCATGGCTGACGTTGTCCAAGGAGCCCACTTTAGAATGGGCTTTGTCTTTAAAGTTCACTTTATGAGACTCAATCTTTATATCCCCACCTCCTACAAGAAACATTATCATTAATAATAACTTAAAATCACTATTAATGAGTGCTTGGCTCCAACCCAGAACCTTTTAGTAAACATTTAATCAGGTACAAAGCCTTACCTGGCTTATGCTTGATATTGACCCTTGAACCACATTTTGAAGTCACTCTACTCAAATCAACCTTCTTAGTGAGAATCTGGACCTGAAAACACAACAAACTTAATCCAATAAAAGCAGTTCTGGACTGGAGATACAGGACACCATCAGGTTTCGCCTAGCTTTTTTACAGAGTGCAAAATCCACATGCAGTGCAATTAAATCAACACAGGCTGGCATGCCACTCACTGTAAGGTACGAACGATAACGGATGAAAAATAATCATAATTTATTTATGCTTAACCCATTAAGACCAGGTGTGCCATGTGTGTTATTACAGTATGGCTTTAAGATCTGCTGTGAGCACATTTTATATGATACCTCATGTTCAAGAGACCTGATCTATGAACTGCATTGCGAGTCCCTGAAATACATGTGAATGAAGGGAAAAATTGTCTTTTTGGAAATTGTACACAATAATTTCCTTAGTCTACCTTTAGCTTTAATTATGGTGAAGATTTGCCATGGCATTGTTTCAACAGACTACACCGAACAAACTAATATAGTTACACTTGTTATAATTATTAAACAGTAAAAAAAATACGAATTATGTAAATATGGCTGCTTAGGTTTTACAATCCTTTTTAGGCACCTTGCATCTGAACAGGTTAAATCAATTTAAAATGTGTCTCTAGATCTATGGCCACTAATATATATTTTTTAACATCAGTCATTATTAAAGGCAGTAAGTTTTGAAGAGCTAAAGGAAAAGAAAGCTGCAACCAGCGATCATATGAGGAAAAAAAGGTAGAGAAGTTTAAAGGTAAAAAAAAAAAACAACAGAGAAAATAATTTGCCTCAGGGTGGAAATATACTTGCTGTTCAATCATGCACTCGCATAGTCTACCGGCAACATCGTGAGCGTATTTGTACACATACACATATTGTATTTTCCAATATAATGTTAGCTGAGAATTCCAATAGAGGGCACAACAAAGAATTCAATCAGTAAACAAACATGGCGACACTCAATGAGCTTAGTTTCCCTGTTGACAACTCTTTTGACATATCTGTCACTGTGCAGCGGTAAAGATACATCATACAGGTGGGGGTTCATTTCAGACCTAGTCGCACAACATTTTTTCTTGAAACTTTCAACCATTTTTGAAGTGTTGACTACACTCACCTTACTGCATCTTTCTGGTGTGCATGGGCCCGTTGCGAGAATTTCTGAGAATGTGCACAAGCTCTGCACCAAATGAACCCATGACGTGTGGGGCAGCCACCATGCACATCCGCGTACACACAGTTACATAGGAAAAAGCAAGTATATTTCTGCCCTTAAAATTAACAATAAAACAATTTAAGGCAAAGAAAGTAACCACTGGACAGAAATGAAATCAAATGTCTGCTGTTACTGAGAACTGGCTTAGAAGGTAGCAAAGGAAGCAACAGTTGTTTTACCATTAAAAAAAAATAATAATAATAAAAAACAATTTAATTGCAAAATAATTGCATATTTATCCACATGTCTCTGTCATCAGAAGAGTCCCTTTTTTTTAATTATAGCGTCACCACATGCCAAGTAAGTACTTACATTCCCACCACCAGGAACATGCTTGATATTGTCCTTGGAACCCAAACGAGATGTAACATGGCTGTAGTCCACCTTTTTCGAGACTATCTGAACCTACAACACAGCATGGCGGGCACAGGGCAGAAGCACATAAAGGATCACCAGATAAGAGAAAGACAGGAGAAAAGGGAAAGCTGAAGCATCTAGAAGCTTACACAAGTTGATGAAGATATTCATCAGGCTAGGAACTACAGATGACTAAAGTGTACATGCCATGCTGTGTTTAAAATAGCACCGCTGATTAGGAACAAAATGACACCCATACTGTTCCCCCACCTTTGTACTGTAAATAAATGCTGTGGCACTGGAGTCTAAATGCTTGAAAATGTCCATAATACTAATATTTCATTGCATAAATGTACACCACGTTGAACAAGATAAATGTGACAATTTGTGAACATAATTCAAAGCATTTAGACTTGTATGTTGTTATACACCCAGGAAACAAAGTATAAAATAACCATCCCTAGGATATTACCTGCCAACATTTAATTTATACACAGCAAAAAGAAAAATTCAGAAAGAGTTCCCTGTGGGAAACTGAGATTCACCAATTATATCCCATGCATGTCCCAGTAACAACCGCTGAATAAATTTTTTCTACACCTGCCTCAATGTAATCATCCGATCAGTTTCATACACATTTTTTGTAAACACAAGTTTACAGAATTTACACATTTATTTGAGGAACTAAAATATACCAAACCAAACTAAAAACATAAACACAAATCATGTAAAGCATAAATCAATCAAACCTACTTCACTTATTAATGTTGATTTATACCAAATGTACCTAGAATAGTAAACCAATATAGCACATTCATATTCACTACAAGCAAATCTACTGTAATCTGACTATCTGGGGGAAAAAAGATGAAATGAGTGCTCTAGTGTCTTAGCAAGATTTGAATGAATGATGCAAAACGCTTTCCCACATGTCCATTAAAATGAATTCCCAAAATTAGTTTTAACAGACATGTAAAATGCATTTCTAAAATGTTAAACTTCGCAGGATTTTTAAAATAAAAATATGAACACTGTGTTTAGCATTCTGATCCCTAAGATCGCTCCTTTCAATTCCAAAATTTTTTTTAAAGAAGACTTATTGTGATAATGAAAGGACGATTAAATCAAACTTAAGATTAATCAAACTTAGAACGCTTATCTTTGATCCAAACACAGAATTTATTACACCTTTAAAGAATCATTTGTAAAACTATTTAGCTGTTGACCACATTTCCTGCATGAAATAAAAAACCTTGTGCCTCTGCTGTCTCGATGTAATCATCAAACAGGATATAAACAAATGCTGAACTGACCATACTTTTCGTATGATCAACAACTACTAATAGTTCAATACCAGTTCTCAATAAGCAGCGAAACCGGTCATCATGCATAAAACTCATTGCTGCAGACATATTTCATGTTCAGTTGAAATCTTGCCTAAGATTCTGATCAGTATTTGAATTTTTGAGTATTTGCTTAGTTTACCTTCAAGCTCTTCAATACGAGTTATTGATTAGTGTAGCAACAACTGCCCAGTTAACAGGCTTTTCTTCACACACACACACACACAGCAACGCAGTTTTTTTTTCCCACTTTAGTCGTATTCAATTCCCACACATCATTACTCCCACATCAAGGCTACATGTTTCCTCCGAGCCATGTGACGCCACCAACCTCATCTTTTTGAACTTCTAGCTCATGCACCGTTGGGGGTGGTGTAACACACTCGGAGGACACCGCTATCTGTTCCTTTCGTTTCGCCGTGATTGGCTGTAGAGCCCTGATTGATGTGAGAGCACTAAGTGCATCATATCCTTCCCCTCTGAGAGAGCTTGTCCAATCAGCTCTCTCTAGGCCCCTGGCTGCGGGAGGCCACAGCATCACCCCAGATTCGAACTTGCGATCTCCGGATTTGAGAATACGATATGGATACAACGGCCCCTTGTGTACTGTTAATATCATGCAACTACTTCAAATGGTTTTAGTATACACTCCAGGCAGAATATCTTAATTTTAGAAGTATTGCAGAATCAAGCAACAATATTCTTGTATGTTATAGTGGCAGACTGGAAAAAAAATGAGGGTAAAATTTTTACACTCTCTATAAAATTATTTGATGTTTTAGCAGGTTGTCCTTTTGTTATTTATTTATAACAGGAGACGATTTCTGGCCTAAGGAAGTCTAAGGAATTGTAGGAAGTAAATAAAACATTTCCAAAGTATATTGGTGAAATATATTGACAGTTTCTTAAAGCTGGGTGGTCAAGGTATGCTATAGGCATGCAAATTACAGCTATGGCCAAAAATCCAAATTATTTTGTTTCTAGCCACAGTGATATCAAATATAATATCAAATATAAAAAATATTAAAATTATTTCCCAGACTACCAAACACATACTGTCTAGGATATATAGCCATTTTTGTATTTCTTCTGTAGACTATTTTGCTATTATTTTGCTATATTTGGATTTAAAAGTCTCTCATGAAGGAAGAAAAAAAAAAAAAAACTACTGTATTCCAAACTCAAGAATAAGTAACCATTTTGTATTTATGGGAAACAGAAAAAAGAAGTTGATAAAACAAAATGTGGACACCATAAAAGTGAAAAGACTGCTAAAGAAAGAGAAGACACACACAAAACAGAGTTAAAAAAAATAAAAAAATAAATAAAAAATAAAAAAAAAAGAGAGAGAGAGAGAGAGAGAGAGAGAGAGAGAACACAGCAGGCTGGTTGGAAAAGCGTGTTATGGCAAGTATGGAAGATGAAGTGAACTCACTTTGCCCTGGCTGGTCTCTTTGGAGAGGGAGCCCTGAGCAAGAGCATCCGTCTTGTTTTGAGAAACTGTGACCTGGGGAGACAACCCCAAATCCCCTACAGGTCAGTCACTCACACAACAACAACTAACCCTTTGACTCTGATTTTGTAAACAATAATCACTGATCATTGCACAACAACCTTAACCACACAAGACGAAAATGTGAAGACTGAGAAGGTGAATAGTAGTTAGTATGTGAGGGTTTTAAATCTCATGCCATAATATATTTTTTTTCTCAGCATGCTGTGAAGTGAGACCACATGATGTATTTTACATCGATGATGATACTATAATGACTCGTGCTCTATATCGATACTAACAACCACAGATTTTACATGCTTGGCACATATTAAAGGTTAGTGGTGACAAATATTGTTCTGTGAAGTCCAAGGAGAAATCTCAGCCAGGAAAAGTATTAGTGGGGTGAATGATAAGGAACAGATGAATGACACTGCAGAAGTAGAATGTGGATAAACTAAAGTGTGATTATTGGCAAGTCATAAATATGCTTGCAGTAAAGAAGATGGAAAAAGAAGAATTAGCACTCTAATAAAGAGATGCCAGGTACAGAATAATGTTTGTAAGGCGACAAAACTCAGGCATGCGGCACAGGATTCGTCTTGCAGAACTACAGATATGCAACAATTATGAAACAGTATCAACAACTGGATCTAGAAAAGTCTAAATCTGAAAAATCAAAAAGATCAAAATGCAATGCACAAATATCTCTGCATTCTTACCACTCTGCATTCTTGCTCCTCTGTACAGTATTTCAAAAACAGATCGATTGCTACACTTTTTCTGATTCATTTCTGGAAGAGCTACAATTTGTACAGACCCAGGCTCATAGCCAAACACTGCGTGGCACTGACATAAAACTAAAGATTCCAGTAGTATTCCCCTCACCTTGCCTCCTCCGGGCTGGTGTTTGATGTTGTCGGTAGAGCCGATCTTGGAGCGGACATTTTTACCATCGTGGGCTTGAGCTGTTGCTGGACGACTACTGATTTTGGTGGTGGTACTGGTTGTTGTGGTAGTAGAGCTGGTTCGTGGGGCACGGGGTACAGGAGGCTTCCTCTCTGGCACTGTGCTGGCTGTACTGTTAGTGGGCGTGGTAGGTTTAGTGGTGCGGGTCCGGGTTGCGGTACTACTGGTAATGGTGGATGGTCTGGCAGTTGCAGATTTGGGTTTGGTGGAGTCTACAAATATGAAAGGATAGAGAATATTGTGGGGAAAAAAAAAAGAGTAAGATGGAAGACGGGAGGCCAAAGATAACACATTGTAGTTCACTAGATAGGGTACGCTGCACCTTAGCAAGTAAAAAATATTATAAATACAAGCAAGTGTAGTGTGTCTAATAGCTCTTATTATTAATTAATAGATATTATTAATATCTAAATATTATAAATCAAATTTAATATTATTCGGCCAGTTTGTGATGCTTTTCCACAGTTCATGCTTTAAATTTTCTTATTTTACTGGAAGATAACTTAAGTAAAAAAAATTATAATAATAATTTTATCTTTTAAACTTTTGGTTTGATATGATAAGTGTGGTTCAATTATTGTTGTTTTTTTAAATAACTGTTGTACAGACATACTGTATCTACAGTACTTATCCCTATAATATATCCCTATGACTTTAAAACTTTTATTTACTGTAAGACAACATATGCAACATTCCATTCCCTTATTATTTCATGTAGATTGTAAAAATAAACTGAAACCAACCAGCATGGATAGCCTATGCTCAACCAAAGAGCAAATATTTTCCATTCCTTAAGAAGTGGGTTCTTACAAATGCTGAAATATTCATCTAAAATGTGACTGTCCTGCTACTCACTTGTTATAACCTGCAGCACATGAAACAAGGCTCTGTCAATATTTCAAAACTCTGCGCCGAACATTTTAAAATAAACACACACATCAGTCACTTTGTATTTGTCGAGCCACTTATTAGTAAGTAACGAGGGCAGCCATTTCCATATACAGTCATATATCAGAGGTTTTGCTTTTTTAAGAGACAGTCTATTCCTCTTATCATGCTGAAAGTGTACAGCCGTGCTGAATATTCGCTCTCTGTCAGCCCGCATGCATGAAGCAGTAAGGTAAACCCGGGCTGGATTGGCCAGAGCTGGAACCGCTCATTAATTCATTATTATTTTTGGTTTGATAGATTAACCTTTTTTTTACTCTCTGCAGAGTAAGGCTTTTTGAGCGCTTCTGATATAAGTGGGTGAGTCAGGGTCGTCTCGAGGTGCTGCCTTTGGGAACAACTTTTCATACTCAAATTATTCACGCTGTGTTTTAGTGCTTTAGTGGCAAATGCAAGTTGCATTAAAGCTTTTGGCAGATGTTCCCCCATGTGGTGAAAAAAAAATTAGCATGTCTTTTAAAGAGACTTGGTAATATTCCCAGACTGATGATGGCAGGATGATGTGGTTGTCGACTCATGGATTTTGTGTCATCACAATAATATTGGTTTACGTGATTGGCCAGTTGAGAGACAACCGATCAGTAAAAACCTATTGATCAGAGCACCCCCAAGTTATTTAGTCAACACAGGTACACAAAATGCACCCCTTATAGATTTAATAAGTATATACAGTAATATTGTGTTTACACAACATGCAAATCACGTAAAATGTAAATATACAGAAAGTATAGTGGACGTTAAGGGACGCATACACATATTTGGTTGTCATGGCAAGGAATTGCTGCTGGCACAGTGTTGTGTGATGTTGGTTCTGAGTTCACACATTACACCAGAGAATTGCTTTACTTTTCAGGTACAGAATGTGATTTGTTTTCATAGGCATAAGAATAAAAAGTTACTATCTGTACACAGCTGTTTCTGGGTTTACAACAGATGATGAGGGGGAAAAAACTAACAATGATCTGTGAGTCTGTAGGTAATACCATCTTGGAAATCACTGGGGTCAGTGGAGAATGGTAAGAAATATGCAAGCAAAATGAATCTCAAACTTTGGTGTGTAAAATGACACATTAGGACGCACTGTTTATCAGACTGTTTCTCAAATAGGGTAACAAAGACCAAGACCATGTCTGGTACCAATGTTGACAGTGTAGAACATCAAAGTACATCTCTCAATTTGGAGTTGAAACATTGAGTTGGAATAAAGATGCCTGGATGGACAAATCCATGCTTGCACAATCAACACAAATCAGCAGAGCCATCCTAGTTAGTGTTAACATCATAGACCAATTGTGGCACTGTGAGTTAATTGATGTTCTGTTTTTGACCTGTTATACAAAATGTACTTTTTAGCCATTTTTTCCTTGCTTTTTGTCCTTTTTCTGTTTTGTATTAGACTCTTCAAGAAGGTGGTTCCCACTATTGTGACCTCATATAAGAATATGATGCATGATGATGTACCTGTGGTCTTCAGAGTACTTGATTTCTTCTCTTCCCCTGTTTTACTCTCAGTCTTTGTAGCTGCATATAACAACATCAAGATATGTGTCAATCACTTCTTTCTTAGATTCTCAAAATCCACTAATATGTGTCAGTATGCATAGCAAACTCTCAGTGCATTCTGTAAATAATTAGAAAGAGAACTGTGCTGTTAGTTTTAAGCTCCGGTACTTCAGGGTGTGTGTGGTAGACTCACCCATAGAGCGCCGCGCTGTCAGGGCACTCGATGTGGTGGTTTTGCTCACCGCTGTAGTAGATGTACCATTCTTAGAGGCTGTGAGCCGAGATGGAGCAGCATGGGACTTTGGCACTGAAGACTCTGTGGCTGACTAAAAAAAAAAAGGGGGGGGGGGGGGACACTAGAGCTAATGCAAACTATGGCATTTATTATGACCAATATTTTTCAGACATAGCTCAACCTTTAGGTCAATCTAAGGACAATGTCCACGCAATTTTCAAAATGCATATGCCCTTTACAAAGGTCTTTAGGTCATCACACTGTCTAAGGCACCTTACTAAAAGACTATGGTGGAGAGTAGCGCGGCACGATTTTATTTAAATAAATAACCAAATTAATGAATAAATACACATTGTATATCACATTCTGATTGTCTTGACGGGTATTGCAATTTAAACTGTAGTATTTGACTATTAAATGTGCCATTTTCTATTCAAGGATATTAATTTTGAATACAGTTCATTTACCAAATAATTGGACAAATGATCTGTTTAGGAATATTTGCCAATAGTTATTTATCAATTCAAAGTTATAAAAAATACACAAATATCTAAATTACTGACAAACCCTACCTAAATTACAGACTATGCGTATATGATCTGTAATAAATTACAACCTTTTGTAATCAAATAATTGTACAGGTCCATATTGTGATTTAGATTTTTAAGCCAAATAATTCTTTAGCACTAGCAGACCTTTTCCAATTTGATATTTACAGGATTCCTGCAAATTACACATTTATGACATTATGACAGTAATTTCTGCAGATGTGTAATGGATGAACGTTGCTAAAGGCATTGCAAATGAACTGGTCAATCATGCAAGCAAAAGGGACATGAGTTCTGAAAGTATTGTAGAATTGATCTTCAAAAGGCTAATTTTCAAATTCTCCAAAAGAGGGCTGAGGGTCTTACCTTATGCTTGACCTCACTGGCCACTGTGGTTGAGGTGGAGGGACGGCTGGCAGCCGAAGCAGGACGCTTGGTGCCAGCCGTTGGTGTGGGTGCCTTGGGCACAGGAGGTTTTTTGCTGGGGGTAGCAGAGGTGGTGGTTGTGGAGGTAGGGGCTGGGATTGGGCGCTTAGGAGCAGTCACAGCATTGGATACCGTGCTTGGCCGGGAC
Organism: Clarias laeviceps; assembly: GCA_030014305.1. Lineage (NCBI taxonomy): Eukaryota > Metazoa > Chordata > Actinopteri > Siluriformes > Clariidae > Clarias > Clarias laeviceps. The sequence continues at coordinate 26,396,181 of JAQMYJ010000033.1, forward strand.
TTGGCCACACTCGTTTTGGTTGTTGTGGTAGCAGGCTGCATGGATGGACGGCAAACCCAAAACAATGGAAAGCAAAGGAGTAACAAAAGCATAAAAGGACAAATAATAGCAGCAGGACCCAAGCAGCAGGGGGAGTGCTAGAACACCTGAGGTACACCCTGTAGTTCAAGGTTATAATGGAAAATCTTTTTTTGTTTTTCCTAGCTAGGGTTCCACAGTGCGAGTGTTTTGCTTCTATTTGCTCTTTGAGAGTTTTTTTTTAGGTTGAATAACTAAATATTACAAGGATGAGTCAAAAATGATCTACAGTCCAGTTATATTAAAACATTCTGTTTTATCAGTGCTTTCGATTGCTACTGTCTTCTCAGTTACTGCTGTGCAGGTATGAATGTTTTATATACTGTAAGTTCATTTGTAACTACAGTGTGAGAAAAAACAGTGATTTAAAAAAAACCACTCGCGATTTGCATGGATGGTCCAGCCCTAGGAAAAAGATTCACTTCTGGTGAAGAAGTGAAGACGGTGGTGCATTTGTGGCTCGCAGCTCAGCCTAGAACATTTTTAATAAAGGAATACGAAAGCTTCTTGACAGATAGACAAAGTGTATTAAAAAGCAAAAAGAGATTATGTTGAAAAGTGATGTACTGTATTTGTCTTTTCTAAATGTTAATTAAAATTAATTCTACAGCCAGAGTGCTGATCATTTGTAACTCACCCTAGTATTTATTTTTATAAAATAATTAGCAAATTTAAAAAATGTTCGCCAAAGCCAGCACAATATTGCTGCGGTATTCTTTCCTTGGGGTTGATCAGTTTGCTGCCCTGTACATGTTACTGTAACTACCTACTTACAAAGTCTTTAAGTCTTGTCATAGTAACAAAATAAAAAAAACGAGCTTTATAACGTGTTGGGTTTAGACAAAAAAAAAAAAAAAAAAAACAACTTATTTTTTCGGCATGCACAAGGACAGTTTAAATTTTTTAACAGATTAAGACATTTCTTGCTGAAAAAGATCCACCTTGGTCTGACCATGTACCAGCTGCTGAAAAAGAGGCCAAGCTGACAAGAGCTAAACAGTTGAAACAGTCAAGTAATAAGGGAGAGAAAACATACTGGAACAGCTACCAGTTTGACCAGCTCTGAGTGTTTTAGCAGGTGTTACAGTAGCTGTCCAGACGTAAAAAAAAAAAGAAAAATCTCAACCGCACAAATGAATAAAACGTATGTAGAATTTTCTTTATTGTTCTGTTATTGTACTCTGTTGTTGTGCTCCAATAAGGAGCATCAGTGCTATTTTCCCTCCAAAAAAATACTGTGGAACCTTAAACGCATTAACAGACAAGATATAATAATCTTAATCATAAATTGGTGCTTGATTTGAGGGTGTGTGTGTGTGGGGTGGGGGGGGGGGGGATAACTCCAACAAAAATTAGCATTAGCAGCAGCAGCATGAGCAATGGAGAATACGGATGACTGGAAAAGGATGTGACTTACCTTGTTTTTTTTCTCTGGACTAGGCAGATCTTTTCCTGGTACAGTTCTAGCACCATTAGTCACCACAGGTTTAGGTGCTGCTTTTTTGGCTTTTTCAGTTTTGTCTTCTTTCTCCACTTTGGCAGTTGGGTCTTTTTTCACCTCTGTTCCAGCTTTTTCTGTTTTCTCTCCTTCCTTAGACACCTTTGTCTCTTCCACAACACCTGTTTTTGGGGCTACATCTTTATCTGACTTAACAACCTCACTCTCAGCTTTGTCTTTCTCTTGCTTCTGATCAATCTTGTCTTTCTCAGCTTTCTCCTTTTCTGTTTTCTCATCATGCTTATGTTCGAGCTTGTCTTTCTCAGCTTTCTCCTTTTCTGTTTTCTCATTAGGCTTTTCATCGAGCTTGTCTTTCTCAGCTTTCTCCTTTTCTGTTTTCTCATCAGGCTTCTGATCGAGCTTGTCTTTAGCAGAGTTATCCTCAAATTTCTTGTCAGGCTTTTCTTCTGTCCTCTTACTTTTGTCCTCTTCTGTTTTGCCGCTATCAACTTTGGTAGTTTCTGCTTTTAACTCTACCTTTTCGACTTTGTCCACCTTTTCCACTTTCACCTCCTTGTCCATCCCTGGAAACATATCTTTCTTACCCTCACTAGCTTTAATATCAAGCGATTTCTCTACTTGCTCTAAATTGTCAGGCTTTTTACTTGTATCTGTTTTTTCAGGTGTCTGCACCTTTTCTGTCTTGTCAAGCTGCTCTGTTTTCTCAAGTTTATCTGACTTATCAGCTACAGGTGTCTGTTCTACTTTTTCCAGCTTGGTAAATGCCTCTTGCTTTTCACCACCGTCTTTGTTTGCCTTTTGGTCTTTTATATCAGTCTCTTCCACTTTGGCCACCTGGTCAGGATGGTCTGTCTTCTCAACTTTGTCCATCTTGTCCACTTTGCCGAACACATAAGACTTTTCCAGACTCTCTATTTTTTCCACCTCTGGTTGTATGTTCTCTGTTTTGACTGTAAAAAAAAAAAAAGTCTAATTATTTACAGTATGTAGAACAAGAATCTTAGATAATATTAACAATGCAAATTTTATTAATGACACACATCTTAAAAACAAATGTTCAAATGAAGGAATAAGATTACAAAAGTATAAAGTTTTTATAGCTTTTGCGTATTAGTTTTGCGTACATGACAGTCTCTTTAACTGTTTAACAAACAATATAAAGTATAGCAAAGACAATTAAAGCCTTTACCATTCTGCAACAAATACCAATATTGTACATTAGCATAAGCGTGAAGCTCAAACTTGTTGAAGGCTGATTCACTTAGTGTAGTCACCACATTAATTAATAATATCTTATTATGAAAATTGCTACTTGCATAATAAGTCCTTACTTATTTCTGAAACAAACACTGATCACTTACACAAGATGAATTGGTAATGAAAGTGCTTTGTTGCCCTCAGTAAGGTGTATGCAATGTTGATGAATAAAAACAAAGTCAAGACAGACTAACTAAGCACTGGATAGATAAGCATCAAGGAAATATAACAGAAAACATGAATATACACAAGGATTGATGAAAGCTGTATAACCAAAAAAATTATTTTTTTTATTATAAAAATTGTGTTACAATTCCCAAGCGCCTTTGCTCTTCCAGTCTTTAGTGTAAACAATGACTGCATTTTCCAAATGAGTGTGTGTGTCAAATTAAAAACAAACCAATCAAATTAGATAATTATATATATTTTTTAAATATGCAGAGATTGAAAAAAACAGGATAAGATGGGTCAGTCTGTAAATGTGTGTGTGTGTGTGTGTGTGTGTGTGTGTGTGTGTGTGTGTGTGTGTGTGTGTGTGTGTGTGTGTGTGT
>JAQMYJ010000033.1:26399625-26412404 GCA_030014305.1 Clarias laeviceps
TAGGATGGGTCAGTCTGTAAATGTGTGTGTGTGTGTGTGTGTGTGTGTGTGTGTGTGTGTGTGTGTGGGTGGGTAGGAGGGTGGGTGGAAAAAAATGTATTTGACATTTTTTTAAACGTGATTTAAACTGCTGAAAATGTACAGGCTATATTTAGACTGAGTTTAATCTTTAGCATGCAGTAATCTTTCCAAATCATAATATTTTTGAGTCATTTGATTACCATCTAAAAAAAAAAAAGAAAATTACATTTACTTATGGTGCTGTGACTCAAACAAGTAAAAAAAAAAAAAGGGATACAAGACATATTCCATGCGATGGAATACAATGGGTGAGTCATTAAACAGTGGTCTAAATAGTGCATTAGTAAAAGATTTATAGTTTTGTTAATTAAATAGCTAAAAAGAATTATTTGAGGCAAGTCAAAGCAAATCTCCTTATTCTTATTAGCCATAGCGAAGGATAGTAAAATAAAGGAGGCTATAATGTATACTCTTCTCTTAAACACCTTAATAGTCACTGAGAGGATGGAATAAAAAAAGATATGTAACTGCAAATAATCTCTCTGGAACATTTGCATGCATCTATACTGTTGTACAATCTGCTTCAGTACAATGAACGTTATTTACAACGTGCATTTTGAGGACGGGAATCTAAAAATGTTAACTTTAAAGATTCTACCTCTTTCTTTACTGAAGAAGTGATGCATGTGATGTCATAACACTGTGATCCAATGCAATCTACAAAAATGATCATGGAGCAGACAGACTGGCTCTAGGCTCCAGACTGTAAAATGAATTTTTTAAGTCTGAAATAAAATTGCCTGTTTTTACCAGCACAGACCATGATAAAAGACCATGACCTTTGACAAAGGTACTGACTCTACCTTACTAAGAAAAGCTTGTGATTATCAAGCTGCTTGCCTCTGGTGCACAAGCCAGCATTTAGACAAATATCTGCATTATGCTGCTCTAATAGAATCTCCGCACACCAGTACAAGTGCATATGCATGGATGTGTAGACGTTCAATGAGTGTGATTACACTAGCAGTTATATTAGCATGCAGCATAATTTAAACAGTCTATGCGACTTAGTAGGTGAAGCGTCTGAAACTGAGACTACTATCAGAGTGACCTACTCTCCCTGTCTAGCCATTTAATGCCCTCTGATTTAGATGCTCCTGTATGCCTTTGTCTTGATAGTTGCGGGCAAAAAAATTGATTTCAAATGTATTTAGAAAAAGAAAAAAAAAAACACACAAACCAATACGCAGCAGTCAGAATAAGCAAAAAGTATGTCATTCTCATGTCCACCTGTCTATTCATCCCGAGCATGTTTACCTTACATTTGGTTTTAAATATTAATTTTAACCAGCAACTGCCATAAAGACTCTGAGTTTAGGATATCTTCTTATAGATTACTAATATTGCTGCAATAAATATGCATTCCTTACAGCTTTATTACAAGCTTGCATCACCTACCCTCAAGTACAGGAAATAGACTGACACTGCCTTCAGTACCAGTAGTGCTACCGTTGAAAGCTCGGCTTGTGACTGGCACAGGCACAAGTACACCCTTGTCCTTGTCCACAATTGAACCCTCTGGAACATCCTCCATGGGTGAGAGTGGAAAGCTTCCGTTACTCTTAAGTGGTGGAAATGGGGTGAGATGAAGTGTTGTGCCAGTTCCGTTACGAGCTCCAGTACCATAAAGAGTTGGTGGAGGTGTTGGGGGCTGATCGTCTGCCACGGTCAGTGAGCGTCTCATGCTTCCAGTATGAGGGCGACGGGGTCCTCCTACCGGTGAGGCTAGCTCATCTAGCGTTCCTCCACCAGGGTACTTGTCTGGTAGCTGAATGCTGGCCGGCACTGACAAATGGGAACACTCAGACATGGCTCTCCTCATAGCCTTCCTCTGATGTTCAGCTCGACCCATGAAACAAGGTTCAGGAACTTCGCCCTCCTCCTCTTCCTCACTCTCATTTGACGATCCCTCAGCCGCCGGTCTTCCACAAACACTTTCTTCTCCCTCCTCTAGGTAATTATCATTAACAACTCCTATGACACAGTAGTTAGGGGGTGCTTGGAGAGAGCCCATCTTGGGGCTCATCTCTGGACTGAGAACACAAGATGACAGATCCCGTTCTGCTACAGTGGCTGGTTTCAGAGAATCAAAAGGGGATGGGACATCAGCATTCTGTGATCCTGAAAGTTGTGCAGGAGGCATCATCCCACGATTACCTGCAGATTCGAAAGCTGCCGTGGACTTCCCAGGGGATGCAGGTGAGGAGGATGAAGACAGAGGGCTCTCTAAGCTCTCTCCTACGCTGCTTAGTGACATGCTTCCAGGAATTGCACTTCTCGCAGGTACCTGCAGTTCGGACTCCTTCCCCACCGGTGCTGCAGAGTCAAAGAAACACAGCTTATCTTCATCAGTAAGCCCCAGGGCTCGTGGGGTTCCAGCGAAGTTCCTTGGAGCCCCAATGTCACCATGCTGCCAATCCCATCCCTGTGTGGCAGGTTGTGTGGACATTGATGAACCTTTGCATAGCTCACTGTACTCCGAGAACGGAGATGCTGGCTGTTGGTTGGAGAGAGAGGACATTCTTTTCCTCCTCTAGCTATTGCTATCTAGTCCTTATGTATATAAATCTTTGTCTTCTTCCTTATTAAATGTCCTTATTGTTCTTCTGTGTTACAATATAATAGCTGAGATTTATCCTTTCTGGCTTTGGTCTAGTTTTTCAGTGGATGAAAGTGTGAGCTGTGACCCCCTCTCTGCATCTACGATCGACAATTCACCAAGAATCTGTGTGAGTGAAGCAGCCCTCTCTCTCTCTCTCTCTCTCTCTCAGACACCCTTACACCCTCCCCATTTGATGGCCATTTCCCTGGCTCATGTCACATGATTCCTTGTGTAGCAGCTTATTCGCTGCTTGAAAGAATAAGCTCCCTCCCTGTTCTGAAAAGCCCTTCCTTTTTGCCTCACTCATTTTCTCCACGCTGGCGGCTTTATGCCCATCCTTCCTCTCCTGTTCTACTTCCTCTTCTGAATTCTGCAAAACGTTTAGCTGAGAATATAATTTTTTCTTATGAACCCTAACAAAACTATTACCTTTCACCCAAAAGAAGTATGTGAAAGACTACTCAGGAGACCTGCTGCACCTGCAACGTTATCACTTACAACCAAAAAATCATGTTTACCAGACGCTGTGGACAAATGAAACCAGTCACAGCATTGACTAATGTGCACTAATTAGAACAATATCCGTCTATTCCTCCCCATTTAGATAAAAAAAATCTGTTACATTACAGATCCACCTTGGTAAGCCTCACATCTCTGTCTCTTAAAATGCACCTGTGCATTCTCAGGCTACCAGCAGGGGGCTTTTCACATCAGTGCTCCAAAGTCATATGCTGTCAGGGTCAGAGTCCTTACTTGATGCCAATTTCATCAGTGGTGTTTTAGTGTGCTCTGATTGTAAACAGTTTCTCACACCAGATCATCATACTGCAGACAGAGAGAAATAGAGGTGTGGGGAGAGGGATAAACATGCATGGGGGCATGCCAAATGGATTGAAAAACAATGACCATGAAAAGGCAAATTGAAGTCTTTTGTCTTTCGTCTTGTCATGTATCGAGCCTGCTGCCAGACTCCCTAGAGGAGATGAGCCAGACAGCACTGGAAATGCCGACCAGCCATAAAATTCATACCCAACACAAGACCGATGACAAACCTGAAATGAATAAATCAACAGCAAAAAGAACGCACACACTCAGGAGACATGAAAACCTGAAATCGGTTTCAGCCTGTTCCTGAACTGATGTACTTGAACTATGTTTTTGCATGTTTTAAAAACAAGCTGCTTAATTAATAGGCAAGGAACAGTACACAGGAACACAAAATCCTAAATGGTAAAAGTCAGGAAAGTTTAATGGTGTACTTGTGTCGCAAATAAGTCAAAACTTTAAAAAAAAATAATAATTAAATAAATAAAAAGTTTTATATTTGAGAGTGTTCACAAAAACAAATGTTTATTCTAATAAATAAATATCAGCTCTTAATCCTCTAAGCTGTAAGTAGTCATGAGTAGCGCCAATGTCATTAGTCGTAGTGAGCGAAGGAATGTAGGTAGTCACAAAAAAAGGAGAGTGAAAAAGAAGGTACGACAAGGGTATAAACGACTTGTACTGGCTGCTATGATTCTATGTTTAGCTCTGTAACCCACCCACCGTAAACTCTCCAGCGAGCTGCCATTATTTCCTTGGTCGCCCTGTTTCATTAAGTCTCCAAAGCAACTGCCTCCTGTTGCCATGACAACATGAGTCTTGTCATGGTGGTGGCGGCAAGTAAGGGAGCGAGTGTGCGAAGGGCTGATCTTGTGCTCAGACATATTGATCTCAGGAACAGGGGGAAAAAATGCATATTCTTAATGCTGACAACGACAGGAGCAGACAATGAAAATAAATAAATGTGTCTGTATAGATTTTGTTGGCTATTTTGCAAACAAATGCCACCTGAAGTTTTTGTACTTGTTGTCAGACTGAACCCCATTCCTACTGACTGGCAATCAATTCATCTTTTATATCTAAAGTCGTTGTCCAGTTGACCTCACTGACCTGACGCTTTCATCGCAAGCCCTGTTAAAAAAAAAAGCTTAAAAAAGATTGACAGTCTCATTGGTGATGCAGCAGGTTGTACTTGTTCGATCCTGAGCGTTTCAAGCACACAAAAACATGTTGGTACGCAAGCCGGCTGCTCTCAATTATATGGGGAGTGGATATCAGTAAATAATCTTTTTTTCTTAATTCTGCATCAAGACGTAGAGTAAGATGCTTTTCGTAGTGCAGACTGTTCTTCCTTTCTCCTTTTACCACCCACGGATTTCAAGCCATCAAGTTATGGTGCTTAATATAGAAACAAGCCCAAGGCTGGCTGATTACCATATCTGCATAATTAACACACTGATACTCTCTCAATACAGCTATACATTTTTACAGTCTTTTTCTGGTTATTTGTATTTGTTTTCTGCAACATAACAAACTCTCATCATCAACCAGATGCCATGACATCAAAACTGCAAAGCAGATTCACGGAATGGCGATAGCTCTGGACAATCAATTAATATGATGAAAGTGATGGATTTACATGCAGACTGTAAATCTCTAATGCTATAACAGCCTACATAATTTCTTGTGTAATGTTATAACGCATTATTACGAATTAGTCTGCATCCACCCATGTGATAATTTCACAAGGGCAAACTGGAGCTTAGCTTACCCCAAGCCTAGTTTCTTCAGCATCTGTCCCCATTACCAAGGAAACATCAGCTGATTTTCTGTTACCATAGCAACTAGCTAAGTCACACCTCTTACCCGAGGAAGTCTGCCTGCCGATGAGCAACACAAGGAGCTGACCTTCTCTGCTATTTTCTTTTTTTGCACTAAATCGTTCTCATTTAAATAGTCTTCATCATAAGTTCAATCAACCCACTGACGCACAATGATTAAATAAATGACAAGCCAGTAAAGGAGCTTACGTTCACAAATACCCCAGTACTTCAATTTATACACACTAATATAAACATGCACGATGCTCTCGGTTTGTACTGAAGCATTTTATTTGCGTCAAAAATTGACACAGATGCCCGAGTGATGACTAAAATGCAGGGGAGGGTGAAAGCACACAGCCATTTGGTCTGATGTTAAAAATAGTTCTGCTGAACATATCCACACCTGAAAGTCATCAGTGTATTGGAGCCAGCATCACAGATTCCCATAGGCAACATTAATAAGATTCTTTAAGGTAATAGCTGCCCTTTACTTCATTTGCTTGAGTTTATACCAAGTGTATGTCTATGTGTCTGAGTATGTATAATGCACCTTAAAAAAATTTATGTTGTGGAACTGCTCCACCCAATAATTTAACACAAACGTTTGACTCTCATATATTCTAGATTCCTTACAGGCAAAGTGAAAATCTTCAAGCTTTTTTTGTTTTAATTTTGATGATTACAGCTGATAGCACATTTAAAAAAAAATCCAATATCTTTTCATAAGATTAAGAAAAAAAATATTTAAAATACAGGAATGTCCAACTTCTTAAACTGGTTGTTACTAGTTAGGGCTGCTTTAGCACAAATTACTGCATCAATGCAGCATGGCAAGGAGACGAGCTGCTGAGGTGTTATTGAAGATCAGGTTGCTTTAATAGCAACCTTCAGCTCATCTATATCATTAGGTTGGGTGTTTCTCATCTTCCTCTTGACAAAACCCCACAGATTGTTTATGGGGTTCAGATCAAGCAGTAATATCATGGTCAGCAAACCAGTTAGTGGAAGTTTTGGCACTGTGTGCTAGTGCTTAGTCCTGCTGGAAAAGGAAATCAGTATCTCCATTAAGCTTGTCAACAGACAAAAGCATGAAGTTTCCCGGTAGATAGTTGCATTGACCTTTGACTTGATAAAATATGGCGAACTAAAACCAGCAGCTGACATGACACCTCAAATCCTCACCAAATTGGAAACGTTACAAGCAAATTGGTTTCTGTGCCTGATGATGTCAGTTTCCCTTCCAATACAATGTATTTTCATAGAGTACAAACACTGACACCCAGAGACATACAGTATGTGCACACACATGCACATTTGCACACACACAACATGAAATGTTCGCTCGACTTAAACAACCCTAAATCCTAATCTTAAATCCCATAGCATATTTATTTGCATGTTGGAAGTCTGACACTGAACCCTCGTATCCTGCCTCCTCTTGCAGATAAATAGCACCCCAAGTGACACAGATCCTCCCCGGCGAAGAGAGAGCCGAAAATTACACAGGCAGCAGAGACAGCTGTGTCATACTGCCACACCCCCCTTACAGAAACACGCACACACATACGCACAATCATGGGCACAAAAGGCACGCAGCAGACATACAAACAAACCTCATTCGTATCTCAACATCTCAAACCTCAATCAAAGCACTTTCTCGGCATTTATCCAAACATCCACAAGGAGCTTTTACAATCAACACTGCGACACTGCACAATACCTCAAAAAAAGATTCTTTAATGGAAAAAATAAAAACAGGGTGTGTGTGTTTTCACTAATGAATGTAAAGATGAAAAACTCTAGTGATTTTTTTTCTAGTGATTTTGACTGGTATTATATTTTAAGACTTAAGAAAAGATCTTAAGAAGAGAAAACTTAGCATTTGGTCCCAGACTTCAGGCAGTCACTGATTACAAAGGATTTTCATCCAAGTATTAAAGGCAATCCTTATGTTTGTAATTATGTAATGAATAATGCAGTTAATAAAAATGGCTGTAATTATTGAATTTCTGAAAGTGGCTGTAATTCCCAAAAGTCTTGACTCCCCTGACTGTATCTGAGTTTAAATCCCAATTCCTTTATATGTCAAAATAACCACAGTTTTTTTTTTTATAAAATTTTGCAAAAGTGATAATGGATATCAGTATCTGAACTGATGCATTCCTGTTCATATTACAATCAGTTTGAACACATCACATTATTAAAACTTTTTGGTTTTGGTTTCTGCTTGAGAGGTCTGCGTTTGATAATGGAGTAGGATGAAAAAGAAAAACAATGAACGACATGCCTGTGGGTTTGCAAATTGTTAAAGGAAATGAAGCTAGATAAGCATAGTGAAAGTAGACTGTATCTTCATCTTCTCTGTTCCAAGCCTACTTGGGCTGTGTTCCTTTACATTCAACAGCTTGATTAACTACAGAAGATAGACTGATGGATAGATAGTGAAGTGAAGAGCAGTAATCTTTTAGACTAAAGGTCTCCCTGTAGACAATTTTTTCTCACCTAGCCACACTCACTGGAGAGTTGCTTGCTATGACGGGCTTCCAGTAATTAACTCCTTGTGAGTTTGTTTAAAGTGTTCTATCTAGTTTCTTGTCTTGTAAGGAGATGCTTTGATTTTCATGATTAATTATGAATCTCATTCAGATCTCTTTCATTTTCTGTCATCTGTTCATTAGCATGGCAGTGAACACTAGGCGTACATACTGTTGCTATTATCCCTTATGCTCATAGCTTAGTGGCTTGATCAGGGTTAACTCATTATTACACAAATGTGGCATATCTACCCACGTGAATTCTAAGTACAATTCAATTTTTCACCTTAATATTCAGGGCCACGACTCAATGTAAAATATAACAGTAAGACATCATACAAAAATAAGCATCCACAAGCGATTACTAGCTTACCTGCAGTAACTGATGTCAATCAACGGAAGGATACCACCATTATTTGGGGAAAGAACGGGGGGGAGAAAAGGAAAAGAATCAATTTTAAATGTCCAGTCAGCAAATACACATTTATCAGGTACACAGAAATAAATGCACACATTATAAAGATAAAGATCAGAAAGGACTATTTTGTTAAGTAGATTAAGTGCAGCCTGGCAGTAAGAAAAAAAGAGTGGCACAGTGACTGAAATGTGGTGAATGAATAAGAATGTGTTGTTGTAACACTGCAAATATAACTGGCATTCGGTTAGTACCCCAGATCACACTTGATTAATAGGTACAGTTTGACCTAAACATACACACATTGCTGTTTTTATTTGTAGTGAGGCACCCATCAAACACATAAGCCAAACCAAGCCAGCCAACTTTGAGTAAACCTGGATAGTGGGATGTCCAGTAGGAGGGACAGATGTGTTAGTGGCTGAGGTAAAGAGCAGAGTAACCCAAACCCAGTGCAGACAAGGCAAGGCTTGGGATCCACCAAGTCATGCAATGAGTGGATCCAAATTCTATCCTTTAAAAACAAACCTTGCGGCATGGCAGGCAGGTCTGTCACATGCTCTCGAGGTTCAGCAAAGCTAGGGAAGAATGGTGGAGCAGCAGGGTTCAAACCAGAATTTGGTGGAGAAAGCGGTTTTGCTTCAGACGATGTGGGACTTTTTGATGAGGATGAACGGGTCTTCCTGTTCTGCTTTGGCTTGGCCTCTTTTGGTGTTTTGCTTTTTGGTGAAGGTAAAGGGACTGACACAGGTGTATTATATGTAGTACCCTCCATGCCTGACATATCAAAGATCTCACTCTGGTTGTTCAGATTTGAGCTATTAAAGGACCAAGCAGTTTGAGATGGTGAGAATGGAGGAGCTGAGATCAAGGCTTCCATGGATGATCCAAAACCAGCTTTACCAGGAGTGGACATCAAGGGGTCAACCACAGGATCAGTAGCCAAAACATGGGTGCCCACTGTCGGGTCAACGAAAGATGGCTCTTGCTCAAATATGGCCTCTTTAAAAGCTCCTTCACTAGGCACAAAGGACTGGGGATTCATCACAGGAACATGAGCGTCAGATTTACTCGATGTAACTGGGAGGGTAAAGGCATCTTTCATACTACTCATGTCACCACTATCTGGTTCCATAAGCATATCCTGGAAACCAGATGACATAGACAAGTGGCTTGTGGTTGAAAAACCGGGTCCCTCACATGAGGATGTTCCTGGTTGACTTGCAAGGCTGCCTTCCACAGGTGCCAATGGAGAACTAGCTGTAAGTGAATGTAAATCACTGGCAAGTGATGATGGCATAAGGCTTTCATCAGTGAAATCCTCAGTGAAGGAGATCAGACACTGGCCAGAGGCTTGAATGTCTCCAGGTACTGGACAAGTTGTTAATTCAGTTTCAAACTCATGACGAATTAATGGTGAAGTAGGAACAAACGGCTCTGCATGAATTGCCCACTCTTCTGGAATCTTCTTACGGCTTTTACCTTTCTTGATCCTTCCACCAGCCCGACTGACATCCTGATGTTTCCAGCTTACATCTAGATCATGTTCCTTCTGCATCAACATCTGTTGGGATCCCTCAGAGAGATCAATGGTCTCACTCTGCATTTCAAGCTTAATCTTACTGTCTGTTTGTTCAAAGACTTCATCCTTGGGCTTTCTTTTCTTCTTCTTTTTCTCCTTTTTGTGATCAGTTCCCTCATTTTCTCTTTCATCCCTGTCCCCCAGCCCACTATCTCTGAGGGACGACTGGTTGTCAGGGGCATCCTGTTGGCTCTCCGTTAGATGACCTGCATGACGACTGATCACAGTAGAGACACTGGGAGTGAAGGGCAGGTCAGAGGGAATGCCAGCATCATCTTGCCAGCAGTCACCAAAGACACCTCATTTGCAAAGAGGGAATAAAAATTATCAGAAAACACTCTGCTTTTTACTGTCCCTCAAATTAACCTATGGTGTACATTGTATACCTACGTTCCTTTGCACCTACAAGACCTGTACTGTAACTCCAAAACTGAACTAACAGTTTCTGTCTTTAGCAATACTTTACTGTATTTACTAATAAACGTTGAAGTATTTGGCCATTATGGCACATTTGTATGTATTGCACATAATTGCAATACATACACATGTTCACCAGCAATGTATAAGAAGTCACAAGTATCATGGTGTTCTTATCTGAGAGCTAGTAACTTTTTTTAATCCCTATGAATAAGTCATCTTATTGGTCGTGGTTTACAAATTGCATGTATGCAGCCCCTGTTTAGGCCCCAAGCTCCATTTGGTAAGAATGACACATTTTTAATCAGCACACACCGACTGCTATACAAGCTGTGCTTTTATGTGACTCACACCACCAATAAAATACAACACTCTGTCACAATGGTCATGTACCATTCTATACAGATGTCACCATTAAAGACTCAGAGTTCAAGATGGATGGCACATTAGAACAGCCTCTGCTATGGGTAATATCTTCATGCTGTAATCTAATCAGCCGATCACATTGCAGCAGTTTAACATCAAACATCATGTTATCTAATCAGCTGATTGCATTTCAGGTAATGTTCACATCAAATATCATAATGGGGAAAAAGCTCACTCAATGTTTTTTTTTGTTGTTGTTTTTCGCACCATTCTGTGTAAACTCTAGAGACTGTTGATTGTGAAAATCCGAGGAGATCAGCAGTTTCTGAAATACTTAAATCAGTCGATCTGGTACCAACAACCTTTTAGCAGCCATGGAGATCACAATTTTTCCTCATTGCCTAAATTCTTGACTGGTATCTACATGATTTTATGTACTGTGATGCTGCCACATGACTGAATTATTGGATAACTGCACAAATGAGAAGGCGTATACAGTAGTTGTTCGTATTAAAGTGAATGTATGTAGGACATTGAACTGTGCGAGTCTCCCTCACGATGGAAAAGCCAGGTTACAGAAAGTGTCTGAAAGTAATGGATGTGGATTTGTTGGAAGGATGATCACCACAGTAAATCTCCAACTATAATTCCATAACCCTAATACAGACTTCAACCCTCATCGGTAAGGCGGGTAAGTTTTCAGCTGCTGTCAAATTAGTACTTAAATACATATACAAGTATTATTTGGTAAACTGAAGGATCATAATACTGACTTATGACACACAAATGTTATGAGGATACATCTACAGACTGAATTAGCAAGACATTGTGTTTGTACTTTCCCTGTCATTAAATGGCAAGCAGAATGTGTAAAATCATTTTAGACATAAATCAAAATGTGGATATCTGTGTATTTGTGTTTTTTCCCCCGTCTACCTGCTGACAAGCCCATAGGGTTCTTGGGTATTATAGGTGCCTCTGCAGCCAACAACGGTGGTTGCTGCGTGTCTGCAATACTTGAAGGTTTTTCTGATAGGAGTGGTGCAACTCCGATATCCATGTTTATTCCCATTCCCACTGGCTGTGAGAAACCTGTAGGAACACAAAATGTTTGGTGATAGTTTGAACTTTTGCATGTTATACTGTATATACTGTATGTATTAGTGTATCTGCAGTTTAGTGCACAGCTGCATTTAAGTTGAGTTATTTTAATAAGCGATTTGGCACCTGACATGACTTTCAGTTTCTTAAAATTAAGTAATACATGAACATGTAGTAACCTAATAGTTTAGGTTTTAATTTCTGCACAATACATATACAGAATTTACATAAACTATTCTATATGATTACTTACAACTGAGATACAAATGGCTTACTTAAATGAGAAAAACAACTATTTTAATTAACAACAGCAAAAATAATAATAAAACAAGACATCACATTTTAGGATTTATTCTAAAGGGCCAACTGCTAACTATCAGATAAAGCAGGAACAAATGGAATGGCTCAGGCATTACACCTGACATGAATGTTGAGTTGTCTATGATTCACCACCTTGGCGAAGTGAGACATTTTCAATCTATTCTCTCCGCTCTCTCTCAGGAGATACATGCCTAATGGGCACTTGAAAGCGCAACATGTGGAGGTATGGTGCCATTTGATTTGGTTAATTAAGACATGTCGATTAAAAGAGGCTCTTGGTGTTCTAAAAGAAGCAGGTATCATCATTAATTTTAAGGGAAAAGTGTACTTTTCTAAATGTCACCAGAGAAATGGTAACGCGAAAGCAACAAGCTGTCTCGATACAAGCATGGTGACGTCCTTCCAGATCTGAATGTCATCACGAAAATGGGAATGCAAAAGCAACAAGCTGTCTCTATCCAAGCACAGTGACATCCATCTGAAAACAGCTGCACATCTAACCAATGCATGACTGCAATACCTTCTCACCACCACCTGCTGCGCTACCGCACATTTCACACTTTATACACTGCATGACATTAATTCAATTCAATTCAATTCAATTCAATTTTATTTGTATAGCGCTTTTAACAATGGACATTGTCCCAAAGCAGCTTTACACAATCAAAAGAATTATTTAAGTTTGTATGGAATTTGAATGTGTATGAATCAA
>JAQMYJ010000033.1:26412504-26426924 GCA_030014305.1 Clarias laeviceps
CCTTGAGAGGAACCAGACTCAACAGGGAACCCATCCTCATCTGGGTGAAACAGACAGCAGGAATTGATCTGCATTCACACATTAAGATTTCTTTTATTAAGATGTAATAAACGTCACACAGATACACAGATGGGGTACTGGTGGCTCAAACGGTTAAGGCTATGGGTTACTGGGTTACTGATTGGAAGGGCTGGGGTTCAAGCCCCAGCACCACCAAGGTGCCACTGTTGAGCCCTTGAGCATGGCCCTTAACCCTATCTGCTCCAATGGTGCTGTATCCTAGCTGACCCTGAGCTCTGACCCCAGCTTCCTCTGATATGCGAAAAAATTGAGCATTGTTACATTAATCAGTTTAATTGTGGGTCTTAATTGCTCCTGAAATAATTTAACACGCATATAACATGCAAATGGAAATACATACAGTACATCTTACTTCCCATTTTAATGCAGTCACTTTTAAGTTTTACCTGATCCATCTTAATCAAAATGCTTGTATTTGACCTACTGTATTTATAGGACAAGCAAACATTAATTCTGCACTGGCTATGAGCCAAAAGAATAACAACAACCACCCCAACAAATGCAGTGGTATTAATTAGACTTGTTAGGGTGGTGGTTGTTATTCTTTTGGCTGTTCCCGTCGGGGGTTGCCATGCCGATTCCAAGCCCGAATAAAATGGGAGGGTTGCATCAGGAAGGGCATCTGGTGTAAAACCTGTGCCAAGTTGTGTGCGGATCAGATGGGGGTCGCTGTGGCGACCCTTCGACAGGAGCAGCCGAAAGACTAACAACTATTTAGACTTGGGCTAAAATAAATAAATAAATAAATGAATATTTTTTTTAAATCACAATACTTATTTTTATGGTACACGAATGGCTTGGCACGGAAATGGTGCTTAAGATTCATCCATTTATTCAAATAAGCTATAAAAGCTGACTATAATGATGATTTACAAAAAAAAAGCTTGAGGTTAATGAATCATGATAACTTGCATCAATTTTCTATCATCATACTGCCCAGCCCTAGTGCTAAAGCTACCAAATTTAGCATACTCAATAAAACTATATAAATGTTTGTGCCCTGAATTT
Organism: Clarias laeviceps; assembly: GCA_030014305.1. Taxonomy (NCBI): domain Eukaryota; kingdom Metazoa; phylum Chordata; class Actinopteri; order Siluriformes; family Clariidae; genus Clarias; species Clarias laeviceps. Next base: position 26,413,594 of record JAQMYJ010000033.1, read on the forward strand.
CCTGGTGCTATATTAAGCCCAAATGACTGTAATGCTGTCCAGGTGATGGACACCATGCACACTGTAAATATACCCAGGAGACACCCTGACATTGTGCTTGCCAAAAAGGAATACAGATAAAAGTATGTGTGCTTATACCAAAAAATAAATGTAACATATTTTAGGCAATAGGCAAAAAAAAAAACTTAAACAGTAGCAAGACAATGGCAAGGAACAGTAGAACATTAACCTGAGAAAGGTCCCATGAAGCCAGTGTCCATCATCTGAGGGGGGTGAGACTGAGCACCCCAGTGATCAGGAAAATCCGACATAGTGCCTATGAGAAAGAAAGGAGGAGAAAGGAATTAAACCCAATACAGTCCCACTAAGGACGTGTTTGTGCTTCAGAAGGAAAACTGAAAGGTCAAAGCAGAGAAAGTAAAAACAGAGTGAGAAAAAGACACAAACCGCAACCACTCAGACATCACTGAAAGAAGAATTGTGCAATCCTTTCCTTTGGACAGTGCTCAAACATTACCAATGAATTACTTACAAAACACTCGTGAAATCTGTTGCATCAGAAATGTTTATAACAGCAAGCGACATAATTAAAACACGTTTTTATTAACATCTAAAAGTGCAACATTACAGGCACTTTTAGACACTTGTAGAACAACACTGAAGCAAAAATTAGATTTTTTAGGTTCCTCAATGTGGCCACCTGTTGCTCTGATGACGGCTTTGCACACTCTTGGCATTGTCTGAACTAGTTTCATGAGGCAGTCACCTGGAAAGATTTTCCAACACTCTTGAAGCAGTTCGCATACATGTTGAGCTCTCGATGGCTGCCAATAGTGTGCAAAACTCTCAGAAAGGTAAACTGTGGCAACTTTGTAGAATCTAAAATATGGAACAAATGTTGTTTTTCACACTATTTTTGTTTACCACGTTATTCCATATGTGTTATTTCATAAAAGGTTCTGACGGTTTAAAATTGCTCTGCAATATAGAAAATGGTCAAAATTAAGAAAATCCCTCAGACGAGTAGGTTTGTGCAAACTTTTGCCTAGTACTGCATATTCACATGTATTCCATTGACGCAGTTGGCTTTATTACCCAGCAGTTCTCACCTGGAAGGAAGTCTGACACCAAGGCCTGCTGATCTATTATATGTGGCTGCACTTCCTTCTGCAACTCCTGGTGCGAAAACGAAATGAGTTCCTCCGTCGTCCCTGTTAGACCTACAGTGCCTGTAACAAACAAGCAAAAAAGGCCATTTTTTTTTTTTTTTGGAAACCTGAAAATAACACACACGAAGAAATTAAGTACACGCCTAACCTTGCTGAAAACATGACCAAAATGATGTCATAAACTCACCTTTATCTGAACTGCAGTCTAATCCTTTTTACCCTTTAAGTAAACGAATGCAGTTTGACAGGCATCAGTGGGACAATGTCAGTGACCGAGCATGTTCCGACTTTGTGCAGCGGAGGAGGCATCTGTGTGTGCGTTTGTGTGCGTGTGTGTGTGTGACTGGCACAGTGTGAGCCCGCGGTCCCGTCTCGACTGGGAACCTCCTGACTCTTTGTGGGTCTGCCGCCTGATCTGAAGTACTTGGTTTAACCGCAGCAGGGCTAGAGCACCCTCCCTGACCCTTCAAGGGTGACAGTGAGAACACTTGACAGAACAACACCCACAGGGACTAGAAAACACCAAAGGCTCTGAAAAAAACCTAAAACATAGCACTTGGGGCTTTTGCCACTTAAGCTTCCTGCTGTTTATTAAAGCATGCTCCATGCAGTGATTAGACAACCTGTCTGGTACTGTGTCAAGAACACTGGAGGAGGTAATCCAAGTAAACAGTCTCTTATGGCTGTTTATGCTGTGCGAAACAAATAATGTGGTTGAAATTCAAGTAAGAAAACGTAAATGTTCAACAGCACTTCTGCAAATCAGCCCCTATATGCTGCACTCTCCAACATCGAACTGTCACTTTTAGTTTTGCTGACTTGACCTCCTCTGTTCTACCCTTCCAGCTCTGTCTGCTCTCACAACTGAATGAGCCACAAACACTGTACGCTGAAATGAATTTCAGATTTCCCTTATGTGAACGCTCTCCTGATACTTGGAAGTCCTCTGAAATTCTGCCATAATCAAGAAGGGATTTAATTAATTCTTTTCAATTAAATCACAATATATTTTTGGTGATCTGTTCATTCGTTATCGGTGACTGGTCTGCGTCTTTGTGTGTACCAAAGGCTAACCTGGGGAAAAACTGGCAAATCCTGGCTGGATGGCAGTCCAACAAACAGCTCCATGCATTTAGACATTTACACATACTTTTACATCTAGGAGCAATCATTTGTAGACTATCCACCTACTGCCCTGTTTTGGGATGTGGTAGGAAATGAGAGCCCAAAAGAAACCCACACCAACATAGTTCATGTTAAACACCACATATACAGTATTATAACTCAAGAACAGGATTCTAATCACTGGAGCTGTGAAAAGGCAATACCAACTCCTTGCTAATTTCCACAGAAAATTCTTTAATCTCAGAAAAAAAGCCCAACTAAACCCAAACAGAGGTCTCTGAAGTCAAGCTGAGCTTAGCTTCAAAAACTTCTAAGTAGTGACTAAGCCAGTATGTTTACCAGCAATCTGGTAGATGCAACAGTATAAGTCATCCCTCAGAGGATTTGGGACAGAAAGAAGCACTGAAAGAAGTGCATTCAGGCGTATGCAGGCAATTTAGTCCATGTAAAAGAGCTGCTCCCTACACGGACTTGACAGCCTGCTCATCTCAGCAGTACATTAAACAACCCGCTTTTGATCCAAGCGGTTCATGAATTATGGCAATGCATTAGTGCTGAATATATTCAAGTCTACAAGGAATATGAAGACATGACCACCAAGTGTGGAGGCAACAACAATCCAACCAAAAGGTCTGATAATGGCTAGATAGAGGGAGTGTAATATTCCACTAGAATGGTGTTACAGTATATGCACAAGCAGCCAACATTATTGAGAAGAAAACAGAAAAAGCATTCTGTTCTATTAGACTTGGGCAGATGTTTCTTTGGGGTGTTCATTAATGACTATTCCTGTATTACTCATTTTTAAAAACAATTACGCTGTTCTGTAATCTAGTGGCAGTTACAGAGACTTTTATTTACATATCTGGAGCAGGAGAAGAAATCTAGTACGTTTGGATACACAGTGTTAAAAAAAAAAAAAAAAAAAGGCAGTGATGCAAAAAATGGACTCTGCAGTATAAAAATGGGAGCAGCATATTTTTGTAAAGTTTATCAGAAACAGAGACAAACTCAGATTTCTGAGATTACTTTCACTTTAAGATCAGACTTGGTTTTCACAGACTGGGTCACACATAATCATTCACAGAGTTGCCGCAGAGTACTCAAGTTCTTCCACTCCAACATTTTTAATTATGTCTTTATGGAGCTGGCTGTGCATATTGTCATGGGCATTGTCATGCTGAAACATGTTTGGGTCACTTTAGTCCCAGTGAAGGGAACCTGTAATGCCACAGTGTACATGGACATGCTAATTAATTTTGTACTTTGGAGGGAAAAAACCTATATATGGGTTTGATGGTCATGTCCATATTTTTGTTCATGTAATACAAGTTGTAACAGGAATGTCATGTTTTATTCTATAGTTCTGTAGTACATGGTTACTAAATAGTTCTATAGTCAATTTCCTTGTTCATAAAACATTAATAATTGTTGATTGAAAACATTCCATAATGATAATAATAAAAATAATAATAATTAACCAAAACATTCTGCTGTAAAATGCGAGAAAAGTACAGCTGGCTGAATGCAATTTAGCATAAAACGAGCCATTCAGTTTTAGGTCAGATACTGGGGTTGCCTTTCGTACTTCATGTGTAAGCAGAAGACAACAATAACACACCCAACTTCCATGATGACAAATGTACACGGTATAGAACGGAATCCGTGTGCGAGTTGTCTGACTTCAAAATCACTGGACCTCAATCCAGTGAAGAGAACTTGTGAGATCATGAGGAACAGCAAGTGAACCACTTTCTCAGGTACCATTCAATGTATTCATCAGGTCAGTGAAAGACTGATCAAGATACGTACTAGATGACTGATGCTGGTCCTCCAGTGCAATTTATTTGTATAGCGCTTTTAACAATCATCATTGTTGAATAGAAGTTTTACAGAATCTTTACACTGTAGCACACAGAAGCTTTACACTGAGTGGTTGACGACACACAGCACTCTGCAAAGCACCCTGCCAAGCTGTCTGTGCCCAGTGACATATTTGGGTGGCGAGTAACTAGGACACAGACAAACGGTCTAGGAGCTGACCTTCAATCTTGACATTTTTATTGCATTGTTATATAATTAACACTTTCAAAATTCTGACACAACTATAACGCACAAAGCAGACATGGGTTTGAGTAAACAGCCAGTTATTGCAGTGTACTCTGAAAACGAAAGTAATGAAAGCTAAATAAATCACAGCTGAAAGGAGAGAGCCGGAGGAGAGACGAGAGAGAGAAGAGGAAGAGGATATGTCCTCTGTCTGAACTGCATCCAGACATTCTCCAGCTGACGCTCTTAGGCAGACAGACATCAAACTAGGACACTCGTATCACAGACTCGCCTCTCGACCTACACAGCTTTAATATGCTTTTAATATACAGGATAACTATAATGTCAATTTAGTCAGGCTCTGAAAGACAAAATCCACCCATCATGCATTTTTTAAAAACGTGATACCAAATATTTGACCCGGGGAAAAAAAAAATGCATGTTCTCCCCGTGCTTGATGGGTTGGCATCACAAAATTATTTAAAAAATAAACAAATACTTAAATTTTTGTCAAAATCTACATAAATTCCTAACTATGTATACCTATAATACATTGACTTTTGCGATTAAATAATTGCAAATGTCCATAATGAGATTTTGATTTTTATGCAATTAATTGTCCAGCACTAAATGACACAGCTTTATAATCACCCTATAAAAAAAAAAACTGTAATGTGACACGGTTATTAAAATTTTACAAAGTTTATTTGAAAAAAGATAGAATAAGTGAATAACAAAACAACTCTGCTGATCTGTACTACAGATAAAAGTGCATCTTTTGTGTGTTTTTAAAGGTCTACAAATGTATGGTTTCTATTCTACCATATTCGAAGTTATTGCAACAACAAAAACAACAACAGTATGCTTCTTTTGCAGCAAACTGTAAATGCATTATTAAATCAACACTTTCTGGAAAACAGATTTGTTGTTCTGTTCCACCCTTTCTCTCACAGATGCTTGCTCACACAGAACAAATCTTCATTTGTTTGCAAGTGAATGGAAATGTGTGTTTTGCCTATTGTGACCACACACAAACACACACATACACAGAGATAATCCGAGTAGGAGTGCAAAATCTGCCCCTGCTTATTTAATGAATATTTCTCCTTTTCAGAAAAACAGGAACTAAAATAACTCAGTTTCATGATAAATACTGTCAACATTCCTTGACAAATGTCCCATGTACTAGCAACTCTACATTATAATAAAATCTCTTTAAATTCCTGAGACATGTTTATTTGAACTTTTTCCGTCACCCAAAACATCACCCTTTGCATTTTTGTATTTTATTTGCCTAAAAAAGCCTCAAGTTAAAAATCTCCTCTGTGACCGAGGGCTGACTTTGAGAAAAGCTGCTGCTTTCACAGGAAAATGCCATTTCTGTGCCATAAGGGCTGGTTTCTCATTTATGCATGCCCTGTTGTAGAGGGCACCGAGTACCAAGCCGAGTGAAGAGCAAGATGATGATGATCATGATACTTTATCCTATCCTTGACATTGCTATTATTTGTTTAGCACCTTGCAACCTTTTGTAGTTCATGCTAGTGCTTTTTTTTATCTTGCCTGTAAAACTTACCATTTCTTATTACTCCGTATGACCTATAAAGTATTGGCATCATTCTTTTGCTTGATTGTAAACACAGTCATTTTTAAAATGTTAGTTCTCTTTAAAGTCTTATTCATTAATTTTACAGATTTGTATAGACAGTTAATACTGGATTTTTAGATAAGTTAATAATGTGCTACAGATAATGTGCTGGTTGTGCATAAAATAATAGCTGACTGCTCAATTCAACAAACTGACATCTTATAAAGATGATGATCATGATGATGAGGATCCAAACCAGGTAATGTTCACATCAAACTAATTATAACCTGGGCTTCAATTGTTGGGTTCACATGAGCCAGTAAGCACAGTAGCATCAGATTCCTGTTATTTTCTGGCTGACAGAAGTGTAACCCAATGAGGAACCCAATTTCCCTTTGGGATTACTAAAGTTCTTTAAATCTTGAATCACAGCTTAAGGTTCAACATTTTGTGCATTCCAATGTGCTTTTCTGCTCACTACAGCTTTAAAGAGTGCTTCATTGACGTCTGGTGGAATCAGAACGGTTCTTCTCCGTTCTGACCTCTTTCATCAATAATGCATTTCTGCCCACAGAACTGCTGCTCAGGGGAAGTTTTTTTTTGTCTTTCGCAGTATTCTGTGCAAACTCTAGTGACTGTTGTGTACAAAAATCTAAGGAGATTAGCAGTTTCTAAATCACTCCGTAATAACCATGCTATGATCTCCACTTAATGAGACATTAACTAAAGATCGTGACCTACAGTAAATGTGCGTGATTTAATGCATCGAGATGCTGCCACTCCCACCGAGGCTGCAGATGAAGAATATCTGCTGCAGCACTGTCCAGCATGTGCTTAAAGTAGAATAAAAAGTTAGGAGAGAGGCTGACCCACTTGCAGCTCCCTCATGAGACGGAGCTGCATCACCTCACTTTGCTGCCTGCTTCTTACTGGAGCAGGCACATTCATGCCATCACCACGAGGAGGAGAGAACGCAGGGTAGGTCATGAGTCAGAAATGTAAAAGCGAGAACGTGTAAAAGTGGAACAATGCGCAAATGTACGATGATCACGCTGAGGAGAAACACCACAACATAGATCAAGATGATTAGAAACAGGAGATGTGCTAATTGTCCCAACCTGAACACACATCTGCAAAGGTGGAAAAAACATGAATTTGAGAAATCATGGAATTTTATCACAAGAAAATCTAATGAGGACAAGACAGCAATTTCTGCTTCAAGCAGAAAAAAGAATAAACAGGAGGCTTAAGTCCAGTGTGAATTCTAGTTAAACAGGTCTTCAGTATTTTACAGACCAAAGACATCACAGTGCCTGGTTTACATTGGCTCAAGAGTGAGGTTTATGAAATTACAGGTCAAAGCTCACCGAGAAAAACCTGGTGCAAAGTAATCAGTACCCAAAGCAAATAAGCTTTATTCACACTGTGCCCTTTTCCCTTCAGTGTATAGTCTTCTCTCCTGGTGTGTTTTTATTTGCCTGTGGCCTTTATGTGCCTGCTGCTTTTACCTGAAAAAACTAGCACATCATTTACTGCCTTAGCGATAGGTCAAAAGTTGTAAATGTTACAGCTAAGTTATAGTTGTTGGCAGCGCTGCGTTTGTCAAATCTGTGCGATTAATGGACCGTGTACAAGCGCTAAAGAAAACAGACAGCTGAATGAACTAAAAGTCGTTTTGGAGGATTTTTTAAAAGATGCTGAATAGCAGGAAGAAGAAAAGCTTACTGAGACTTACGCTACAACACCAACACTGGTGAGGCTGCAGAAAATCTGAAATGTGTGTGAAAGAGCATCAAAAGACGGTCGACTGTGTTAATCCTTGAGCTGTTTCCAAATTCGGCACAAGCTGCCGCCGAGATGTTGTCGTTTCAAAGGATGGTTTTGCAATATGTTAACAAAGAGTTTATGCTTTCAAAGTATGAGTGCAAGATATATATTTAGTTTGATCCCCAAATAAAATAGAAGTCTCAAAGGAAAACAGGAGGGATTTTTAAACACAGTAAAATTGCCAGTTTTAGATTTTACTGGTTTCAGGATGATTAGGGATTAACTCTTGTTAAAAAGCAGCTTAGATACTAAAAATAATAGTAAAGTTAGCTGAAGTGTAGTCCATTAACTTTGGTCAGCTCTCACACACCTTACCCTGTGTCTACTGAATATATGTAAGACACATGTATACAGCACGACATCACATCCACATCAACAAACCTACCTTTCTGTTACTGTTCTCATTGCTACTGCATGTCTGTAATTTTCTTCACGTTTAATAAAGTATCTATGTATGTATCTATCTATGATTTTAAAAGTGGACCTATTATGAAAGAAATATATTTTTAGTCATTTTGTGTACAAATAATGAATGAGGAAAACATTCCCTGCTTTTTAACCTTTTCCAATTTTTGCATTGATCCATGCTTAAATAAGTGTATCTGATTTTTCTCCCTAGTGTGACCTCGGATAAGAAGCTTGTCCCCCAGGTTGTTGCTCAGCTCCACTGTTCTCTGACTGGGTGTGGCTCGGCAGTGGCCTATTTACATATACACTGAAACAGTACATTTGGAGAAGGAGCGACACAGTTAAACTTTTAAGTTTACTCAAATGTATTGCAAGAGCTGGCTGCTTTTCAATTCAATTCCGGTTAAAGAATATAAAAATTAAATAAATGCATGAAGAAGTGTATAATCAACTAATAATGTACACACGTTTTTTAAAATGCTAACTCTAATAACATTGTTTAAAGTATTTTTTGTCAAAATCAATTCATAGGTGTTTCTAGTTTGGAGTTTTCCCCATTCAAACACAGCTCTTTCATTTCACAGTATTTCTCAAGACCTTCATGAACTGGACTGAGTAGGCTTGCCATGTAAAATGGGTGGGTTTAAGGGGAAAAAACACTTCTGCATAACTGGAAGGAAAGTGTGTTCTTTGTTTTTATTCACTAGGCTTACTGTAACAATGTACTGTAGTAACACACAATATATGGGTCGTTAGCTCTTCTACTAAGATTTTCCTAACATTTACTTACTTACTGAAAAAGCCATGTTCTACAAAGAGCTTAAGAATCCTCAAAAGGATCTCTCATTGTTCAAAGGTGTCAAGAAAAGGCTATAAAAGAATACCCAAGGCATTAAATATACCCTGGAACACAGTGTAGACAGTCATCAACAAGATACGGCACAACAGGGACATTACCAAGAACAAGACGTCCCTTTAAAATTTATTAAAAGACAAGAAGTGAACTGGTCCTGGAAGCTGCTAAAAAGCCCACAACAGCAGTAAAGAAGTTGCATGAATTTCGGGCAAGAACTGGTTGTGTACGTCATGTGAAAACTATCTGCACATGAAACATGGTGGTGGCGGCATCATCCTCTGGGGCTGTTTTTTCTCCATCAGAAACTGTTGCTTTAGTCAAAATGGAGGAAATTATGAACAGTTCAAAATACCAGTCAATTTTGTTATGAAACATTCAGGCATCTGCCAAAACGCTGAAGATTAAGAAGAATTTCACTTCCAAATCAACAAAACAATGGCTTCACCAGAAGATGATTAAAGTTTTAGAATGCCCTAGACCTGAAACCAATTGCAAATTTGTAAGGTGACCTGTAGAGGGCTGTGCACAAGAGATGCCCTTGCAAATCCGATTTGGAGCACTTTTGCAAGGAAGATAAATCATGCTGATAGGCTCCTGCCCAAAAAGACTGAGCGTTGCAATAAAACCAAAAAGTGCTTCAAGAAAGTATTAGTTTGTCAGGTTAAAGGCGATATAAGACTCATCATGGTTTCTTTTTTACATCCCCCAAAAAAAATGGCATTTTAACAAGGGTGTGTAGACTATTTATATCCATGGTACATTCAGAAATCAAGCCTTTAGAAACCACAGCAACAGCAGATGAGACAGGAAACCATGCTGCATAGGAATAGAAATCATCATATTAGACCTAAAGGCATGAGATTGCAGATTATTAGACACGAAGCTGTTTATGTAAAATCTGCAGGGACAGGGAGCTGACCCAGGAAAGGATAACAGAGTCGTTACAGTCATGTTTAAGGGTTTCAATAAAGCTTTATACAGAGGTTAGTAAGAAAAAAAGCAAAGGCAGTTAGAGATACAGTATGGTGTTTTAATATCATCAAACACTCTTTTGTACTCATTTAATCGATTTATATCATTGGTATAGTTTGCATTTAAATAATGGTGGACAAGAACAGGTAAGGCAAAAGAAAGAGATGTCTCAATATTATGCTACATATTTGCACTGCACTGTATGGAAGTAAAGGAGTGTATGAATATTTCTAGTGGACATTTAATGGAAAGAAACAGAATCCGTAGTAGCCATTTTGATAAACAGTGTGGGTGAGGAGAATCCTGCAAGCTGGGCAAAGGAGGACAAATGCGACATCAGTGTGTGTGTGTAACAGTACTCTGTCACTGCCAGACATATCAGATTTTACCCTCAGATACAATGCCCTAGAAAAATCCTATTCTGTCTATCCTAAAGACACACACCAGTAAAGGCCATGTTGGAGTTACAACCACTGTGGTGACTACAAGCACATTTATATTTGTTTGTAAAAAATATTTCATATGTTCATATATGATGAGTACTATGACGAGTATTTGGTGGAGAATCAAAGCGAGTTGGGATACACTAAAGATTGTCTCACGTATTGGCTGCCATTTACTAATCTTTAAGTAAAAGTTGAGTGGAAATATTTTCTCAGGCCACACTGAACCCCATAAAGGGTCAAACTAATGCAAGAACTAAACAGTGAAAGAATGCCTCCTAAACGTACTGTTCTCTACATCTTCAAGTAACACAGCTCTGCCACTGTAGGACACCAGCTGCCACAGACACACAGCAGATTTAATGCCTAGTCCACACCTACACAGGTAAGTTTAAAAACACGACTTCTTTCTCCCTCTTTCGTTGTTAAAAAAAATTATAATTGAAAATGTAAAAAGATCATCAAACCATGCTAAATTGTAAGCCATGTTGACCAATCAGAATGCAAAAAAAAAAAAAAAGTACAAATAAATTTTTAAAAAATAATAAAAGTTGTCACAGAGGATGTCACAAGCCAAAACGCCCTCTTTGTCCCGTTCATACATTAACACTCAATACGGAGTTTCTACAAAAAATTAGTTTTAAGATAACTTTTAAGATAAATCTGTTAGTTTTTCTTTAAATACCCTTGTACATGTGGACAAGGCCTACGAGTCCCAATTCCTTTCTCTCAACTTAACAACTAATCTTACATGTCATAATTTATGTGTCTGATTTGGATTATTTTCATTTCAAGTCACACTAAATGTGTGCAATTGAAAACTGCAGTGCAATCAGTGACGATTCACCTTAATGAGTCTCCTTATCCATAGGTGTTACCCTAACACAGGAGGAGTAAAACTTTGTTTTACAGATGTAAGGATCACCTTGGCTTTTGTAATTAGCAGCACTTGTGTAAATTTACGCCTAATAAATGAGTCCCATTGTGTGTGTGTGTGTGTGTGTGTGTGTGTGTGTGTGTGTGTGTGTGTGTGTGTGTGTGTTTAGTTTCATCTCCTTATGGTAAGATCCTATTGAGTTTGCTCTTTCTGCAGTGCACAAGTCCATCATGGGAGACTAGTAAGAAAGAAGGAGTAGGGGCCGTCCCACAGACTTCAAAAAGTCGTCTCTCTGGTGCACTTGCTGCGTTGCTGCATGGTGAGGTGGCTGTGTGTGGTGAAGACAGGAATGGAGGCGCTGGGCTGGGAGGCGGAGGCAGAGGCAGAGGCAGGTCTAAGCCAGTAACAGCAGCAGCAGCAGCATCAGCAAAGCTAATCCTCTGGAGCACATGATGAGGGGTAGAGGAAAGTGGAGAAGTGGCAAGGATGGAGCAGAAAGCAGTCCAAAGACGACAGTGATAAATGAACAACCAAGGCAGGTGAGTGGAAATACAAACCAAGGATACAAATATGGTAAATGAGAGAAAGAAAAAAAAATGACAGAAGGGGTTTAATGAAGAGGGTTCAGTGAGAGGCAATGGGAAGAGAACAAAAGTGCTGGTTAGTAATTGATCAGGTGTCAATCAATCCAATCTATTTCACTTCCCTTCAATTCCCCATGCATCTTCTCATGCAGCATGCACAGCCATGCAGAGCCGCCTCTATAACAAATGAGAGCATGCAAAGCACAGCAGAGTGGCTCCGAAGCACCAATCATAGATGCACTGCTTACAGAACAACTACATTCTTCGTCCTAAATACTGCATGCCAGAAAAAAAATCAGTTTTTAAGGCACATCTTGCGCTATGGTGGTAAAAAGCAAAGGCACAGCAGTGCCACCATTAGGAGACTGAAACTAAAACATGAAGCGTGATGTTAAATTCTGTTAAATGCTTATTCTTAATTGTCTCGCGTAAAGGTTGATATATGAACATGTCTGTAGAATTAGCGACTAGCCTGATGCCTGGGCTCTCGGTGTTGCCTGTTTTATGCACTGACCTCAGCATATAGACAGGATAAACCAGAGCAGACAAGTGGGGGCCCTGTCCTTATAACACACTGTGGCACGGGCAGTCATGCTGGCACAGCGGGACACGTCATGCAGGACTGCTCCTCTGACTCACCCTGTCTAAAACTTTTCACTCTTGCATGCTAGATTAGATTTGGGTTTGGAGGCCAGCTGAGTTATTCCTGTACGCGTCACAAGGTGGAATATACAGTAGCTGAATTTGTTTACGAAAAATGCCAAGGCTGGCTCAGCGAAAAAGATTTGACAGGGGAAAGTACACGAGCTCCCAGTCAGTAACAGTTACATTACAGAATGAAAGTTTGGATTCAACACCAATTTGTAAAATGACAAGCTTGCACTTTTTGTGGGATATTTGTGGGATATTTTTAGACACGCGTAGTGTCATGTAGTTCTGTCTTCTATTATGTAGCACTGCTTCATTTTACTATGTACTGTACCTTAATGTATATGACTGACATTTCAACTAAGACTTTCTGAGATTTAAATGTTTACAGCAGTGTAAATCACAACTCACCCTATTTGAAGTTATTAGGTTTAGCTTTATTTATTAAAGCTTATCTGATATGCCACTCAAATTAAATCGATTTACTTCAAACTAAAATACTCAAAAACAAGCATTAAACATGTATCCTATTAGCACAGTATTTGTTCGATTAATCATTCATACAGTAGCACTTATCACCTTAACTAGAACTCGGCCAATAACTTTCATGCCATTGCTATATTATAAGTTGGCTAGTTTTATATACACTACGTTCCAAATTATTATGCAAATTGGATGTAAGTGTCATAAACATTAAATGTTTAGTTATTAAATTAAACTCATGGATGGTGTTGTGTCTCGGGGCTCTTTGGATCACTGAAATGAATCTCAGACACGTGTGATAA
>JAQMYJ010000033.1:26427024-26451241 GCA_030014305.1 Clarias laeviceps
GACTGTCATTTGCATTGACTAATTATGAAAATCAGAGAAAGATATCATTTGCGTAATAATTTGGAACGTAGTGTATACACACACATAAATATACACTGTCGCAAAAAAAGTGTTGTTTTATGAGATATTTTAGCATCCTTCACTTTGTCAGCCAGGTACTATTTAAGTGATTTTTTGATTTTTTGATTACAGGTCTGGCAGTAATCAGACATTTCGGATGTTTTTTTCCCCATAATTAATGAAATCATCATTTAAAAACTGAATTTTGTGGTTACTCGGGTTATCTCTGAGTAATATTAAAATTAGTTTGATGATCTGGAACCATTTAAGTGTGACCAAAAAAAAGAAAAGAAAAAAAGAAGCAGCAAATTACTTTTTCACAGCATTGTATATATGTATGAAGTGTTGTTTCTTCCATAGTTTTGACCTGTATGGTGTCATATTTCATTACATGTTACTAAATCCTCTTGATCATAAAGATGTAATGGACATTTTAAATGAGTCTAGAACATGGAGAAAATCCCAGCCCCAGCAGAAAGAACACACAGGAAATGTTGACATGTAGGAAAGCCAAGGTCTCAAATACGAAAGAATCGGATTTATTCTGTGAGAGAAGAAAGAAAACAGACTGTCTCTGGATTTATTACTTATTTGTAATATTGTGAAATGTTGCCTACTTTTGGTCTTTATTACATTTTTACATGACATACTTGTACTTCATTAGGCCCGTAACATTTTGCATAGGAGGCCAGATTAGACCTCATCAAAAAGGACTGAGCTCATTTATGTAACATAGCATTAGAGCTGCCTGTCTAATACAGTCTGCTGAAAAAGGACTGAGCCAAAGTCTGAGGATGTATCTGGTACCAAGACAGTGGGATCTCTGTGGATGGTCCAGCACATCACACAGATGCTTCATTTGGTTGAGATCTGGGGAATTTAAAAGCCTGGTTAACACCCTGAACTCTGTCATGTTCCTCAAACCATTCCTGAATAATCATGGCAGTGTGTCAGGGCGAATTATCCTGCTGAAAGCAGCCACTGCCGTTAGGAAATTCCACTGCCATGATCTGCAGCAATATTTAGGTAGATGGTACAATTTAAAGAAATGTTCGCATGAATCCGAGGACCTACGGTTTCCCAGCAGAACTTAGACAGCCCAGAGCATTAACCTGCCTCCAGATAAGCAATGCGCACGCTCCCATCACATGATATAAATAAAATGTGAATCATCAGGTCCTGCCACGTTCTTCCACTGCCCCATGGGTTCAGTTTTTTGTGCTCACATCACTACTGTTGACACTTTCAGAAGTAAACAGGGGTGAGCATGGGCACGGTGACTGATCTGCCACTATGCAGCCCCATACACAGGAAGCTGAGATGCACTGTGTTGACATCTTTTTATCACAGACTGCATTAACCTTTTCAGTAACTTGCGCAACACAAATTTTTGTAAAAATCAGACCAGAGAGCTAGTTCGACGGTCGCCATTCCTTAGACCACTTTTCCGGTAGGTACTAACCACTGCATTCTGGTTACACCCACAAGATCAGCTGTTTTGCAGATGCTCAGGCTCAGCCATCTAGCAATCACAATTACGTACTTGTCAAAGTCACTCACATTCATGGACTCGGCCATGTTTTCCCACTTCCAACACATCAACTTTGAGAACTGACTGTCTAATATATCCTCCCTGATAGGTAGTAATCAAATGTTTTTCCCTTCATCTGTCAGTGGCTGTCGTTTAAGATCCATGCAGAATTTTATGGCATTCTGAGATGCTTGTCTGGAAAAGTTTTACGCAAATATATTGATGTATTTGTTGTCGGCATATCAGCCAAACAGATCACTATACTAAAAGATGCTCATTATTATTTTATGTTTTCTAGCTTCTTCTAATTTTTTAAAATAATATTCAACCAGTAAACTGCTACTGAAACAAATAAAGAACAATACGATACTGAACAAATCATGATGGACACTATAGTCCCAACAGATTAAGACAACATAAACCACATGGCACTATTCATGCATGCAACCACCATTTATTGTTGCCATCAGTCAAACTGTAGACAGCAACATTAACTGCAGCAACATAATGAAATACAAAAAGGACATGATGTGACGCTAAGCTGAAATAATACAACAAAAGTGCAACAGCAAGTGTACCCAGGGACATTAGGGATATAATTTGATGCCTCTTACCAGGTTTGGGTGCCCCTTGGGCATTCTGTTCTCCCTTCTCCAACACTGCACCTGTTTCTGTTTATACACACACACACACACACACACACACACACACACACACACACACACAGGAGTGCATCACTACATGACTCAACACTACAGAGCTTTTAAATGAAACTACTCGATTCCAGTCATCTGACACACACCCTGCTCAACCCCTGAAGCTTCAGACTGTACAATGACATAGCTAAAGAATCATGAGTCTAGATATAGCTCTTAGATCAGAACAGAAATAGAGACTCATCCGCTAGGCTATTTCACAGAGATCTACAAAATGCCTGTTATGAGGCATCACTGCTCTGCTTATTACTATTATTAACATGAACCCTAATACAGCAAACAGATCTCATTTCTGGACAAAAACGTATCAGAGCATGACTGCGTGCATGGCTTGAATCTCCAGAGGACATCTGAATTGTTTTGAAGGACATGATCGTGAGAAAATGAAGACAAATATTACTTTAGCAGTTCACAGTAAAGAGCATGGCAAACTGCAGATCACATTCAGTCCTAATACAGCAGAGGATTATAAACTGAAGCTTTTAAATTTATTTCCTTGTTTGTTTTTTTTATTATTATTTTGGACTACACCACTCTCAAAGCTCAGCTTGACCAAGTGAGTCACAACACAATGCACCTCATAACACACCATTAAAACATGAAACATTACGCCCAGGATTGTGTAGGCTCCACTTGTGCCACTGGGGCAGCTCTGTCCCCTTGGGCATGACTCCACAAAACCTGTGTGGGCGTGCTGTGGTGCCTGGAACCGAGATATTAGCGGCAGATCCTTTGTGTGCTGTGGGTTACAGGGTGGGGCATCAGCAGATTGGACTTGTTTGTCCAGCATATCTCATGGATGCTCCATCTGATTGAAAGCTGGGGAATATGTGCAGGCCAGATCAATTCTTTGCCTTCTAAGCCCCATACACAGTAGGGCTGAGATGTTCTGGGTGTTTTGATATCTTTCTATCCTGGTCAGCATTGACTTTTACAGCCGTTTGTGCTACATTGACTTTTCTGTGGGATTGGACCAGACAGTGTTAGAGGTGTTAGTGCTCTGGCTGATTGGTGTACTAAATGAATTGCACTAACAATTGTCTTTTCTGTTTTCTGACCCTGATACCGAGTTTTGTATCACAAAGATGAGTTGTCAAACATGTGGCAAGGCTGTAACGATATCCTTAAAAAATATCTGAAAAATGTCTTTTTTTTTTTTTCTTTTTTTTTGCGAAGGATGTTGTAACTTTGGTGACACGGTGGCGTGGTGGTTAGCACTGTGGCCTCACCCCTCCAGGGTCTGTCTCTGCATATTCTCCCGTGCTTGGTAGGTTTCCTCCGGGTACTCCGGTTTTCTCCCACAATCCAAAGATATGCAGATTAGGTAAATGGGCGTTCCCAAATTGCCATTGGTGTATTCAGTAACAGATACGGCCATGAACAAGGATGTTTCTGTGTCACACCTATGTGGGAAACAGTGTGTTATTCCAAGTTACATTGGGGCCTCCGAGTGGCGCAGTGGTAAAGTGCTCGTCCTATCATCCGGAGATCGCTGGTTCGATTCCCGGGTGATGCTGTAACCTCTCGCAGCCGGAGCTCTAGAGAGAGCTGATTGGCCGAGCTCTCTCACTGGGGAGGGATGAGAGGTACTTAGTTCTCACACATTAATCACGGCTCTACAGCCAATCAGGGGCGTCTGTAAGCTCACGCAAGCGGAAGGAGCGGATAGCGCTGTCCTCCGAGTGTGTTACTGCCGCCCCTAATGGTGCGTGAGTGAGCAGTTCGAAAAGATTCGGTCGTCACGTGGTTCGGAGGAAACACGTGATAGTCTTCGGTCCTCCCGACTGAGTGGTCGTAGTAGCCTTAATGTGGGCGCCCCCTAGTGACGGGGAGGAATTAGACACGACTAAATTAGGGAGAAAATCTGGGACAAAAATCCAAAAATTAATTTTTTATAAATAATTTTAAAATAATTACACGACACTTCATCCAGTTTGAGTCTGCTGCTGAAATCTAATTACCAAAGCTTCTTAAATAAATCTAATCCAGCCAAAATTGTGCTTTACCTGCAGTAAATAAAAGACCCAAACGTTTCTAAAACACAAGCGTCCGGTTTACAAAGAGTCAAAGACACCCTCTTGCATAAACTCGGACCGCAGGGAAAAGGTTCACATGGTGATGTGATGATGAATAAACTCTACTCACATCCAAATGCTAATTAAGAATTCCAAGCTGAGTTTCTTACACACAGATCTTTTAAACACAGATATACCAGATATATCTGCTATGCAAACATTATGTGATTTTTAAAAACATTTCAATTGAAATAAATATGCGTAAACATTGTGCAACTTCAAGGTATATATACAGTGTTTCCCACACAGAGTATACTCGGGCCTTTGTAAAAAATCTGTCTGGGAGAACGATGACATCCGTGATCGATTAACTAGTAGTCGACATTTCCCTCTCGCGCTACCACTCCTGTACCTGATTATATGCTATCATGAGAGCAGTGTACCGAGAGGCAGTAAATGCAGAATGCCAAACTGCTGTAAAAAGAGTAAGAAGGGTGTACTGACAGTCAAACATGCTTTGCAGCAAAGAAAATGGTGAACGGGTCTTGTTTAAAAATAAATAAATAAATAAATAGATACTTAAAACTCAAGCGGCACAATTCGTGGGGCGACAACATTGGTCAACGCTTATACAGAAGTCCTGCTGGTGTGAACCGATATGGGGGGCTTCAGACATCAAACTGTACATTTTCTGTTATGTCATATAAAACCAAATTTATTACTACTTTTAAAACTTCTAACTTTTACTGCTACGTCACACAAATGTAGAACTCACAAAATTATCATATTATTATTATATATTATTATTATTATTATTATTATTATTATATTATTAAATAATTATGTTTTTGGTCACAGAAACAACCTAAAACAACCATAAAAACACATGATCTTATGGGTATGTGCTACTGTTTTGCCTGTGTCACCCATTTTTTATTTTTTTTCCACAGGCTTGTTTATATAGTTGGTAAAAATGAAATATAATTAAATTCATCATATTGCCTAGGGTGTGCTGGAAAAAGGACAATCTTGACCCATGTATATTTTTATTAAAACATAGGAATGCAAAAATAGCTTTAAAATTTTCATTAAAAAAAATTATTAGATAAAACTGTTTTAAAGGCCTATGTGGTCTGACAAATAGTGCCATCTTTGTACACTGAAGAGTATTTAGTCCTTAATTTATTATTTTTTACCTCGTCTTACTCTTCACATATGGGTAGATGGAAGTGAGGGTTAGTATGTTGGATCTCTTTTTTTTTTGGATTTTTCCCCGATTTTCTCCCTAATTTAGTCGTGTCCAATTCCTCCCTGCCACTAGGGGGCTCCCACATTAAGGCTACTACTACCACTCAGTCGGGAGGGCCGAAGACTATCACGTGTTTCCTCCGAACCACATGACGCCATGCGACCGCATCTTTTCGAACTGCTCGCTCACGCACCGTTGGGGGCGGAGTCACACACTCGGAGGACAGCGCTATCCTCTCCTTCCGCATGCGTGAGCTCTCAGACGCCCCTGATTGGCTGTAGAGCCGTGATTAATGTGGGAGCACGAAGTACATCTCATCCCTCCCCTCTGAAAGAGCTCGGCCAATCAGCTCTCTCTAGGCCTTCAGCTGCGAGAGGTTACAGCATCACCCGGGATGATGGGGCGAGCTCTGAAATTCATATGGGAAATTAATATAAATAT
Source organism: Clarias laeviceps (assembly GCA_030014305.1). NCBI lineage: Eukaryota > Metazoa > Chordata > Actinopteri > Siluriformes > Clariidae > Clarias > Clarias laeviceps. The sequence goes on from JAQMYJ010000033.1 coordinate 26,433,037, forward strand.
AAAATAAATAATATATATACAAACAAATATATTTGCTGTTTGTTGTATGCGGTAGACCACTTTTGTGCTGGAAGGTACTGCCGAGCCCGTTCTGCTGGCTACCACTGGAAGTATATTTCACACCTATGGCAAACATTAGAATCATTTTTTATTGAACATTTTCCTGAGTCCAGGTCATGTCTGCAGCTCACCCTTTTCATCGTCATCTCGTAGTGGGATGTAGTCTGCCTTGTCCACTGTCTCCCCGACCTTGTCCTCATAGGCCTCCGCCTCCAGTGTGGCTATGAAGTCCCTCTCCACTACGTTCTCCTCAACAGATGGGGACACGCTGTCAGTCAGAGCATCGCTCAGTGTCAGGTCTGCCATCCTTCTGCTGTAAGAACACAGTGTGCGTGTTAGATAAGACAAATAGTCAAATTATGTGCATCACTACATTTTCATGCTCGACTTATTCGTGAAATCAAAGAAATACATGTAAACCAATCTTGTTGCTTTTTTTTCTTAATTTAACATTTAACATTCACCTTGGAGTAAAAGGTACAGCTTTTAAAATTTGCCACATAAATCCAAGAACAAAAACCAACAAATGGTCTTTTCAAAAAGGCTGTAGCCACAAGAGGGCAGTATTGGAGGGTGAAACCGAAAGCATAGATTCTCTATGCATAGTATCTTCATGCATACAATACAACCTAAAGAAGAAGAAAAAATCAATCATCATGTTTTTACACTAATTCTCTATCGTCAAAAGCCCTTACAACATTTTTTTTTTTTTTTTTTTTTTAAACCCATGCATTCTCAAGCTTTAGTCAATCTAAAATTAGGCATCAGAGAAAGGATTAAGAATGACGAAAGACTCACAAGCATCTAGTTTAATTAATCTCACACATTCTACCCAGCTCTGAATCCATATCCCTCCCCATCCAGAGCAAAACCGAATACAGACAAGATTAAAACAACACTAAACATAATCAAACTAAAAGTCCTCTTATAAGACTCACACTTCCTCTTGTCAAGCAGCAGGCAAATAATTGGGCTATTTCTGAAAACACAGAGTCGAAACTTTGCATTTAGCCCAACTATTACCACATCACACTCTGTAACCCCTGTAAGCATAAATACTGCTAAGAAAAGGTCAATCAACAGGAATCCAGCTAAGCACTCAGAAGACCTGCTTTTCCCCTCAGAACTTACTATTACACACCTAAGCAAGCCTACCTATGCAGAAATGTGGCACGTGTCCACTGGAGTAATGCACCAGCTAAAAAATAAAGTAGTGTATGTGTAAATCAGGAAGCAACTTCTAAAGTTATGGAAACAAAAACACTGTCAGGTGTAGACGGGCTCTGTGCTGATTCACGACTCATGATTTGTCCTCTCAGAGGAAAGAGTCGCTTGCAAAGAAAGACACACTTCGATCCTGATAAGAGTGGTCTCTTCCAGGATGATCATGCATGTCGGCACCACCATCGCACGAGGGCTCACTGAATGGTTCGATGCCAATGAATATGAATTAAAATATACATTAGGGGCCTCATTAACAGACTGTGTACGCATGTTTCTGTGCACTGAAATGAATCTTTGCTAATGCAGGAGGATGCACATTCAATTCCACAAACTTCTGGGCCATGCACACACAATAATAATTCTAATGGTAGAAAAATGTAATAGCCACACAGAGCTTATGTGTCATGTATTATGTACTATTATATTAACATAACTGAGAGAGAGATGACTGATTTTAGTACTGACACAATGCAGATAGAGGACTTAAATAAAAGGGAAGGAAAAATCTATTAAAATAGCATTTAAGAATTCACTGTGATTTTGTCTTGCTTGAAGATTTAGCTTTGTTGAGAGAACCGCATACTCCATACTGAGAGTAAGGAGTAGATCATCAGTCGATTTCCCTTGCACATTGTGATATTAGTTGATCTCAGTCATAGTGCTTTTACTTGCTGAGGAAATTTTTTTGAAGAGATTAGAGATGGTACTGGCATTGTTTAACAGATCTGTTATAGACACAGACTGTTGCAGGCGATGCTTTAATACAACTATGTGTCAAATGATGACATAACCTACCTTCATTCATCTCGCTCACATTGCAATATATTACATTTCCAAAACCAGCAGAGGAGAAGACCTCGAAAATGGTTTAATGTTCATGCCATCGAGCAAGCTGTTCCCCATATGTTGTAGAATGAGGGTGCTTCTTTATGCAAATCAGCAATGCCAAGTGCATCTAATTAAAATGTGTACGAGATATCAATCATCATAGCATACAGGTGTGCATATGCACATTTGATCGACTCCAGTAATCATGTGTATGGGTAGCTCGTATTGCACAAATTTAGTACTTGGTTTAGGCATGGCTTTATACATGAGACCCCAACATTCTCAAACACAGTAAGCACCCCGCTCTCAGCCCTGCTCAGCTCTTCCATTTTCTGTGGGGCGTGGCTCAGCTCGTTTACAATGACACCGAAATGACATTACACTGACATGAATCAGAGGGAGTTTGAGGTATAAAAGTAAAATACATTTCAGGGGTATTCACACTCAGGAAGTATGCCTTCTAATTTCATGGTCTTTCTTGATTTTTTTTCTTTCTACATTATAAAACAATGCTAAAGGCATCCACAATATGCAACGATCTCCACTGAACAGTTGATATTGAGATGTGTCTGCTACTTTTGCGCTGTAAAGCCTAATTCTGAGATGCTGTTTGTTAATTGGCGATTTTTAAAGCAAAACTTCTCTGCAGCTGAGGTCAGTTTTGGTCTTACTTTCCTTTGTTGGTCTTCATAAGAGCCAGTTTCATCATGGTGCTTGATGCATTTTGAGTTATTTCATAGTGTTTAAAGTACTGTTCTAGAACGTAGAAAATAAATAACTAAACACAGAATACTTTGAAGAAGTGAGAAACTTTTGTGTGGTACTGCATGTTAAATTGTTGGCCCTTCATTGTTGCATCGATCAGTACAGTATCTTTAATAAATATTGTGACTCACTGAATATAATGCAAATAAAGATCTGCTCTAAAGTTACCCAGAATAGCGAATATTAGATTTCAACACTGTATTCCGCCTAAAGGCAAATGAAACTGTGTGTTCTAATTTAACTCAAATGCCCGAGACAGCACAGGGCTTCAGTCACAAGGGCACAGAAAATCAAATCATCCTGACCCTGTGGAAAGGATGGACTCCAATTAAAATTTCCTGCTGATGAGAAACAGGAAGACAGGAAGACCAAAACCAGTATTCAAAAGCTGGTGTAAATCCCTCATAAGCAAAACAGCCAAGATAAGCAACTTGCTGGGGAGGTTAACTTGATTATATAATTAGAAGCTTTAACCTATATTTTGGGTATTTCTGCATGTGTGTGAAATCATGATGGTTTTAGTTGAGTGTCTTGGTAAATTAAAGAAAGAAAGAAAGAAAGAAGGAAAGAAAGAAAAAAGGAAAGAAAGAAAGAAAGAAAGAAAGAAAGAAAGAAGGAAAGAAAGAAGGAGAAAGAAAGAAAGAAAGAGAAAGAAAGAAAAGACTAATAGTGAATCAGGGATATTTATAAGATTATATTTAGAGAAACGCAATCCAAAATACAAAACGAATCATCACCGGGTTATCGTAATCACGTCCTGTCGTGTAGCCCCTTGTGATTCCCACCCCTAGTAAATAAGAAGGCAGTTGAATCGGCTTAGATCATTTTCATACTAAACAAATCACCCAATGACCCAATCCTGACCACTGGATTTATTCTGGAATAAATAAAGTCCTGCCTTCCTGATTTACAAAAACCTCCTCAAGAAGCTTTTACATCTCAACACCTAAATGATTTACTGTAACATATAGGGTATGTACCTGAATTAGCAACTTATACCACATAAGAGTATAGATCTATAATCAATTAGATACTGTAATGAAAGAGGATCATAAAGAATAATTACAATTCAGGAACTTGTCTAGGAGGTTACAATTTGGTGTATGTTATGGCAAAAGCCTAATTTACAAAGATACAAATGTACATTGAAATTGAAGCATGGGTAGGAAACAAATAACCGTAACACAGGACATAACGGCTTCTGGATTTGATCATTTCAATTCAATTCCATCCAGTTTTATTAATGTGGTGCTTTTAATAATGGTCACTGTCACAAAGCAGCTTTACAGAAAGTATGAGGATGTGTGTATAAATTATAGTTTATAGTATCAGATTGTTCCTGATGAGCAAGCCGAGGGCGACGGTGGTAAGGAAAAGCTCCCTGAGATATTACTTACTGTATGTCTGGCTATCGGCATTATTTTCTCTTGACACTGTGCCAGCATGTTGAGCTTGCATGACATCTATGCCACCTCCAGCTATGATGATGTATGTAACCTACAGTGCTTAAAAGATTTATACTGTCTTTTTTTTTTTTGCCCATAAACGTAAGATTAACCTCAACCACAACAAATGCACATTTATAGCCATACAGTTACAATCTTAACACCATTCACATTAGGTCCAAACTGATAGCATTAGACATTTTTAAATCTGTACACACTTAAACGTTTTAAGGTGTATATAGAACATTTATTCCTGTAATTCTGCTTTGTGACAATGTCCATTGTTACTATATAAACAAAATTGAATTGAATTGAACTAATCAATAAAAAATGGCTTGGCGTATAGTAAGCCATTGTGTTTCAGCAAAAGAAGGAAATGATGGCTTTTTGCTGCAGTGTTTGTTTTGACGTCTTTGAAGTCAGTAGCGTTGCAGTTTGGCATTTGTCATTGTGTGTGTTCTTTGCCTATGACAGGTCTATTGAGGGAGTTAAAACCTTTACAATGTGCAGCATTACAACAGAGCACCAATGTGTGTAAACAGAGAGACATCACAGCAAGCCAATCAGATGCTCACATTCAAGTCCGGTATATCAAGAGTACAAAATCTGCGACAGAACGGCACAGATGCTGCAGATGGCTGCAGATTGTTGGCCATCACTAAACAAGTGGATGCAGTCATATAAAGCTATATGCAACTTATTTTATTTCTAAATCATGTTCTCCATTTGGGGGGAAAAGAAGATCTGGTTATAGATCCTTTCATCCAAACAGTGTATGGAGACACAATTCTGCATAGATTAATATTTTCCAAGGACCAAATAAAGAAGACTGACAAAAAAAAAAAAAAAAAAAAAGGTCAGAACAGCTCTGATATTCTTTGGCATCATTTCTACAATTCTCTGGATCTGTGCTGAAAAGATATTCTTTCAGTTGGTGTTTTGATGATGGCTGCTGAGAGCGCTGTCTAGTCTAATCTAAAATCTCTCAAAGATACTCAGACGAGTTGAGATGTGGTTACTATGAAGCATATATTTAGGCAATATCACAAAAGTGAGAGTGCTGTTCTGCTGTATGATGTCATACCAACGACTGAATCAGAGCCATGCTATATCTAGCAACGCAGTACAACGTCAAGTTCAATATGGCTTTTATACAACAGTTCCACAAACACCATTTATTATCAACAGATTATTATTCATTTCTTTATTTAACCAGTTATTTAGTTCCAGCAACACATATCCTTTCACAACTGGCAGAATTAACTAACCGCAACTGACCGAGCTAGTGACCGACACGGTTATTACAACACATATGAAGTGGAGTGATGCATATTGTTAAACGTCCCAGTGGTGTTACCGTCATTTTCACCACTCTCCAATCACATTGCTCAGTCGGAAAATGTATTTATATAACTGATAGTATTTATACCCTCATGAAACAATTCAATGCTTGAGCTATCATGCTCTGTAGATGGGAGCCATCCTGGAAAAGACCACGCCCATCAGGATAAAAATACGAGCGATGGAGCGATAACAATAGAAAAAAATGGAGCGATAACGCAGGTCACACACATGGTCAGGATATCAATTGGGGGCAATGCAACCCTAACTTTTCCCATAATCCACTGGTGTTAGATTATAATAATCAACCATGGAATTTTTAGAGACATCCTCCCATAATTCATCAGGCTGATGTTGACTACAGCTCCAAAACAAAGCTGACAGTAAATGACCTTGATTGAACTGAGCATCAGACGTACGGCATGAGACCCTGCATTTAACTCATACAACGCTCACATTCACATTCTCATAATGACTTTGCTTGTGTCCTTGGAAGAAAAGTCTGCACAGTGGTGGCCATCGCAACAGCATTTATTTTAGCATAAGAAACCTATAATTTAGTGTGGGCAACTTTGAGCAACGGCATCCCATAATATCCAGTGACAACATGAGCAATGTCAGAATCTGGGCTGAGGATGGTGAGTGAAGAAAGCTTAATGACAACAAAATTCCATCTTTGGTAGTCTTTATGGTAGAGCAGTATGAAGTCATCCTTGCTGCTCAAATTACATCTGACTGGAAGTTAAATAAAAAGAAATACGCTAAGGGATCCTGGGAATCCAGGGCACAAGCTGATTTATTAGTAAATTGTTTGCAGAAGCATTTACCCAAGAAAGGCGGTATTGATAAAAATCCTATTGGTTATGAAATACAGTACTGTGCAAATGTCCTGAGCCACTCACAACTCATTTATTCATATTTTGCATGTTACCTCCATAGCCTTGCATATGGTGAGAGTCTCATGAACAGGAACTTCAACATACAGACTTTTATATCATATAACATGAGATGTATATGAGATGTAACATGACTGTATATACAGAAATGTATATACAGTGTGTGTATACACACACACAGTGTATATACTACTATAATTAAAGTAATGCAATGTATAAATATTAACACACATGCTGACAATGCTTGCATTTTACACGCCAGTCAGATTTCCAAACATAGTCCACAGGTATGAGTGAATTAAACAGACAATGCCAAGAGAGACAATTAATATCTTATACTACTATCAGATACTAATATATATATATACACACACATATATGTTGTTAGTCCTTCGGCTGCTCTCTGCAAGGGGTCACCGCAAGCTCGGCAAAGGTTTTACGCCAGATGTCCTTCCTGATGCAACCCTCTCATTTTACCTGGGCTTGGGACCAGCACTGCATCCAGTTGCTGGGGATTAGGCATTGGCAGGAAATCAAACCTGGGCCTTCCGCATGGCAGACGAGAAACCTGAGCCACTAATGCCCCTAAATTTATTTCAAATATATACATATACAGTACATATACACGGAACAGCTAATATCTGATTGAATGTCCCTTAGCGAGCTTAGGGACCTTTAGAAAAATTTCTGGTAGCCATCAACAAGCTTCTGTCAGAATTCTGGTTGGATATTTGATCACTCTTCTCGGTAGAATTGGTAGTTCTCAATTAAATGTGTTGTTTTAACAATTTTATAACACAGATTTTCAGGGTTAAAGCCCCGAAAGCTTAAAGATGAAATACTTTATCCATTCCACAACCAGCCTTGAAGTGTGTTTAGGTTCATTGTCCTGGTGAAACACGCCATTTTTTTCCAAGCGTCCGCTGTCTAGCTGATGACTTGAGGTTCTGCTGAAGAATTCTGTGAAGTTTCTTCATTATTCCATCTGCAATAATCTGGTTCCCCTGGCCCTAAAGCATGATAGTCCCACCACCATGCTTTAAAACTCATACAGAGTTGAATGCTTCACCCTTACTCCTCCAAACATACCCCTGATGACTCTATGTGGTCAGCTGCACACCTTACTCGAGCTTAAAGGTCTCACTTTTGGATCTGGGCTTCTTTTTTAAGAAAACAGCATTTCCATCCATGGTGGTAAAACTGTAGGGAGTGACACTGGTGTTCCAGCAGCTCCCAGTTTATTGCAGGCCTGTGTCTTTGTGGTTTGTGTGTTGTTCCTGATACTCTAAACCAAGTTCCTCTTAGCTAAGGGTGACAGTTTTGTGTCTTCCTCCAAACCTTAACACAGTGTTCAAACATCCAAACTTTCCTGACTTAAATCTTCTATCCTCTTTCGCAGATCTGCACTGGGCACTGAGGACTTTGCCATTGTACTGTGTGTTATCAAACAAATCCTTTGCATGAGGGTGAGTCAAAAATTATCTGTACTCTGGGTATTTTATCAGCACTTTCCATTCAAGACTACGGTCCCTTCAGTCACTACTGTGCAGGTGTGAACATGTTACATCACAGTTAATCTGTAACTGCGGTGCGAGCAAAAACGGATGCGCCACTTGTAATTTGCAAAGAAGAACAGCAGCATGTGATGCGTTTTTAATAACAATTTTAATTATGATAAAATTTTGAAGGTTTAAATTGCTGGGGTCAAATTGACCCCAAGGATAAAATATGTTAGTAAATTTTAATGTAACAGGAGAGTTAAAAGAGAATTACAGCTGGGTGATGAGACATGGATTCATCACTACGAGCCTGTGAGTAAGCGGCAGTGGATGGGACGGAAACATCCTCAATCGCCAACCAAAAGAAAGTTAAAAACTCGACCATCAGCTGGAAAATCAATGCTTACAGTTTTCTTCATTCCTCAAGGAGCAGTATTGGAACATTATCAGGAAAAAGGTTCAACGATCAACAGTGCTCATTACAGTGAGATGCTTAATTAAAGAGCTGAAGCCTAAACTTCGGAATAAAAGCAGAAAACTGCTATCCAAGGACATCCTCCAAGATAGTTCTGATCTTGTTCCATCAGACTTTCACCTGTTTGGTCCCCTGAAAGCAGCCCTATGAGGACAAAGATTCACTTCCGGTAAAAAAGTAAAGACAGCAGTGCATTCGCAGGTCACAGCTCAGACTAAAACATTTCCTGTTGAGGAAATACGAAAGTTTGTTGACCGATGAACAAAATGTTTTGAAAAGCAAGAAGATTATGACAAAAAAAAAAAAGTATTTGTTCTTTCTAAATGTTAATTAAAATAAAGTCTACAGCCAGAATGCGGACTCACCCACCAGCAGGAGTCAATCATCATCACTGACAGGAAGTTGAGAGGGCTTGGGCTAGGCAAATTAAAAGACTTTCGGCACTTTCAAGACTTTCAGCACCACTGAATAAATAAACTAAGTGGGTGTGTATGTAGATTCTTGACCCTGTATGCATAATTTTGACCTTGTGTTTATATCAGAAAACCCAAATTAAATGTGTGCTCCAATTTCCTTAGGTTTTCTTCTATCAAAGATGTATGATTTTTTTTTTTTTTTTAATCATTCTACTCCTAAAGGCAGCCAGTTCAACAAAATCACTGCAAGCCAAATATTACCATGACAGTCATATTCACGATGAGCGTATGCAAACTTCTGATTACAGGTGTATATTTGCCTGGTATTAATCAACACACACATGTAAAGCTGATAAATGAAGGCCAATACCATTATGCACTTTGCAGTTTCCTTATCTCAGTTCCCTAATAAAGCAGGGAGCTCCACATAGACAACAGGGCCATTTGCCTTTACTTCCTTATTCTCTTTCTCACTTCTGTTTACACATGCGCTAATATGTCTGAATAGCTGAGGCCCGCATTTGCCCGTGTAGCTTTTATTCTCATTCAGTAACTTGTTTTTCATTTTACTTTCGTCTGACTTCAAAATCCCAGCTCAGCCATGACTCAGTTTATGAAAATTGCAGGCAGGTGCTTTCCATTGGAGCTCAGCCAAGAACAGAGAAATCGTTATAAAATGTGAACAAAAAAAAAAAAAAAAACAGGTTGAGTTGGTAATATAACTTTATTACTGCCTAACTTTTTTTCAGAGCAGTAACTTTTTACCACATTTACTGGATAAGAGCTTCGGGTTTTATTATTAACTCTGCATGTATATATGTGTGTGTGTGTGTGTGTGTGTGTGTGTGTGTGTGAGGCCATGTCTGAGATGCCTGGGATTGTGTGGGGCTCCAGGTTTAGGGCGATGACTCAGACATGACTCAGTGTCACACTACCACAAAGAGCAGCACAGGATTACTCTCTACTCTCACTGCAGATACTTCCGAGCCTCAATAAACAGCCATCTGAAAGGTGCAACTTTTATATTCTTGTATTATACTTGGCTAATTTGTCAATGGAACTGAAGGTACAAAGTGAGAGGATTAACTTTAATGAAAGGCTTGAATAGAAGCACACCTATGACATTTCTCTCAGACACACTTTACTCACTACAGCAAAAAGAAAAGAACTCCTAGACGGGACTCGGGGCATAAGCTGTCAGTCCTTATACTAATGTATCATTAGCGGATTTAGACTCGAAAGGTTACTGAGAATGCAGTTTGGTTTAAATACACAATCTGAAATGAATGTATAGCAAATCCATAGCCTCTTGTTTGTCACATGCACACGAGCGTCTCCTGTGCTACCAGATCACTTCACACTTATGAAAAGTGCTACTGTATATAGCGCATGTCCAAATGTCACACGCGGAAATGAATGAAAAATGACATTTCTGAGTTAAAGCTTAACACATGCACCTGGCCAAAAAAACAGTATTGGTACTGATTTTATTATTTATGTTATAGAAAATGTGTGTGCCAAAGACACCACTTCTGAAGTTTATGCAACATGGAAGTGACCAATCTTGCTTCCCTAAACCTTTCAAGTTGCCCCATTTTTCAGCATTATACTATCTTGCTTTAAACAATAAAACATCAAAATCCAAATTATTAATAATTCTTTATTAATATTGATACAAAATCTAGAAGCATAAGAGCTGCAAAAAATGTTGGTTAAATTGTTTTTTGGCAAAAGCTTAATAAGCAAAAAAGAACTGTAGTGTCCATAACCATGTCAAATTCATGTTGCAATATTTTGCATTTTAGAATAATACACTTTGTCAGGATTATGTCTTTTCATGTAAAATCCAGTTTAATCTGAATGACAGTTAAGATCATTAAAAGATCTGAATAAAAAAAAAAAAAAGTTATGAACACTACATATAATGAAATTGTATTTATCAAATGTGTTTCTTTTTATCTGATAAAAAAATATAAATGTGTATTAATATTTACAAAAACCAAAGCATGGATTGGGAGATAAGAAGAAAATTCACTTTTTCACCTCGGTGAGACATTTTTAGCACCAATACCATGTTTTGGCTGACCACACACGAGCACTAAATATTAGAATCATGTTTCTTTACCACAAGTTGCTACACGATATAACATTGAGTATGATTATGCACAGATGCATTTCAACATCACATCACAACTGATCCGACAGAGACGGGTATTGAGGTCGCGGAACACCACAGATCGAGGCTGAAATGTTAGCCAAAGCCTTCTAGTTTCACGGATAGAAGCTGTCGCTCTTTAATTCCCGTAGCAAATCACATAATTAGCTCATCACACTTTGGATTTATTTATATTTACACTTTATAAACTAGTTAATTAGACTTCCATCTAAACATCTGAGACTGGGGGTAATAGTGCTTTTACTTCCTTGATGGGATAGCAAACAAATTGAAGATGTGTTCTCCCATATGATAACTTACATAACGAAATAAATGACTCTATGATTGTTTAATTTGAGCATTTTGTTATTCTTTGTTCTTGCTACAGCGGAACACCCGATTCACACATTCCACTTGCCACTGGTTTAATTCCAGATGAACCCTTCCTGACACAATCGTCCATTTTTTTTTTTGTTTTGGGACCGGTGCTAAGGAAGATGGAAATCGAACCCGGGCCTACCACATGGCATGTGAGAAGCCATGCTTGTGATCAATACAAAGGATGGCCTGCATGAAGTGACTGGGTACGGGGAAAAAGTCAACCACTGAACCACCAATGCCCTTGTACATCATCTTGTAAGCCAAGTGTCGGTAAATATTACAACATCTAAAAATAACAGCTTGGGCAGCTCAAAAGTCCCGAAATGCATTGACTAACAGGCATTACATACAATACAGTTACATGCCCAGGTCATAATGATAAAAAATTCTTCAGTAGCTTTCAAACAAATCTAGTGCTATTTTTCTGCTACGGCACTTGTATGTTTTTCAATCAAAATCTTGAAGACAGTTTATACCTTTATTTATTTAATCATTTTGAACCTATACTGCATGTTATTTACACTAAAACTGCTGCCATTTTTGCGGTGTATAGTCAAACCACTAAGATGGAAGCAGGAATTATGTAAATCAAGTCAAATCAATGCCTCTTTTATCTAAGGCAGAAAGGCTGGTTGAAGCCATGGCACAATGCTGACTCTACTACAACAAGTGAAAGCAGTTTTGTGTGGTGAGGAACAAAGGGACTGGTTAAACCAGAGATGAAACTCAACGCCATGGGATCAGATGTCCGTTTAGGTACATATAGTGATAACGTAATAAAAGCCACCAACATGTAAATCGATCAGTCAACTATCTCTTGTGAACGGAAGAAATGCAATAACCTGGCTTTTCCCTAATGAGTCACTGATGAGTCCCAACACATCACATCATCTATGGTGCTGAAAATCAGGAAGAATCGTTCAGAGCGGTGTTTTACCATAAATATGCAAAAGCTAAAAATATTGCAAAGCTTTACTGGGAAAACAGAACAAACAATCTTTAGTTTCTTTATGAGCTGTCTTCATGTATTTTCACAGCCCTGAAGACACAGAGCAGAGCTGCTGAGCTGTTCAACACTCGGACACTCTCGTAAACCTCAGACTAAACTGTGGCGTTCGAAGCGTTGCCGTTCTTCCCCACAGGCAACGCAGATCAAATGTCAGTGAAAATAATGAATGCTGCTCACAAACAATCCCAATATAATAGTGTTGTGCCCAGAGCCCACTTCCTGTTCTGTTGTGGAGCGTTCAAGCTGTAAGGCCTGAGTAATGCTTCCACAAACAATCTGAAATAAACAATAGGAGGATCACAGATGTCTATCAAACATGAGGGTGTGTACTAAACTCAAACTGTGGTGTGAAAAATAAAAGTGTGTGGTCAAAACTGTGCTTCGTCTGAAATGACCATGCTGGCATTTTTCCTTAAATCCTGTTCCTGGAGTACTCCCTGGTTCCCTGCTCTTAAGCACATGAATTAGCTAACTCATTACACCAAGTCTATAGTGAAATGTAGTAGGAAAAAAAAAAGTATAATGTGCAGTATAGGGGTTCTTCAGGACCAGAGCTTGTTAAGACAGAAGGCATGTACAACTCTTCTAAATTTTGACAATCAATTATCCAAGTAGCTGAGATAAATTCTACTTTTTCTTTATGCATACAGTACCCATTTCTTAATGTTAAATTAAACTAAATTATGTAGCTTCATTTAACAAAACTGGAACAGATGTTTTACTGTGACAGGCTAGAAAGTGTCTAAAGGTACAACTTAATTATATTTTTTTAGCAACCTCATTTCTCCTCTCCAACCACTCAGCATTCAGCATCACCGATATACTAATCACCGGCCTTATCATGTCATCATCTGCATCGGATTCGCACTGCTTCATGCCTTAAGTTAGATGTTTTTTTTATGCTTGAATAATTCGTAGGTCACTGTGGAAACTGCTCAGGTACAGAGACTGGACTGAAAATGAGAAAAAAAAAAAAAAAAAAAAAAGACCTTCAGGAAGCCTGGAGAACTGTTCCTCAAGACTATATTACAACAAAAAAAGTCTAGCTCTTTGAAAACAAAATATGAAGAAATGATCAGCAGCTGAAGGCTTTTGCACAGTATTGTAGATCAAGAACATTTCATAAATGTCAAGTGGTTTCTACTCCAACAAGCTTGACTGCATTTCAGTGCATCTATGCTGACCAATACAGTCCTTAATCTGTCTTTAATCACATAATCACTGATAAATCACACAGGGCTATTTTTTATCTTTTGATATAATTTACAGTAGCCTTCCCTTCATTGAAAACAGTAGCCTACCAATATACATATTATCTAATGTCAACAATGTTAGTTCTGTTATAAAATGTATTAACCTAACTAATGTTAACAATGTTAACAAACATAAATAACTTTTTACATTTCTAAACTCAAATTATTTTCCATTTATCTTTACAGAAAGCTGGGCTGGATCTTTCAAATGAATAAATAAATAAATAAATAATCAAATCAATATCCCTGGCAAAAGATTAGTAAAGTGAGTTGGGAAAAGGGGCGGGGCTTCCAGGGGAGTGTCAGTTAACATCAGAGCTTAAAAAACACAAAAAACTTAGTCTTTCTTGCCAGATTCATAGGTCATCTGCCCTGGCCTAGTGGCTGTTTTAGTGATACAAAAAAAGTCTCTCTTCTTTATTTGAGTGAAAACCACTGACCGTGTTAAAACAAGGAACGCCTACACAAAATGTGTAAAGGCTACCTGTGTAAATGCAACTCGTTTTTAACAATGCATATACAAGATGGCTGCCAAGCGTACTCTGAGGTCATTTGGTGTGTAGGTTAATGCAAATCCTCAGAAATTATTGTTACACTTCGGTGTAGTGCAAGACCGTTGTACATAGTGGAGGCAACAAAACCACTTGTGACTCCGTGTCTGCGACTGAAAAAACTAACTACTGTGTCTCAAACAACATACTCGTCTACTATTCTAGACCATTATGGAGCAAGAACACCAAGAAGTTAGTGATCAAATTTTATAAACCTCCCACACCTCTCATGGATTTTCAATATTAGTAAACATTTTGTATGTACAGTAAGAGTTTTGAGTGGCAGATGATGATGATGATGATGATGATCACACTGATGGCAGAAAGTTTTTAAGAGAAATGGCTCTCATCAGTGTGTTTAACATAGCTCTGCATGAAATCCCTAAGCATTCAGGTTAAAAATTAGACACATGATGCTTTGGCTCCAATGTGCCATCCAGGGGATGTCCCTTTTAATCATCCAAATGTACATAAGATACACACTCTCGCCACGTAACAGCTGAATGCCAATTTCCGACACCATTTCATTCGCATGTCATAATTGGCCAATCGTTGCAGAGGTGGGTGGATCAGAAATGTACTGTTATACTGTATCTCATCAGCATGTTTAGAGAAAAGATTTAAATCAAACCTATGAAAGAGACTGCTTTACTGTCCCTTCCGCTCTAGCTGGTGTGGAAAGCAGGGAACCAAAGACTGTGGAGTGAGAAACAGACACATCCTCTGATCTGACTAGGCAGAAACACAGCTGGCCATGGCAGGTTATTACTCCTGAGTCATCATGTGCATATGCATGTGTTACTGAGTAAAAAGAGTAAGCAAAGTGTCTGCACTGTCATTAATACCTATTCAACAGCAAGGACTAATGTTAACGAGTTTTCCATTTAATTCATAGACCCAAACCAGACTGAGGCTGTAGGCTGCCTTGCCAGGACACAGGTCATTGCCACAGTGTGCGTGCATGCACGTGTGATTAAACGCAAACACATTTTGAAGTAATTAATGCCTGAGCTGTAATGACTATGCTGAGCTGTAGAGGTTTAGTCAGTCAGCACTGAAGTGCATGCAGCCACTTATCATTTCTTCATCTTAATATTTAAGTTTTTTTATTATTATTTTTATTTATTATTTTTTTTGTTTAATTTTGGTTTAAGAATTCTCAAGATTAAGATACCATCAACACCACAGGTGTCACCAATGCTTGCTCAACAGGTTGGCCAGGTATTGCAGGGTGTGGAGATACAAAAAAAAAAGGGAAAGTTTAAAAAATTTGAATTGCAGGAACATACCGGTGTCCATGTGTAGTACCTTGCAAGCAAACCTCTGAATACATTCCACAAACATGAACACCACAACTCAATAAACGCACACATTCCTCACTGGCGCATGGAGAAGTTTGTTAGCGTTCACAGCGATAACGTTTGCACGCTGTTTGACTGCCAGCTGGGTAAACTGTGCTCCATTGTTGCGGCACACGGCATAACACATCGCTTTGGAACGTGCAAAGAACGACTCGATCGACTGTTCCCATAACCATCACAACCACATGTCAGAGTCAAACATGTCTCCATTGTCTGGAAGGATAAACTAGGTGTGCTGCCTGGAAAGGTGATGACCAATAAAAGTGTTGGTGCTAAATAATATACAAGTTATTCAATATTATGAATTCATAATTCTAAAACATCAGAATGTTTTTTATTAGAGCATTAGCGACGACAATTTTCTTGGCCGATTCCAATTTCTAACTTTTTTTTTGTTTAAGTTTGACCTCCCAATACTGATTTTGTTCGGTTCTTATTTTCCTTAGAACTACATTTGACAACCTACAAAACAGTTTTGTAATATTTCTGACAAATTCAATACTATGAATATAATAAAATAGACAAAATTAAATAACTTTAAAAATTTTCTTCTCCAAGATACTGCACAGAACCTTTTGTACAAATAAAATCCTATGGAAAACCTACTGAAGGGTACTGAAGGGTGCAGCGTGTAGGCAGTCACGTGTTTCCTCTGAGACAAAAGCTGCTCACACACTGTTAGGGAGTGGGAAAAGCAGCGCGGACACACATGATCGATTAGTGCTGCTATGATTGACATGAGAGTGCTTTGAATGTAAGAATGTTTATTTAATTCAATTCAATTTTATTTATATAGCACTTTTAACAATGATCACTGTCTCACAGCAGCTTCACAAAAATGAAAAGAAAATTTATGGAAGTGTGTATGTGTAAGAAAAATGTGTCTAGACAATAATGAGATGAATGAATGATGAATGAAATGTCTCTGATGAGCAAGCCAAGAGTGAAGGCGACAGTGGCAAGGAAAAACTCCCTGAGATGGTAATATGAAGAAACCTTGAGAGGAACCAGACTCATCATTTACATTTAGGCATTTGGCAGAAGCTCTTATCCAGAGCGACTTACATTTTATTTTTATTTTTTTATCTTATTATACATCTGAGCAGTTGAGGGTTAAGGGCCTTGCTCAAGGGCCCAACAGTGGCAACTTGGTGGTTGTGGGGTTTAAACCTGGGATCTTCCGAACCGTAGTCCAATGCCTTAACCACTGAGCTACCCCTGGCCCCATCAGGGAACCCATCCTCATTTGGGTGATAACGGATAGAAATTATATAACATCATGTGTGTTATGCAGCTGAAAGATCAATATAACAGAAGTTATTTAAATTAATATGAAGTCCAGTTCAGCACTGGGATGAGTCAGCAGGTGCAGAGGTCAGATGGGGTCTGGATCACTGGGAGCACAGGAGCAGCAGGTGTAGCTCCATACCATCATGAAGCAGAATCCAGCTGGAGCTGGTCCTTCTCTGGATGCCTCAGGATCCTCACATTTTATTTGTGTAAAATTGGACATTTTAACATGGGGGGTCTATGAGAATTGATGCAAACAGGTTTTAAACGGCTCCCGGACATACGAACAACTTAGTCAGCGCTAGGTTTACTCGCTCGTATGCTGAAAATGTTTCGCATGCTGAGGCAAATTTCCCCGCAAAATTTCATTTCTTAAGGAGAGATTTCTTAAGGCGAGACGTTCGTATGCTGAGGTACCACACAGGTTAATAAATGATAAATCAATCAGTTAGCCCCCTGGAAAAGTTATAGATCCAATCGAATTTTCTAGTCCAATATTTGGTTACCCACAAACTAAATAAACGTTGCTAGCTACTTTAATTAACCTACAAAGTATTAACAGTTTGAATCTTAACGATGCCATAACCATCCATGGCTAGAAGCCAAGACAACAAATTAGCCCTGCATTCTGGGTGGAAGGGATGGCATACTTTCTCTCCCCTGTCCATCAGAGCAATACTAGTCAAACATCAGCGTGTGTGAAAGACAATACATAGCGATATCCTCTCAGTGTTTCAGGGATGCTCCTGGAGTTCCAATAAGATGCAGTCAGTTGGCTTCCTATGAGTCAGTGGGAGCAAATATTAGAAGAAATCCATAGCCATGTTGTCTTTAATGCAGCATACCATGCTCTTATTTTATTTAATTATTTTTTTTATGTCAAGTGTTATATACAGCGTTAATACCATTCTTTACATAAACAAATGTCAAAATCAGCAGAAAGCTGTAACTGGTAGTCCTTTTTAACATGAACTTAATCAGCATACTGTAAAACAGTAAACGTTACAGCTATTGAATTGAATCAAAAAATTCACAATGCCCAAAAAATTAACTGAATCGACAGTCTACCTCTGACTGACCAGAAATTAAAAATAACTAGACTGACAAAAATATTTATTCATCCAGTCAAATGCATTTTCCTCTGTTTTGTAGTCTCCAGTGCAATTGCATCACAAAACCCTAAACCCGTGGTTCTCAAAGTGTGGGGCGCGCCCCACTAGTGGGGAATACAGACATGACAGGTGGGGCGCAATGAA
>JAQMYJ010000033.1:26451341-26462170 GCA_030014305.1 Clarias laeviceps
GGTGTTATTTGATCTTATTGGTTTAGACATTGATATTTTAATAAATAGTAAACTTGGCCGATTTCGTTATCATTTTGCTAACAAGTGGGGCTTGAAAATTCGCCCACCCCCTTAAGTGGGGAATGACAGAAAATGTTTGAGAACCACTGCCCTAAACACACAAGTCTTAAGACTGCACAGACCGCATGAATAGCCTTTACCCTGTGTTTAGACCAGGAGCAATGATTCACATCACAACACTCAAGGCCACTCCACCCTGCTTGCTAATGGTGTTCCTATGTTTAGGGTACTCCCGCTCACCACGGTTTCTCGAAACCAACCATTCCAGCACAAATTAAACGCCTCCTCACTAAAACTACAAATTTGTGATATGTGAAATATGTATGTGAACCAAACACAGACATTTACATTAGAGTGACCCTGCAAAAAAAAAAGAAAAAAAAGTATATGTATATGTAACACGTAATGTCTTAACACGAACTAGAACGAGGAAAACATCGGAGACCACTTTGAATCTGTAGGAGACAAGCAAATCTCAACATTTGTTTTGCATCATATTTTTCCATATGTCATATCAATTATCTTAATAACAAAAACACAAGAGTGCACCTGAAGAAAAGGCAGTTTAGCAGCCTCAATTTTAAAAGAGACAAAAGCAGTATTTTCCAAAGTCCTAAAGTTTTCCTTTTATTCCATCTTTTTTTAACCACTTGTGTTTTATTCATTTCTTTTAAATTTCTCATACACATCTCTGCCACTAGAACTAAGAAAAAAAGCGCATCTTATTACCAACTTTTCAGTCAAAGTTGGTGATGTAACCTTACTTTAGCTTTGCCCAGACAATGACTTGTTACTGAATAGAACTATTTGGCAAAACTAAAGTCTATGCTTAGACACTTGTGGACTGACCTTGTTCTGGTGCCTGGCTGGTAAGAAGGCCCCCTCTTGGATGCCAAAGCACAACCACAGTGTGTATTTTTGGAAAATGTCCAGGCCTTTAAGGATAAATTTCAAGCAGCTGGGGAGGATTCTGCTAATTTAAAAGAGATCCAAGTTTAGCTGTTCCAAACTGAAAGCAGTTTTATGTACACTTTTTCGCTATATACCTATTTTTTTATATATACATTTTCTGTTTTTAACCTGGAAAAAAAAGCCATAAGACGATACTTTGTCCTAAAATGTCTCGATCGATGTACTTGCATTGGATCTACCTACATGAGGAGCATATTGACTCATATTTTCCATGTTTATTATACAGTTAAGACTAAAAGATGTTCACCTCTGATGCTTTGTTTTTAACAAAAAATAAATAAATTCTCTTCCAGTTTGAATGCAGTAATAATAAAACACAGATAGTGCAGTGCAGTAGAAATCCATACAGCGAGATTGTGAGGGGTCACACGGCAGCTCCAGTAACACTGCAACAACAGTCACAGACAAGACACCGCGCCTCTTCATGAGGTGCAAACCAGCAAAGATTCGGATACATATTGTTTTCAAAATAAAGAGCTAACAGATCACAATATGCTGTTCGTTGTTTTAAGCTCCAAGACAAAGACTGTATAACTATACAGCAGGAAATCAATTCTAACATCGACAGGCAGGCAGATAGACAGACAGACAGGCAGGCAGGCAGACAGACATGAACGACTGACTCTGACGCTGTTCTGGTGCTCGGGGGAGAAATGGCTTCACTATGAGTCAGCAGTACATCAGAATGTCAGACTACAGAAGCATGCTCGGCATCTCTGCTGTGCAACACATCTGACATTTCAGGTCAATAAAAAGACTATGCACTACTGCACAGCACTAAAATCATTCATTCATCTTCAGTCATTTCTCGGCTGGGATAACAACCTATTACAGGACAATATGCAATTCACACACTGGTTATTTAGCACACCCAGACAACCTCCTGGATTGTTTTTGAGAGGAAATCATGATGACAGTAAAGTGGAAAACATGCAAAACTCCACACAGGCAGAGACCAGAGCTCAGAATCAACCCGAATACTCCTCGGTTCAGAACCAATAGGCGGTGTCAGACCTGATCCAGCTCCTACTAAGTGGATAAAATCTAACCTCTTCTTCTTTAAATTTCATCTATTCCCTTTCAGGGGTCGCCACAGCGAATCATCTGCCTACATCTTACTCTATCCTCTGCATCCTCTTCTCTCACCCCAACTAACTGCATGTCCTCTCTATAAACTCAAGGCTAGGTTTACAGAAGAAGCTGGATTTGTTTTTGTAGCAAGGCCTGCTCCGTCACTTAGTCATGAGCTAGTTTGATTGACATTTTCTTTTTTTCCCCAATAATACCAGCCTGCTACAGGTGCATCTTTTTTTTTTTGGTTATATTTATATTTGTTTGTACTTGCATTCCATTTCTGAAAATAATTTGGTTTTATTGATATGCTCAATTGTCAGACGTAAAGAAAACAAAATAGATAGACAAACAGATATTATATATACATACATCAACATGATAAACCCTTAACTATAACATGATGTAAAATTATGTTTTGGTGATAGACAGCTTTTCCCAAACCTCACTGATTCATTAATAACATTAAAACCACTGACAGGTGAAGAGAATAACTTTGGTTATCTCATTACAGTGAACAGCCAGTTCTCAATGTTAATATATTATATTAGAAGAAAGAAAGACGACTAGATCGGATCATCTCTGAAATAGCAGGTCTTGTGGATTGTTTTGAGTATGCAGTGGTTAACACCTACCAGAAGTGAACCAAAGGAAGCAATGACAACCAGTGAACCAGAGTCAAGGTCATGTGTATACAAGACTCACTGATGTGTGTGCGGACAAACTTTATGCTGGTTATGACAGACAGCTGTCAGAATACACAGTGCATTGCATTTTGCTGTATATTGAGCTGACCATGCTGACCACATGTTTGAAGGCACCTACAATAGGCATGCAAATACAATAGAAGCAGAAAAAAAAAAAAAAAAGGAATACCCCAGCACACCTTAACAGCTCATGTGGAGTCCACGCCTTCAAGGATGAAAGCTGTTTTAGTGACAACAATATTAGTCAGGGGGTTTTAGTGTTATGGCTAACCAGTGTACGCACACTATTCTTATTTTTATACTCCACCAAGTTTCCTGCATTTACAACACATTTATTTCCATGAACTGAATAATGAATGTGCATCTCTCTCTCACATACACACACACACCAGTCAGCGTTTTATTACTGCACTGCTACCGTTTTATGAACACACTTCTCACTCAAAAAAATTCTTTCCTTTCTGCAAGTCTCTTTTCCTGGAGTGCATGAGGTAAGAGGTCTGAGATACTCTATATAACCACACCCACACACACACACACACACACACACACACACACACACACACACACACACACCTAAAAGCCCCACATAGGCTGGGTCTAAAACAAAACTACACTCTTTCCAAAGTTAAAACTATGTCTATAGTTGATGACTGTGTATTATCTGGTACATTTAACACTGCTGCTGTGCCTGGCTTTACACTGTTTCAGATCAGACCAAGGTAAGCTCCGGTTAAGTTTAAACATAGAAACTGAATGCCTATGGGTTATAAGCCATCTCAGCCCTGTTTAATCAGTTTCCAACCTCATTAAACTGATCTGTCAGCTGATGGAGGGAAGCCAAAAAAAAAAAAAAGGACAAGTACTGATCAGACCAAAGTCAATTATTTATTAATCTAGAGTTAACCGACTAGTCCTCAAGGCACTTACTGACACATGCGTATTTTATGCTAGTGAGATGATTTATCAAATAGACAGACAGACAGACGGTCACACAGACATATAGATAGTTAGACAAATTCAGGCAGACAAAAGGACAAACTTAGAGACAGACACAAGGACAGGCCAGCAGACAGAAAACCAGAGAGACAAATTAAATTCATCTAAACAACAAATAACGTAATAACTTATTTTACCTTTTTGCTCCAGAGGACCATAAACATATTTATCGTGTCATTACGAAGAAGAAGAATTACAAAAATGTATTTAAGTAATGCTTTACTCTCAGCAACACAAGTAAAAGTAATTAGGTGACTAGAAGTATTCCATCAGAGTCAACATACAGAAAATAAACAGCTTATTTTCCTTTGCACTACTCAACACTTTTCTTGATGAAGTTTGCTACTTTCACTTTAGCCCATGGATTGTCAGGTCTAGTCCTGGCTGTTGAAACCAAAGGTGTGTTTTGTACAAATTGTGCTGAAGCTGCAATTCTGCTGCACACTAATCAACCCCATTTCAGCTGCTACTTGTCTGTTATTACAGTAACAGTAGAAAATTGAATGAACTGTAAAGATGGAAATTACAAGCGAGCAGACGGTGCAGATGCATTGTAATTTTGTCCCCCAGATTTTCTTACAATTGCAAAAAATAAAATTTGTTATATTGGAACTATATAATAAATAAATGTTATTCTATATACACACACACACACACACACACACACACACATATGCAGTATACATGCGTACCAACAGCGGACCATCCAATCCGCACACAACTTGGCACAGGTTTTTACGCTGAATGCCCTTCCTGACGCAACCCTCCCATTTTATCCAGGCACTGGGTTTGGGCATTGGATGAGAACTGAACACTGGCCTTCCACATGATACATGTCTGTGTATGTTTATATATAAATGGTTACTATATTATTTATTTCTGTGCTCATTTGGTGGACAATCTCATTCAACCTATAAATTGACCGAACCCTTATTTGGCTTTTAATACTCATACATAATCAGACTGAAAGGTTACAGCCTGGCTGATATATCTGTAATCCTGCTGGATAGAAATCAGATTGGACTGATGGAAGATAATCATGGTGAACTAACATCTGATTGGAAAGACTAATGTGCAATCTGACACTAAACCACAGATCGGAGAGGTTTGAAGCACATGTCCAGAGGAAAGAAAGAAAAAAAAGAAAAAAAAAGCAGGCACTCCTTTAACATGCCACTGAGAGTTGTCGTGTTTGGGAAGTTTAACCAGCACAGTCAGCCCTGTTTCTGTTATCGCGATGATTCAAATCGCGCTCACTTTTAATCAACTTGAAACAAAATATCCAAATTTGTTGCAAAGCGCAGGCTCACTTCAAAAGCCACAACCGGACGCGCGTGTTACTATACCAAAAATACATACATTATATAAATATATATATATATATATATATATATATATATATATATATATATATATAAAAAGCGTCAAACTAAATATATAATCGCCGTTGCAGTAAAATCACAGCAGCGCAAAGCCCGCTTGCATAACTGCAGAGCCAGCCAGAGAGAGAGAGAGAGAGAGAGAGAGAGAGAGAGAGAGACAGCCATATCTAGTGGGCCGTGTCACTCATTGAAAAGTGACTACGCTAGCTTTAGCTGCAGCTCCGCTCCACTCCAGCTACGCACACGTCCCATCCAAAGTCAACACCAAACACGTTTAAACTGACGCTTCCAGCCATGAAAACAGCAAGAAAAGCTTCAACCGCGTCGTGTCATTAACGACACAATGTATTCAGATGCAGACTCACCGTTTTGTACCCTGTTTTTGCCCCCTTTTGACAGTTCCTCGGGCGTCTGGAGTATCGTTAGCGTCGCTGATGATCCGCCCTCCGGCTCAGCAGCTCTACACTCTCCCTGCTCTCACCTCGACATGTCCCGCCCCTCACACACATTCGACCAAACATCTTCTAGAAATTCTGACCGACACGTTGATCGTCCAATCCGAATCAAAAACAAGAGACTTTGACAGTCTCTAACGCCTATCTGAATTCAAAGCAGAAAGTATCGCCCTTCGATGCATCCCGTTAAAGCACCTCTATGCAAAATGCTTTTTTTTTTTGCTTTCTTTTCCTGCCAGTTCTTGTTAATTGCATAAAACAGATTTAGAAATTTCAAAAATATACCCAACACGCTTGTACAATTAAAGCTTTATGCAGTAAAGACAAAATCAAACAGGATGAGGACATTATATCACATATTGTGCAACACTGAAACAACAATAAAAATATCACACACTCAAAATTTGCATTCCATCACCTTTAGCTTTGATTACAGCACACAATGTGGTGGCCAGTTCATGTCTGAAAATCATGCTCACAGAACCATTCTTTCACTAATTGAGTTCTGGAATACAGTATGCCTGTGCCTCAGGGAAGGAAAACTCCATAGATGTGATAACCTTTAGAAAAGTAGATCTTATGACAGAGTGGTGCTGTGGAGCACTCGGGTGTGCGCTTAAATCATGCCAAGAAGTAAAGACATCACATCAGCCATGACCTCCGAGAAGCAATTGTTGATCAGTCTGGGAACGGTTATAAGGCCGTCCCGCAAATTATTTGAAATTCATCATTCTAGAGTGTTACAGACAAATGGTGAGCCTTCAAGACAGCTTATCTTTCCCAAAGTAGGATTCCTATCATTTTTAAGATTGTAAAATTCTACAATGCGCTCTACAAATACAATTTAATTGAATAGTACTAAAGTTCAGAGATATAAAGAAATATTCGAGCTGCATCACTTGGCCTACCTTTGAAAAATGTGATAAATGTACAGGTAAAATAAAGGTAAAAAAAAATGTATCATGTAACTTTAACAAGTGTTTAAGTGATCTCCAAGGCAATGTACAAATAAGTTGTTGATGTAACCTTGAGGTAGTCGGGTACTTCCTGAAAAGTACACACTGCAGTACTTTCTACTGTACTGTACATTGAGTGTGTGTATTAGGAAAAAGGGAAGTGATAGAGGATGACCGTCGTCTGTGTGTGAGTCTGGATGCATTCTGGCTGTGATGAGTGTGTAGAGCAAGCAGGAGATTATGCATACGCACCTGTGGTGGAGGTCTTACAGCGAGGAGACATTTGTCCCCCTGACAGAATATTACATTTTGTACTTGTCGTATGTTTTTACTTTTTATAACATTATTTTACTCAATAGCTGTGTGTGCAGACTGTCTGTGTGAGTGTGTGTGTGTGTGTGTGTGTGTGTGTGTGTGTGTGTGTGTGTACAGAAGGAACTGACTATACCCATGATCCAGGTGTGGATTACAAATTAGCATTTTAAAGACATGGGTCATGAGACTACAAAGCCTGCACCTGCACCGATGTAGAAGTTCAGGGAACGCAGCTTTGTTTCAGTATGGCCAATACCACCATGTGCTTTTATACATAATTTGACATAAAAAAAAATGCATGACCTGCCTTTTTGTTTACATTTATCTCTGAGACCACACTGTCCTTGCATACATCACATTGTCTCCCAAGTGCACGATCATATTTAGACAAATGGCAATTACTCTTTTACAAGCTTTACAGCATTTGGCAGACACCCTTGTCAAGAGCAACTTATATGTATCTTATTTATACAACTAAGCAGTTGAGGGTTATGAGCCTTGCTCAAGGGCTCCATTAGCAACAGTGCAGTGGTGCATGGATTTGATTTTACAACCATCCAATTAGAAAGGAAACTACTGTGCTACCACTTCCCTAGACCATACTTCTATCTGTTTGTAGACACTAATCAATGTCCAGGAACAGGTACTGAACACAAATAGTGATGCAATACATAATGCATACAGCCTCATAGTTTGTGTCCTAGAAGCATATATTTGGACTAGCTTTGTCTTTTCATTGTTCATGAAAGTGAAGGTTTCATTTTATCAAACTTAATCAATGATCTGGAGTTTATTAGTTATATATAATCTATCTATCTATCTAAAACGTAATCAGGAGTGTGACAAATTTGCTACAAATGTTTGCCTTATTTTGTTATGGTTTCAATAGAAACTGCCTCACTAGATCTTTTTCAATGATCATCAATGACACAGTTCCCTTGGTGTAGAGTTAAAGGCCCAACAGCAGTAAGTTGACAGTGCTGAAGTACTGACCATCTGATCAGTAACCACTATCCCAGCTTGTATCTGTTTGGGTAGTAAGACCGCAGCTATAGGGTTGCCACACTAAGGTTGATATACAAAAACAAAAAACAAAAAAACTTGACCAATAACTGCGGCCAAAAGACTGACTATCCCTTAAAGACCCAATTCCTTTTGGGGATTGGGTGTTAGTTTTGCTTATTATCACTGACAACCATTTTTGGATAACTTGTGTGAGCATGTGATAAAGTATAGATATACAAAATATAGCTGTAAATAAAATCAGCCACATGAACAATAGAACATGCTACAAATTTTCTGGAAAATGCTATATATTTTCATTGGACAGATAGTTGAATAGGGGACAATTCTGGGAAAAATGGCAACCTTAGCTACAGTGCAGGATACTGTCTGAATTGATTCACTGACAAGGTATTTACAGTACAAATATTACAGGTTATCAACAGTTATCTACAATGGCAGTGGTGAGATTTGAAGTTTCCTCCTTCTGATTACTAGCTTAAGACTTTTTTTAAAAAAATAAGCTACCACTGAAGACTGTCTGGTCATAAACTTGCAGAGTGTAAGATTGACAACACTGCAGAGAAACTAGACATGTGTGACAAAATTAGCTCTCTAATGATCCTTAACATCGTCAGATTTTTGAGTCCTGAGATATGTAAAGCTATGATTAGCAAGAGCCAGTGGCAGGTTATATTAACGCATTTACATACTGTGTAATATAAATGGAGTATCATACTCATTAAATATCAGTTAGATGAAATAAATAAATCAAGTAATTCAAAGGCTTGAAGATATTAAAGAGGGACCATACAGTACATCATGCTAGCTGATTTATTAATTAATTTTTCTTCTATACTTCTTATCTTGTGTACAGTTTCATGGGGACCTGGAGGCTTTCCCAGAAGACTCAATGTATACCATGGACAGGGTGCCAATCCATCAAAGGGCACACACACTATGGACAATTTGGGAACGCTAATTAGCCTAATTGGCATGTCTTTGGACTGTGGGAGGAAATTCACCAAGCACAGGGAGAACATACAAACTCCATGCACACAGGGCCAAGGTAGAAATCAAACCCCAGACCCTGGGTGTGTGAAGCCAGAGTGCTAACCACTACACCACTGTGCCACCTGGCTGATTTACATGTAAATTTATTTATTATGCAGGCTAATGTTTTTCAAAACTGCTGCTAACTGACACCTTCTTGAGATCTCAAGGGTATACACTGATGAAATGTAAATATTTTAAAGTAGAGGGAAAAGATAACATAAGATTGTCTGATCCATGATGAAGGCATGTGGTCTTTTAACAATAATGGTGGAATATCTCCATCTGGTGGTTAGTGTTATTACTGCTGCCATGAAAATGGCAGACATCATTGTATGCTAGTTAGCTATCTAGCCAGCTTGCTTTCAACACCTGTGACTTCTGTAGGATCTCTGTTCATTTGCCTAGCAAAAAATAAACCTTTCTTGTGTAAAAAAAAATAAATAAATAAAAATTGCCTGAAATGGTAGTTACTTGATTATTGATCAAGTAATATTTTTCAAATGATATTTATAAAACTGTCCAACAGACAGTATAGTGTATTTGTACATGCATATGTGTATTTTCATTAATATTGCATAATGGTTATTAGCATATGGATCTTAGCAACATTGGCAAGGAGTAGATTGTGGTTTGTACCTACCAGAAATAGGTAAACAGAAATAAATGTCCAAAATAGGACAATTACTGCAGAGGTCTGTTGGAAATCCTTGGGTTGTTACAGTATTTTGACACTTAGCACCTACCTAAGGATTGTTGCAGACCAAGTGCACCTCTTTATGATAATGGCCTCATTCAGCAGGATAAGGTTCCCTGTCAAACTGCAAAATTCATAGAGAAATGGTTTGAGGAACATGTTAAAGTGATAAAGGGTTTGAGTTGGCCTCCTACTGTACATCTCAACCTGATCGTGCATCTGTAGGACGTGCTGGGCATGGAAGCCCCTCTTGCAACTTAAAGCACTTAAGCAGTCTGCGGCTAATGTATACAGTAGGTGGCAAATACCATAGCCCATGCCACAAGCATTGGTGACATAATGTGAGCCTACTGTATGATTCTAATCATACTGATCATTCTGTAGATCTAATTTAACATTTTACTAAATGGATAGGTGTCTGAAATTTTATATATATTTTTAATATTGCTAAAGTAAGTATGAGAAAACAGAGACTTTTGCTGTTTAAGAAATAATAAAATTAAAATAACTGACAGATCTAATTGTTATTTAAAGTAGACCAGAATATCCTTCTACATCATCACTGCCAGTTTGTTATGTATATTTATCATATCTGTTTACAATGCTGATGATATGCCAGGTATGCAACACAGCCTGTTGTAAGAAAAATTTGAATATAATTATTAGGTACTGTGATCAAGGTCACACACATTTTAATAAGATCCACTTTACACTGACGCAAAACTTGGTTTTAGAGTCAGGTACCAACAGCTGAACAGGAAGTGTTTATTTGTAATATATTCATTTCCTTTAGAGACTGGATTCTGAGTCCCAACTGTGCATTTTCTCTCTTACATACAATTAATTCAATAATAGGTGAATTTATACATCCTTTATTAATAAATAAATAAATAAATAAATAAATACAAACAACCAAACAAACACACTACAGATTACCGTAATACCATAGATCAGTAAAGTTAGAGGGATGTCTAATCAGAATGATTTTCAGTCAGCTTAACGTTGAGTTTGCAAGTGGGTTAAAACCAAGAACAAAGCCTATGGTGCAGTGGCGATTTCTTTAAGACTGCAAGGGAAGCTCAGCTATAATGTCACAAAATTAATGGTCAAATTATGTACTATTGTATTAACATTTTATTGACTAAAAATGTGTTAGAAAA
>JAQMYJ010000033.1:26462568-26504964 GCA_030014305.1 Clarias laeviceps
GATTGTGTAAAGCTGCTTTGCGACAATGACAATTGTTAAAAGCGCTATAAAAATAAAATTGAATTGAATTGAATTGACACTTTGTGTCAATTCAATTGGACACTTCGTAGAGAAATTATGGTACTTTCTGTCTTCCGCATTATATTTGCATTTAGTGGTAAACTATCGCATTGATTGTTGAGTGACACATATAGCCATGCCCAAAACAAGGGAAAAAGCGCTATATTCGTCCAAAAAAATGATGGCTGCTGTGATGTAATCTGGCACAAAACATCTTATAACATCCTTCTACCCAACATTTTAATTAAATTTATGGCGGAGATTTAATTTTAGGCAAATATCAAAGGACTGGCAAAGTTACATTAAATTCTGTCCAACCAGTTTTGTGTGATGCTGTCAGAAAAACAGCTGAACAGACAGAGATTGGTTTCTGGTCTTCCAATGTATAAAACGTAAAGATATCATTGAAAGAGCAAGTTTGGACCAATGTACAGACAAAACCTTTCGTTTATTTATATAGAAGATTCCTTAATACACAGTAAAAGTGTGTGTTTAGATATTTACTTTGGTAATATAAAAAAACACCCATCTAAATGTATGCTAACTAGTACAACATCATTAATTTTAAGTGTTAAGTTACAGAATGATCAGTATGATCATACAATAGCCTACAGTAGGCCTACAATGCACCACCAGTGCTTGTGGCATGTGCTATCGTATTTGACACCTACTGTATACATTAGCAGCAAATTGTTTAAGTCCTGTAAGTTGCGAGTGGGGCCTTTTTGCAAACTGTATTATCTTTCCCCATACTGTACTTCCACAACCACCTTGAACCTGGAACAATCTGGGTTCTCATGACATGATCTTCAAATATAAATATGATATGAGTCTGACTGGAAAGCAAACCGTAGAACTTGAAGTGGCTTTAAGTGACTAGTACATTTTAGACCTTCCAGCCAGTGCCTGTGAAATTAAACAACTAAGCAGGAATTCCTTGTTCAATTAATTAATTATTTCCTTTAAAAAATTTTTTTATTATGTTTAATAAACGCTAAGTGTCTATAACAGCACTAGCTGTAATTAATCTAATAAGATGTGCATTTACATGCACAAAGAATTAATCTCTTAGCATGTACAGTAAATGCACATCTTATTAGATTAGAGGTGAAGTGACCTAAAAACATGTACATTTACATGCTGAAAGAAATTAAACAATGTTTTTTATGTGCAAACTGGTTCTGCCAGCTGTGATGTGTTTAAATTGGTTACATTGAATATAACAGAATAATAAGTAAAAATAAGCTTTTTTTTATTATTATTTTTACAAATCTCACCTTCTCCTATCCTATCTATGATTGGTTAAATGCTTTCCTATGTATAAAATGGTGAGTCAATCAGGGCCACTTTCTCAGCCCTGTGGATGAAAGTAAACACAGGTGGGAGAGAGTTGTTCTCAGAGTTTACAGATAGAGATTGGATGCAAAATTACTCAGAACGTTTCTTGTCACATCACCTAATGTGACCCCTATATGGGCAAGCTTGTGCAGAAAGAATGTACAGTGCCAGCCAAGAAAAAATGTATACACACTTCAGGAAAAGACAAACTTGTATGTTTAGTATTAAAACTTATTTTAATACTACTTGTATTGCTATACGTTATATATTGATATATATTACAACAATATTATGATATTGTTAATATTATATTAATATAATGTACATCATACAATTTTTCTTAAGTGTGTATACATTTTTTTTTGGCTGACTCTGTATTTATTCCAAAAAGAGAAAAACGATCAGATTAAGTGATTACATGGCTAATATCTACCTATTGAACATATTATTAAAGGTTTACACCATCTCTCCCATTCTGATTGAAAACGCATCCCGATCGGGCTGGACCGGGTCACACTATTCTGATTGAGGTGTTTACATGATGCATTTTTATTCTGAATGAGCTTTTATTCCCATTATTAATTGTTGATGCAAACTCATCCAATGACAGCATATTGATGCTTCGTATGCCCATTTTAGTTTTAAAAAAGGCTGTTAAAAACTGTCTGTATATTCTTCAAAGCTTTGTCAACAGTAGCAGCCTTTAAGCTGTGAAAAGCAAGCAGGGATATTACAGTACATCCTGGAGTTGGTGCGATGAAAGCTTTTCAGAGTACTTCCAAACAACGAATCTTTCAACAAAGCCATGCTTAAATACAAACAGCCTAAATACAGTAATTAATATTGGCTTACTAATTCTCCATAACATGTGGTCTGGTCTGTTGTTTTATTGTACCAGTCTTCCTGTGAACTCCGTCTGAGACCATGTGCAGCATCGGCTGAGGCATAAATGATCTTGTTGAAAATAGTGGCAAGACTGAGATGCTAATTGTAGCTTCCCCTGCAGCAGTTAACTCTAATTATGATAGGGTGGATTGGGAAACATTCAATCACACCTGTTCAGTGTTCTGCTGCTGTTTAAAGCTCACTGGTAAATACCATATTGTTATAGTACAATCGTCATAGTATTGTTATAGTACAATTTCCGTGTAGGAAAATTGAGATTTCCCCCTTTTCAAAACCACTTCCCAGGTTCAAACCCAAGCATCAGCAAGTTGCCGCTGTTTGGCCCTTGAGGAACGCCCTTTACCCCTTACCTGCTCTGATGTAAAATAAGATAAAATGTAAGTTGCTCTGTATAAGGGCGCATGCCAAATGCTGTAAATGTGGAAATGCATTTTATTAATAATGTATACATGAATCCTTTTAGTAATATTTCAGTACTAAGGAAGTGAAGATGACTATTATCCACAATGAATGTAAGGAAAACCAGCCTCTCATTGGAATTTCATTTGGTTTATTGAAAGAAATATGTTAAATTTTTATAAATTCAACCATTTATGCTTCACACAATCAGGACCTGTAGCTTAGCTTTCTGAAGTGATCGGTGATGGAGACTATATGGGTGCCCTAAATATTCTCTGTAATTTTGTGATTTACGTGTTATTAGAATCCCTCCACTAACATTGTTACAGTAGTTTTTCAAATTCCATAATGTCCATTCTTCCACGAGTAAATGAAATCACTCTGGCAAGTGACCTGGAAGTACAGTGCATCTGTCTACACATTCAAAATTCAACAGCGAGTCAGCTGCCTTTACGCCTCTATCCTTTGAGTGCAGCATGCAAATAAAATGTGCACAAAGGTAAATTTGTCTTGTATTATATAATAATCGTCAGCATCAATGTCATCATAGTTATTAATATTATCATTATTAACATAGTTATTTATGCTTAAAAAAATCAAACATATATATTTTCATCTACAGTTTTTTTCTGCATTTCAAAGCATGCCAAGGAAATGACAGATTCTGCATAGTGCCGGCTATATGAGTGCCAAGAATCGATTCCTTTACAAGACTCTCCTATGTACAGTACATGAGTAGGAGAAAAAGAGCAATCCAGTGTAAATACATTACCAAAATAAATTAAAACCAAGACTAAAAAATATATACATACCTAACAGTTGTTATATGTGAAAAACGAAAAGAAAAAAAAATCTCTAATTATTTACATCTTGCAAGGTAAGGGGGATCTGTAAAGTGCACAGCAGTACACTAAACAAATAGCAAAACACAAGGATTGGAGTTACATAATAGAGGAGGCCACAGGCTTACACTAGAACACAAGATGGTGCCACACACAGATGGTGATATGATGGTGATAAATGCTTTCCTGTTATGAATCAGTTTTGAATACTGAGTTCCAGTGGTGTTTACACGTCATTGTCTGTGGATCTAAACATCGTTAAAGAGCTTGCGTTACCCGAAGGATAATCCCATGAAGGCTGGAAAAACTATTTCTCGACACACAAAAAAGTTTTCTAAAGTTTGAGTTTTTTTTTTTTTTTTTTCAAACAGCACTGTCTGTAAAATACATTCAGAACATGACACAAACTCTCATACAGTCAAGCCACACTGTTGGAGAGAAAAATCCGTACCAATGAAGTTGGTAGATGCTTTGGTTGTTCTCTAAAGTGCAGCATTTTGAAAAAAAAAAAAAAAGATCCAGTTACACTGGTTGCTCTAATTACATGGCGGTTAGATGTATAGTAGATAAAGACATTGGGAGCAGTATAGATAAAAATAAAAAATAAATAAAAATACATTAATTAATTTAAAAAAATTATGACTTGCACTTGCTTACAGCCAATGAGGAGAAAATCGTCTTGCTGCACCTCTATAACTGTCAGCTCCTTTAAAAGCTGTGTGCTGAACGAAAGAGAACGTCGTCTGCACCATCTCAAATATCCAACATGTTCTCCTCGTTTGTAAGTAAATAACTTGAATAGATTAGAAAACTGTGCTAACAATCAGCAACTTTGATTTCTGAGTTCGCCTCCGTCTCTAAACATCTGTCTCTTGGAAAATTATGGCATTATTTGGTATCTATAAAAACCAATGCACATTTTAAACAGTAATAGTAACAACCCACTCATCATAGTGCCATTTTTGTCTGATAGTGTTACTGTATATGGATGCTTGCCAGTAGCATGCAGCATACTATTTCCCAGAGCAAAATGTTCTGCTACCTGAAGAATCTTATGCAGCAGTCTTCATCTTGATGGACCTGCTAAGCTTTTTTTTTTTAAATGTGCTATACAGTGCACGTCAGTTGCTGTACTGTAAGCAATTCAATTATTAATTATGGTCACTGCATATCTTACACACGTACACACGAATACATATATTTGGGTAAAGCAACTGATTATTTTTTTCCTGCAGTGCAGTCTTATCCAAAGGAGAAATATATTACCATTTGGTTGTGGGTTCTAAGGTTACGTATTGCTAATAAACCAGGATGTCCCTAAAAAATATAATAAGTATAAATCTAATTTTTTTTTTGATGAAACTTTTAACCAATGCAAACTTGGACAAACGAGTTGATGAACCTGACATCATGCAGGGTTTAATACAGACACATTTATTATGCTTGATTTATCAATTAAGCCACACTATATCCTGCGGTGCACAAAAACGTTGATATGTTCAGTTATGACATGGCTTTAGACACATTGAATTTCCCCCTAATGCAAACCAGCTGATCTATTAAAGTATGTGCTTGCTTTGCAGTACGCCTTTAAGCACAGACATGATGGGAGAAAGAGGCAGAACGACAGGACAGAATAGACAGATCACACAAGGTGTTTCTGTTAGGCCAGCTAACACTAAAAAGTTTAGGAAGTATTTAGTCTTTTTTTTTTTTTTTTTTAACTTTGGAAGCGCTGCGGACGTGATATAGATAAAGATTCTGCAAAATTTCAGTGCAAGACATGATGGCTACTTCGATTATTATTTTCATTATTATTCATACATATTAATCCAATACTGGATAACAGTAGTAAAGGGACAAATTGAACGTGGACACCTTCCTTTGGGTGGATTGCGCTTTTGTTTTTTATCAAAAGCCCGAAAGGGTGAACAATGTTCAACACCCTTCCTTACCTGCACTGCTCTTTATGATTTATTTATTTTTTTCCTTTTTTAAGTCAGCTTGGTAGTGTTTCCACCAGTCTCAAGGACATTTTGAGCATATTTAAAAAGATCCTCCATCCTCGTGTTGCACTCAGTGGATTATTGTCTGTAAATCCTGTAGATTCGGACAGTGACAGTCCTCCTCCAGTTCCAGCATATGCATGTGTCTTATCTCATCCCTCCAGTCACACCCCTAACTCAGTGCAAAAGCAGGAATGAAGGGAAGAGAAACTCCCTCTCCCAGCCCCCATGAGATGCATGAGGAAGAGAAAGAGTTTGAAAGATTGATAAGAAGTGAGAGAGGCAGGAAAATGAGGAGCCTCTTCGCATCTGCGGTTGATCTCATCAGTCACTGTTTCCTTGTCTTCCCTCTTTCCCTTCCTCCCTAGCTCCCGGGATCGGAGCTGTGTCTTTGCGGTGTCCGTGAGTCCAGAGGTGCTTGCGGTTCCTGGAGGGAGAAACGCCGCTGAGTGTCGGGGTCTGGAGGCTCAGCGTTGTGGTCCAGGCTTGACACAGTCTGCAGGGGGGCAGCTTCTGGGCTAAGCAAAGGCTCTGTCATGCCGTGAAGAGACTCGCATGACTTGGCAGGGAATTCCTCAAAGTCCTGAGGGTCCAGAATCTGGATAAAGCATAAACAATAAAAAATAAATAAAAATAGTTTAAATCTAATTAAAAAGCAACATTAAATGTATTGTCATCCCATTCACACTGAATAAACCAGGTGCCCACTTTATTAGTTACACACAAATCTGATCAATCAAAAGTGATCAGATCAGATCTGACCCTATGCAGACTGGCAGTCCAAATCCAACATGTTATCAACCTATTAGCATTGGTTGCCGTAGTAACGACACTGGAGGCTCGCATGCAGCACTATGTTTCCTTCCCTGTTTCTGTACAGCCCCTCTAGCTTTGCCTGTACAGATGCATCCCCCAAAGTGCTATCAGACATTTCGCTTTGTCTTCTGCCCAGGACCTATTGTTCTTAAATTCCCTACAGCAGTTAAGAAAGCTAAGTTGATATGCTTTATCAGGTCACTTCAGGTCTTTTTTCTTGAATTTTCTGTGTGGCTAAATTAACTGTGTTTTCAGGAAGAATAGCTGGCTTAACCGGAGTATTTTATCTTTATTTCTTCAATCATAATCCTCTTATTTTTCATCAGTGGATCCATGCCAATATCACATGACTGTGTGGTCTTCTGTGTCAGATTTCCAGGGAGGTAATGGACGATTTGCAATCAGATTAGAGCGCGTAGCGCGTCCAGGCTAAGACACATCTTTTGGAATTCATCTGATTTCAAAACACCACTGGATGTATGTTTTCTTTTTTTTTTTTTTTTACTGTTCTGACTACATGAAAGCAATCTGATTCCAAACTGATTCCAATCTGGATTCGGACAAGGACTTATCAGCCCCTCTCCATATTCTACATCAGTGGAAGTGAACCACCACTGCTGACCAGATATCATTTGGGAATCGAGTAAAAATATACCATCTTTAAAAATCCCAGCAACTAAACCTAATACATTCAAATCAGTGCCATAGGAACCACCATGGTGATTGAGCGTGTGGATGAGATGACAGTTGTGCAAAATAATGTGCCTTGTTCAATAGTATAAGAACAAAAGGATTTTTGTTCAACAAAATAGAGTCAATGTACTGTACAACAGGTGTCTGTAAAGTCCATTTATCCCATTAGTCACAGATAGGAGTGCACAAGGTCTTCAGACCTACAGTATTAGAGATGTCTTCAGGAAGGTTTCTGTTAAAAGTTTAAATACTCCAGAAATGTTTACAA
This sequence comes from Clarias laeviceps, assembly GCA_030014305.1. Classification (NCBI taxonomy): domain Eukaryota; kingdom Metazoa; phylum Chordata; class Actinopteri; order Siluriformes; family Clariidae; genus Clarias; species Clarias laeviceps. The sequence goes on from JAQMYJ010000033.1 coordinate 26,469,897, forward strand.
CTTATTTTCCAAAAAGCTCATGCCTAAGTCATGTCACAGAATAACTGTTGTTGTTGTTTTTTGGCTGTTCCCATTAAGGGGTTACCACAGAAGACCATCCAATACACACATTTTAATTTGGCACAGGTTTTATGCTGAATGCTCTTCCTGACACATGGTCTGCCACTAAGGATGCCCTTAGTGGCTGGTTTGGGGCACTGGCTGGAAATCGAACCTGGGCATACCACATGGCATGTGAGAAGCCCACCACTGAGCTACAAATGCGCCAGAGCATCTTCACAGACTAATTAACAGTATCGTATTTTCATGAAGGCAACCTAAAAACGAGTTTAGTGTACATCACTATTTCTGTAACTAAAGGTAGGAAAGATGTACCCTAGAGTGTAGTAACCCTTGTAATAAGCCCTTAAACCTCAAATTGTTGAAAATAACGTTGCATAGTATTTTTGTGAAAAAACACAGTATTGTAAAATATTAAAATGGTAATGTTTTATGCTTACTGTATACGTGAATGATGAAGAGCATGATTTGTACATGATTTGAACAGATTTGTACCTGTGAGAGTGAAGACTCCATAGGCGTGATGGTCTGGATGAGTGACTCTTCAGGACCTGGGCTTGAGGCGAGGTACAGCGACACCTGTGGAGGTGAGGACACTGTGCTGTAGGCTGGAGGTATCATCGTCATCTGCCTCTGAAGCAACTGCATGATTGCACTAATGTCTGTGGACATACGGGTCTCCAACCTGGAAAATACATTTTTGACATTTACTTTCGATCTAAGCTAATTCTCAGTAGACATAGTTTTTTTCTTATTATCATTTATTCTCTCAGTTTATAGTCATCATCTTCCGTAAAGTCTATTATATAGACTTACAATATATGAATATAAGACAGGCATTTAAATCAAACTGGAACTTGTGATGAAATTTTTTTGTGAATTAGAGCATAAAACTAAATAAGAGCATAAAACTGTGACATTCACATAAGACTTCAAGCACAGTACGGTGATGAGACCATCAGCTGCAGTAAAACATTTGAATGGTTTTTAAAGAAGTCCATATGTCCATCAACAATGATCCTGGCTCCCATGAACATTCAATGAGTGGACCGTCTGATCCTAATAACTTGTCACTTCTGGAAGAGATGCATCTGTCTGGTGGAACTGTAGCCCCTCTCATTCACAAACACCACTTGCACATAACTCCATTGAGGGTTATTTCCCCATCCCTGTACAGCCCTTACCTTGTTACAAGCTATTTCCAAATGTTTGGGCCATTAAAGGAGTTCCTGGGAGGCCAGTTTTTCAAATTTGAAGCAGGCAGCCAGGTCATGGCTTAGTCATACTGAGAAAACTTTCCACCCTGATACACTAATGAAACGCTTGGATAAATGCATTAGTGAGCAGGGGATTATATATAGAAATTAAGGAGGTTTTTACTGTACTTTCATAAGTGTGTTCTGTGCAATCAAAAGTCCTGGTTTGACTTGAACAGCTCTCTCCCTATTTGAATTGAACATGTACAATAATGTGTTCTAAATGGGTACAAATAGACATATGAATAGGTGATTTCTTTTCCATCTGGTTGTGAGTAGTAAGTGTGTAATTAAACAAGTAATTAAAAAAATACATTCGCAATACAGTAAGTCATGCTATATTGCTGTATGTTATGCAGATATTTTAAACACTAAACCGATACAGATAGTGCAGTTGTGTTACCCCAGTAGCTAAATAAATAATACACTTAAATGTCTCCAAAGCAGTTAAAACATGAGCAATATTAGAAGTCATGGCATCTTTTAACAGGCATGTTGTATTGTATTAATGCAAGCATACCATACTAAACATTACTGGGGTCTTTTTTTTCAACAATTCTAGATGCATATTGGAACAGTGTCATTTATGTTATGTTGAAACATCTTCTAAAATAGTTTTGGGTTAATGACATGCAAAATATAAAGCCATTCAAAATATAAGAAGTGGTTCATCTTTTGATCTGTAATATGAATGTCCATAGGGCAAGGCTACACTTTGGAAACTGCCCATTTGTCCACTTTAGCTGAGCTGCCCTTAAGGAAGAAAAACATTGGCTGTTGTAGCTGCATAATCCCCAGTACCTCATAACTGATAAAGCTGAACTCATCCAAACTTTTCTTAAAAAGTGATGCAAAGCGATGCTCTGTAACCCCCATCATGTACAGCGCCATGTACAGTTCTGCGCCCCTGACCTGTTAAGCTGCGTCTGCAGCATGTCCAGCCTGTTCTCCAGTTGGCTCCGCTGCTGTCTTGAGATGCTATGTAAAGGTGTGTTGTGCTGAGGTGGAGGTGACGGGAGATTACCCCGCGGCAGCTCCTGATACTGACGGCCCCGACTCTCACCCCAGAAACTAAAGATGTTGGACACACCTGAGAGTGCACCTAAGGGAGAAAAAATTACAAAAAAAAAAATTTATTATCATTGGCAAGTTTAAACAGACCGAATAAATGTTAATATTTCTGTTTCTGTACTCAAACCTTACTCTATACTGTATAAGTTCTGTTATTTTATGTTTGTAAACGGAATTAGATTATATTAGATTAATAATTATGTTAAAATCAAAAAGAAAAAGTCTTGTTAAAAATACTGAAAGACTGAAAGCACACTCATGTGCGCAGATTTATCTTACAGGATTATCCTAATTAAAGTGCACGGCAAGCTCTCAGATGACAATCACAGATAGAGTGTCGCACAGGAAATGATGTTATTGCCCTCAGAAGAGGCACTCTCGGCAGGAAAGATACATTTATTTTTCTTCTTTATCGGTACAGCTTTAGGGCCAATTTCTCCTGTTAAAGTCTTTGCCTGATCCCTTTTCTATTGAAAGTTAGGATAGAATATACATGTATAGAAAAGTGTGGAGTATTTGAATTGGCAGGAAGACAAATTCAGCCTAAGTCTACATATTACAACCATAGTTACTGCATTTTCTTGGTGTTTTGCCCAATTTCTTGGTGACTTGGTTTGATTTTACCTGACAGAGCATTGCAGGTGTTGCCTGTTTTAGGATCTGCTTCCCCCTCAGGATTGTCAGTAAAGATCATTGAAGTGCCTTGGGCTTGAGAGATCTCCAATAATGTTGTTGGCATAGTGGAGCGTGTATGAACAAGATCCTCCCCTTCATCACCGCTGGAGTGGGAAGAGATTGAACTCCGAGGCCCCCCGAAGTCTGGTTTCAGTCCCTCATTCTGATTACTCCTGGCCTGTTTCCTATTACGCCGCACTGGCTTCTGGTTTTTCTTGATCTCTCCTGCGTCTGCGTCATCTGACAAAAGACAGAAACAATATTAGATACAGACTGATGGTTTACCAAGACAGCAGACTTTAAGGCAAAATGTGGGCAAATATAAATGATTCTTATATTTATCACTATCACCGGTACCTTTTTCTGTTCGCCGCCGGAAGGAAAGCTTTCTTTTGCGAAGCTTGTTAAAGCCAGTACAGTCTGAATCATCGCTGCTTGGAGACCCAGGAATCATGTTGGTCTGCGGTGGGTAATAGGGCTTGTATCATTATGGTGACAAATCAACAACTGCTGACCACATTCACTTGATAGAACGAATACTACTGATAAAAGCATTTGTTTTTTCTAAGCTCCCACATTCACATAGTACTAATGCTTTTAAGGTTGTGAACTATAAATAATGCCACACTTAGTAGCAAAAAGTTTGTGGACACATGGCCATCAGAGCCATATTTAGTCCATATTTACTCCATTCTTCTGGAAAAATACATTCCATTAGATTTTGGAGGCTTGCTATGAGGATTTGTGCTCATCTAACCACAACAGCATTACTAAAGTCAGGCACTGATGTTGGGTGAAGTCAGCATTGTAATCCTTTGATAAACCAAAATTTATAAACAATGTCTTCACAGATCTTGCTTTGTGCCATATTGTGTATGTATTAGCATGATTGAGAGGGAGAAAGAGAGAGAGAGAGAGAGAGAGAGTTGATAACAGAAATGCTCAGTATTTTGCTCAGTTCATCGCTTACATCTCTCAGGTTGAAGGTGATCTCCAGGTTACTCCAGAAATGATCTGAGAACTCTGGATACATGTCCAGAACTTCCAGTACATCCTCTCTCTGGATCTTGTGCAAGTCACAGTAGGTGAGAGCCCTGACATCAGCGTTCGATTTGCCTGGTCGTGCATACAGGTTGATGGGTTCACCAAATATATCATTCTTTCCTGTGGAAAAATATAACAATACAAGGAAAAACTTTTAGGTGTATGCATAGGAAATTGTACATTTATTGTATTTCTTTTAGTTTCGATGCTATAGCTCGTATAAAGGTGAGTAAATAATACATTTCCATTTCACATCCAGCAGATGGCAGTAAAATATTTCAGTAGTGTGTCTTGCCCTACACATGGTAATGCAAGTTTTCAAAATGTCTAAATCTGCTTCTCCTAATTATTAACCATGCACTACCACTTAGTTTTACTCCATCCAACTAGTAAAAGAATAAAATCACTACTGAAGAGAATTTTTTAAAAACCTATATTTTGATCTATATTGGTATCTACCTAAGATGGCTACCACCACATCTCCACGTAGTATTTCAATAGATCCCCTGGAAATGAAGTAAAGAGCTGAGAGCACATCTCCCGCATGGACCAGCGTATCACCCGGTGGGGCATGAGTGGTTTTAAATTTCATGGCCAGGGCTCGCAGACAACCTTTAGTGCTTCCTTTAAAAGCTTTGCAGTTCTGCAGCAGGGTACGATTCAGGTGCAGACATATATCTGCCTGTAGACACTCAGGAAAGCCTTTTAGTACCTGGAAGTATGAAAAAAAAAAAGAGAGTTAAAATATACACAAAAACTATTAGGGTAACAATGGAAAACAGTGGAAACAATACACAAAGTTGCGGCCACAGTCACTAGAATTTACACTAACATAAGATCATATTTAGTATATACACATATAAAATATATAATGTATTCATGAATTATTCAGACACTTTAAAAATGTCCTAATATGTTATAAAAAAGTGATATTTTAATAGAAAAAATAAGGGACAAGTGATCTGAAGAGGCATGAATTCCTCAAGGGACTTGTTATGAAACTCAAAACTCTATTGATCCATTGATCATCTGTGATCTTTAGTAACTGATTTATTTCTGCCATCATTGTGGGAGATCTGCAGCTCATCCTGGTAACACTGGGGACACAAAGAGGTTGAAATCAACCCAGACGAGACACCAGTTTGTTGAAGCACACCATGCACATACAATTCACCATAGTCAAAAGCCTATGTATATATTTGGAGCAGTGAAAGGAAACTGGTGTACCATGAGGAAACCCATGCGGACACAAGAAGAACATGCAGGAATACTGGGACAGCAACCTGAGCCAAGAATTAAACCAGACACCCTGGGGCTGTGCGGCACCGTGCCACACTGATTACCATGTCAGATGTTGTAAACCTAGTTGATTGAACATGATTGAGAATGATATAAATCTTGACAAATGAGTGCATGTCTGGAGATGGTAAGCAAAACGTTTCTCAGCTTTGAAGATCATAACAATCACAGAGGCTTTCTTTCTTAAAAGGAAGCCATTCAGAAATGCCAAGACTATTCCTGGAGCTGAATTCAACCTGAGAAACCAGAAGAGAAGTGACTCTAATAGAACACCAGAAGACCTATTTGGAGATTGGAAAGCAAGAAGGATAACCGTCTCTCCAGCACTCAACCAATCAGATGTTTAGTAGAGTGACCAGCTAGAGGCTTTATTTCTGTAAAAAGGGACATGAAAGCCCACTTGCAGGACTTTCAAACCTTGGTTTGAAATCATTGAACAGGAGTGTCCAATAAAATAAAAATAAAATAAAACGTGTCCAATTCCATCAATATTGTGAAGCAAAGTGTACAGTGGCAGTACTACTGAGATATTTTTGGATATATTGAGAGTCACGATTAAGAGACAGATGAATGAATCAAAGTACAATTATATGTTTAAGGACATACAGTATGGAGAACCTTTAACAACTCCCAGGATATCCAATTGGGGCAAAAGTTTTATCTTCCAACAGTGAGCAATAATCCAACTGCAATATACAACAACAAAAAAATGGCTTTAAGAGAAACCTATTATTGTCTTTGAGCAGTCCAATTAAAGCCTGGGCTGCTCAAGAGCAATCAGGAGCTCGAACTTGGGGAAAGGTTGGTCTTTGAACACACCAATGGCCCAAAACCAAAGAAATAATCCGGTACAGAAGTGGCTTTAGGATAAATCTTTGAATAATGGACTTGAACCAGAATAAACATATCTTAATTCTGAAAAAAAAGAGATCCACCAAGTTTCAAATTCAACCTGACAGATCCTGAGATGTTCTCCAGTAAGGGATGGTCAAATGTCCTTAAGCTTGTAGAATCACACTAAAATAAAAAATAAAAACTATTGTTGCAGTCACTGCTAACTGTGCAGTAACAAAGAGCTAAATATAAGGTCAGAACATTTTGAAATGCACTGCACATACAGAGGCTTAGTACTTCAGGCCAGAGACAGTATACTGTAGCAACACCCTCATCAACCTTTAACCCATTCTCAGATGATTAGTCAAAATCGGTCACACAATGCTATTTCTGCCTAAGGTCGTCCATCTCGTCAGCCTCTTCCTCATCACAAAGTGTCCTTCCGTTCCTGGAATATCAGAGTTTGCCATATTTAATATTGCCATTATTAGTAATGAGGCACTGAATGAGGCGAAAGCGAGGACCCAGTTTCGGGCAGACAAATTCAGAATTCATCAGTGTTCACTCTCCCATACAAAAGCTTTTCACCAAAATATAATGAAGAATATAATGGAACAGAGCATCTACTAACATTATTATTAACCATTTACTTCCTTTGGCCTTGTTATTTAACCACCAAAACTGGAAAAGGAACTAACAAACAAAACATTGCATTGGAAGAGCAGTAATTATAGAACCAAGATTAAATCGGTCTCATCTTGCTTAATATATAATCAAAATAGTTGTAAAACTTTTTTTTGTGAAATTAAACTTACAGCGGTGGGGGAAAAAAAGGATTAGGACAACATATGCTATGTACTGTATTATAGTTCTCGCTCGCACAAAACAGGTGATTTCACTAATTATAATAGTTCTGGGTGAAAAGTTGTGCTAATGAAAAACTGGCAATGTGACAAGTTAAACAATTTGGCTTCTGAAGCACAGACAGATCCAGCAGGTTTTGATGAATAAAGAACTAAATATTGTTTGTGGTATAGCAATTTCATTGCATAAAATAACAAATTATTCTTATTATCTTGACTGTCATTATGATAAAAATTTGAAAAAAAATCATAAAATTTCACTTTTGTCTCAGTGCTTTGGGCCACCACTGTAGGAGGCAAGCTGCAAGTGGAAAGGAACACTGAGTAATCATCCTAATCTTCAAAGCAAATTATAGTAATATTAACAGGCATTTATCTAATTATCACACCAAACCTAACACATAATAGCACACATTCGATCGTGTGTGACTCACCGCATTCATGTCAATTCCATTAGTGTACGACCAGGCGTGTTGGAAATACTCCTCCAGTCTCTGTCTGAGCGGGTTGGGAATTTGGTGGAAGCGAATAAACTCCCTGACCCGGAGCATCTGAGTGTGATAGCGTGCCGTACCTGAGTACAGCCGCTGTATGATGGCGGACACATTCCCAAAGATACTGGCATACATGAGGGCTAGAAAGATATAATTGAAAAAAAAAAGGACAGCTCTTAGACATATTGTGCCATTTCAATAAAAGTAGGTGACAAGTTTATTTCAAACGTCCTTCTTCCTACTTGCACGACAACTACTGTATTTAAACACAGTTCATATTACATAATCCCTCAAGGGGATATTTGCCTAAAACAAAAATAGATGCTTCTGCAAGAATGAAGATATGAATGCAGCTGACATGACTTGACTTGAAAAGTATTGTGAGAGTATGTGCCAGTTTATGCCACACTACGAGGAGTCTAGTGCTTAGGTTAAGGCTTTATACTTTACATATATTCTTAATTTAAAATAAGTAATATATTAATTTTCGATATATCCATAACATTTGTTAGCAAATTGTTCCAGTTTAACATGCATGAGAGTTTAAACTAGGGAACCATCACGTTGCCATTGTTGGGTCCTTAAGCAAGGCCCTTAATCCTCTCAAATCCATAGGCCCCTTATAAAAGCTGACCCTACACTCTGACCTTGGGATATCTAAAGTAACCATTTTTTAATTGTATTTTATTCATACTGTATGTGACATGAAAGGTTCTTATACTGTATATAAATATACAGTAATATGCACCACGTCCCAAGAACTAAATTATATCACTGATACTCACATCCAATTAGCATGACGCAGATGGAGAAGATCTTCTCTAAGTTGGTGTTAGGTGAGACATTGCCAAATCCTACACTGGTCAAGCTGCTGAAGGTGAAATAAAGAGCAGTCACATATTTGTCCTTAATGCTGGGTCCTGAGCTGACAATGGAGATATTGTAGGGTTTCCCGAGCTGATCTCCGAGCGTATGGAGCCAGCCGATGGCACCGTTGCGTTCTACGTTTCCAATGGCGTACCAGATGCAGGCCAACCAGTGAGCAATAAGCGCAAAAGTGCACATGAGTAGGAAGAGCACAGCTGCACCGTATTCCGAGTAGCGGTCCAATTTCCGGGCCACTCGAACAAGCCTCAAGAGCCGTGCCGTCTTTAGCAGTCCGATTAGAGTGGTTGTCTTGAAGGCAAAAGAAATGCAAAATACAATAAATTGTTTAGTCAGGATGAAAAACAGCTAAATAAAAAATGCTACTTAAACAAATATAAAATTCAATTAGGTATTTAACAGAAGATTCAAAGAACTTTTGAATTCCCAAAATGGAAATCGCTTTGTTACAGTTGCTCGCTGTTCAAAAAAAGAAAGGAAGGAATGAAGGAACCACATCAACACAATTACATAATACTTGTACCATAGTTGTTACACGAAAACCATGAAAAGGCTTGGGTACTCTGGTACTGAGAAGTTTACATTGTCATAACTTTTTGAGGGCCAGTGGTGGCTCAATCGGTTACAGTATTTGGGTGGGTTGCTGGGTTACTGATCGGAGATTCAGGGGTTCAAGCCCCAGCACCGCCAGGCTTCTACTGTTGAGTCCTTGAGCAAGTCTCTTAACCCTGTCTGCTCCAGGGGCACTGTATCCTAGCTGACCCTGTGCTCTGACCCTAACTACCTATCTGGGATATGCAAAAAAAAAATCATTTCACTGTGCTGTATGGTGCAAAGTGCCAATCCAATCAGGTAAGGAAGCCACCAGAGTGTTAATAGCTCATGCCATATAGTTTTAGTACTTCTGCTCTAACTGGTATGAGGTTTCAAATATTGATTTCCCAGGCTCGTCAAAGTGGCCGTGTGTTCCGTCAGGCTTGTTGAGCAAGTCACAGCTGTCATTTCAGAACATGTTACTGTTCTGCTTGCACATAAAACAGAAGAATTTAACCTCAGAGAATACCAATGCTTTTAAAAAGTTAAAAGTTACATTCCTCCACGATAGAACATTCCTGTATACAACTATAGATGCAGGCAGCTACTGTATGTTTTTTTTTTTTTTTTTTTTTTTTTTTAGAATCGCTTACATAATAGAACTGTACAGTAAATTACTAACCCTATAATGTACAGTATATTGGAATTAAATATACATAGTTATAAGCACATTTATTATCTGGTAGGCTTGTTTGTCTTTTTAAGCACTGTTAATCTCTGTAAAGAGAAACTATACTTGTACACTTTTGCTTTCCCTAGTTTTCATGTGTGGTTCCTGTGGTATCTAAGCAACATGTGCAGCATACAGGCCCTTCTAAATTAGCTGATACTATAAGAATGATAACTTATTAGTGAGTATATTTTAATATATATACGACATATCATTTATGTTACAGCTGGAACTTTATTGTAATTAATCAATACCTTTGATTCTAACATGCATTACATTCTAATCATATACAGTATAAACTGTTGTAGGCTTACTGTATCTCAAGCTGGGTTTTGCTGGTAATTGCTGTCATAGTATTAGTATTTTCTTAGTCTTGATCTTTACCATATATCATGCACTGATTAACCTTCCGCTCTGTGTTTATTAGCATTGCCCTAATAAATTACATGCTAAGTGTTTTTTTAGGAGGAATTAATGAGTGAGAGGCAGACAGAGAGAGAGAGAGAGAGAGAGAGAGAGAGAGAGAGAGTTATATCCTTTGTGAATGAGGATATACTATGAGACATAAATATTCTCCTGAGCTCTACACGTGTTGACACAGAGTAATGTTCAAACCTGGTGATTACACATATTACAAGGGTCACTATATCAATAAAGCAAATAAATCTCGACAAGATTAGACTTTTGGCATGCAGCCTATTTCTTTTCCCGCAGGGCACAAACACGTGCAGCCTTGGTGTTGAAAGCTAAAATTCTTCCCTCACAAGCATACAATAGTAAAACATGACAGTGTTCAAATCAGTCATCCATACTGTCACTCTGTAACTCTCAAACTGGGGAAGAACCACAATCTAGAATTTACAGTGGCCAGTATCAGTCCTTCAAGGAAAAAAAACATATGTTTAATGTTGTTAAAATACGTTTGTAAAAATAAATTAATAAATTAATGAATTAATTGAGTGACTAATAATAATAATAATAATAATAGTGTCTTTAACTTTGCCTGTGATTAAAAAAATATTGAATATATTTTTGAAAGAAATATTACCCTAAATGGGCGAGGAGCCACATACACGACACCTTCATGAGCTTGATTTGCAACATAAAACTGACAACAATTAAAATAGTTTGAAGAAATCACAAAAATAGAAACAAAGTCTTGAAATTTTTAATTTCTAAGTGCCAGCATAGTGGCATAGTGGTTAGAACTGTGGCACCATCCCTCCAGAGTCAAGGGCTCGTCTCAGGTCTGAGTGCATGGAGTTTGCATGTTCTCCCCGTGCTTGGTGGGCTTCCTCCGGGTACTCTGGTTTCCTCCCATAGTCCAAAGACATTTTTAGACACCAAAAGATTAGGTTGATTGGTGTGTGTGTGCATGTTTGTGTGTGTGTGTGTGTGTGTGTGTGTGTGTACTGTATGTGTGTGTGTGCTTATGCCCTGGAATGGAATGGCACCCCATTCCAGGGTGTACCCTGCCTAGTGCTCCAAGTCCCCTGGGATACCCTGTGATCATGTAGAGGATAAGTGTATAGAGAGTGAGTGAGTGCACATTTCCAAGTATTTTAATAAGAACCCTATAAAAAGACAACGTCCTAGCTTAACATTCAGTTCTTCAATTTCATTAATATTATTGTATAATATATATATATATATATATATATATATATATATATAACAATTTCAATAATTGTTATACAAAATACAAATACAACAAAATAATACTTAAGTACAGTAATAATTACAGTTACTAAAATGTTAACCCAACCCCCTTTTCTATAACTCATATATAGTCATTATTATTTAGTCATTAAAAGAAATATTCAGGCTTATATTCCTGATTCGGGTTACTACATATTACACAGATATTATTGATCTGTTTGGGAGTTAAGGATGCACTCACCTCCTCGCCGTTGTCATAGATGAGCAGGTCGAAGGGAATAGCAGCCACCATGTCAATGAGGAACCAGCCTTTGAAGTAGTGCACAGCGATGCGCAGTGGGTGGCTCACCACCTCATCATTGGCATTGACGTAAGTGGTACGGAAATTGATGAGGATGTCAATTATGAACATGATGTCGACAACAAGGTCCACGTTGTTGAGCGGCTTGCAATACGTGCAGGTATCGTTCTCCTTCTCCGAGCCAAGCAGGAAGGCAGCACTGTATGGTGTTACGATGGCAGTGTAGATCACCAGCAGCAGAATCAGCCAGTCCCACACAGCCTTGAAGGGGCTGTAGTGCAGTACGGTCCACTTGTGGATGCGTGGTGCCTGGAGTTTGTACTCGGGAAGGACATCGGCGCCTAGTGATAGCACCTGTCGAAACACATGCATAAATTGTGAAAAAAAAAGGGGGGGGGAAATAGGGACATAGCATTTTTTGCAAAATCACACACTGTTCACACTGATAAAACCAAAGTGATTTTAACAGACTATTTCGACATTTGTGTTTCTCACCATTGTGACTTAAACAACACACACAAAATACTTCTTGCTTCATTTGAAAAAAAGTTTGAAAAGTTTCTATAAATTATCACATTTTACTGGGAAACTTTTCATATATTGCCCTGTCCCTATAAGCTGCGTCTTTTAGATGCTCATCCCTCAACACTTAACAGCATCAATCACTTAGCGCTAATTTAATCACTCAGTCACTATCAAAACAATAATTGGCCAAATTCTGTACATGAATGTCACTCTTAAACATGGGGTGCATTCTGAGTCTGCAACCCAAGTCCACACTATTTGTGTGTATATACAGAGTCAGACAAACAAATGCGTTCACACTTCGGGAAAAGAAAAACTTGTATAAATATTTTAATGCTAAATTTATTGCTATACGTCATTTATATATACAGAATATCATATATAATATTATCATATTGGTACTGTATAATATACATCATACTATTTTTCTTTTACTGAAGTGTGTACTGTATATGTGTATACCTGCCTCAAGGTCTGTGTGCATGGAGTTTGCATTTGCATATATTAATATATAATAATAGAAGTTTAGATCAATTCTCTGGGCCCCCATTCACAATATCCAAAGCAACATGTCTTTGAGGTTGCATGATGTTAGTTAAGCAGTGATATAGGAGACGGATTTTTCAAAAGCATTAAACTTCCAACGCTAAATATTAAAGTTTGCCTTTAAGAGTGAAAAAATATAGGGATAAGAAATGCTGACCTAACATGCAGACAACATTTTACTGTCAAATGAAATACATTATTTAACACTCAATTTCAGTCCAGTCCAAGTGCTTTCTTATAACTGCACTGAACTGACTTTGTATATTGTATACATCAAAGCTGCCAACTCTCACGCATGAACATGAGACACATGTAATCACTCATCTTCACACACTCTTACACCACACTTGCAATTTCCCATGCTTTCATAATCATTTTATATTTGAATGACTATAGCAAAACTTTATACACGACTGTCACAAACTTGCTGAGGAGACACATCTGTCTGTGGCAACTGAACACACAATCATTCATGAACACCACTTGCACATTACAGGAAATTGATGGGGGTTATTGCCACATTCCCATACAGTCCTGGCCTTACTCCAAACCAATTAGACATGTTTGGGCCAGTAAAGGAGTTCCTACGAGGCCTCTGCTTCAAACGTGATGCAGGTAGTCCCATCATGACTCCAGCAGACTGAGAAAACTTTCTATCTTGATGGTGTACAAGCACTAGTGAAACCCTGGGATAAGTGCATTAGTGTAACAGGGGATTATATAGAGAAAAAAAGAGGACTTTTTACTTTCATAACTGTCTTTTTTTTATTCCACACAATCAAAAGTCTTGGTTTGAATTGAACACCCATTGAACTGTATTTTGTGCTTAATTGACAAAACACAACTTAAACAATATTAACTCAGCCAAAAAAATCCTAAATAAAAGTCATGAAATGTGTGCAAATGAAGTAAGCTACTGTATTTAATCATTTACTGTAGAACTCCATGTTTAGGATTGCAATATCAATTTTTCTAATGATCCCATTATTATGGTTAATTCACAGCTAACAATTCACTTTAAGAAAGTGTAATTCATAATGTAATCCCCCAAAAGACCTAAACAGAAGCATTGCTTTAGTTTAAGGTGTTTACATTTCCATGTAAAAAAAAGAAAGTCACAATCACACGTGACTGAAATATACAAACTCCACCCTGTGCTGTGTGTGTAACTTAAGGGATATTCAGAATGTACACTAAAGTTGGAGTGTATGCAATCTCTATAATCAAACTCTCTATAAGGGTATATGTGAAAAAACATTTCCTACAGCAACAAATACATTATGATCCATTTTATTTTTGCTTAGTTCAACTTCAAAATATTAACGGATACCTAGTTTTTTTTTTTACAGACAAACTCTTTTATTTTCAATTAGGGAAAATCCATATTTCAAACTATTTAGTTTGTAAGACAAAAGTTAGTAATTTCTCAGTGTTATTTCATAGTAAGCAACATTTGAGAGCTTCGAACTGTTGCAGGAAAGTGTGAGGAGGTGAGGAGGAGTGTGAAACTGACAGCCTGGTATGAATGTTATGAATGCTGCTTTATCCAGACATGCTCTCTCTGAATTAGCTAAAAAACAGTTAATTCTCTCAGTATATCATCACTATATGTCTCACTCTTGTATTCTAGTTGCCATACTGTATTTTAGCTTAATATCACTTATGAATTACATACTCAATAATTCTGCAAAATGATGAAGAATAAAGAGGCAAATGTGAGGCCATCTGTCCGACAGCAAAAGCTTGGTCGAAATTTGCCCATGCAAGAGGACAATGGTCGGAAGCACAATAAATAAATAAATCCACATCAGAATGGCAAGAAAATAAAGATTAAAAGTTGTGGAATGGCCTAGTCAAAGTCCAGACCTCAACCCAGAAATGCTGAACCCAATGAACCTCAATGAACTGAAGCAATGTTCTAAAGAAATGATCACTTTAAGTTATTGCAGCTTAAAGTGGATCGACAAGCTATTATTGAATCAACGGGTGCCTAGTATTGCCAACGGTACTTTTTCTCTGTTTGGCTTCATTTTTTGTTAAATAATAATGGCATGGTTTTTGACGCTGACAAAAATACAGGAAGCAGAGCTGTAGGTGGGAGAGCTTATTTTGGGGGTGACAAGAATGGACAGGATTACAGTAGGAATGAGTAGGATTAGTGGGACAGTGTAGGTAGGACGTTTTTTGGGACAAAGTTAGAGAGGCCAGATTAAGATGGTTTGAACATGTCCAGAGGAAGGATGAGGGGTATATCGGGAGGAGAATGTTAGAAATGGAGCTGCCAGGCAGTAGAAGAGGAAGACCCAAGAGGAGGTTTATGCATGTGGTAAGGGAGGACATGCAGGAGGGTGGAGTGACAAAGGAAGATGTGGTAGACAGAGTTAGATGGAGACAAATGGTCCGCTGTGGCGGCCCCTAACAGGAGCAGCCGAAAGGAGAAGTTAAAATAATAGCACAGCGAAAAATGTTACATGTTGTCGTTCGTCTGGGTCGTTAAGCATGTTTTATGTTGTCGTTCGTATTTGTCTAATGCTGAGATCAGATGGTTTTTATTGTTTTTACACAAAAAACAGGATTAAAAGAGAAGGCATTAATTTTTACATGACTGTATTAAACCATACACACATACACAACCTTCTTTAAAAAAAAAATAAAAAAAAAGTGCAATCTTAAGACTGTTATAACAAGTACAAATTTTTCACAAGGTCACCAGGTGTTTTACTCATGCTGACTAAATGCATTGTACAGCAAGGGCAGTTTCAGTTCTTTTACAACCCTCAGCGAGCTAAAAAAAAATAAATAAATAAAACTTGAGTATGATCTTTATATAAATGTGACTCATAGAGACAGAAATGTCCCCCAGTCCTGAGCTTTTGACTTTTCTGTGCAACTGTGATGACAGGTGCTGGATTACCCATGAAAAGGCCAAACAGGTGCCACAAGCAACACTGCCTCCACTTTTACTCCAAACACTGAAATAATAATTTGATCGTTTAACTACACTGAAAATGTTTTCTGCAAATACCACCTCATAGTACACTGAACTCCTGTAGAACCCTACATGTTAATCATGCAAGTTGATCGATATGGTGCCCTGCCACCAGATAAAGCTATACTATGCTATACTAATGTGCATTCCCTTTATGTAGCAAATAAATCTTGATTTAAACATGTGCTAGACATGTTTAAATGCCATTTTCTTCACAAAAAATGGTTTCTAAAACAACACTGCTTGTGTTATGATGTGAAAACGCAACTGCATTAGTCTATTTGTTACTGTATGTACTACTGTATACACAGCCCTGGGTGCTGATTAGTAGCTTTAAAGTGGGATTGGATTGACCTGGAATTGATCCGTCATAAAATTCACAATATATATACACTCCTGGGAATTTATTTAGCGGACAAAGTCTAGTGTTACCAGACTGCAGTGGGCCATTGACAAATGTTTATTGCAATAATTATTCATAATAAATTGCATTGCCTGGAGCGTGGGATTTGTATGTAAAAAAAAAAAAGTTAGACACACCACGCAAAAGTCTGTACAAAAGTTTGGATTTACTGTGAAATAACACATATGGCATTAGGTAAGTACTGTCAGTTGTTATTTTAAGACACCAAGGTCAGCTGTTCTGGAATAGTTCTTTCAAGAACAGTATTGTCGAGTGCATTTGTAAAACCCATCAAGCACCATGATGAAACTGGCTCTCATGAAGACCATCCCAGGAAAACAAGACCGAAACTGACCTCTGCTGCAGAGGACAAGTTCATTTAGAGTCAACAGCCTCAAAAATCACCAATTAACAAACAGCAATTTGGATTACATTTAGGCATTTGGCAGACACATATTATCCAGAGCGACTTACATTTTTTTTTTTTATCTCATTATACATCTGAGCAGTTGAGGATTAATGGCCTTGCTCAAGGGCCCAACAGCAGCAACTTGGTGGTTGTGGGGTTTGAACCTGGGATCTTCCGAACCGTAGTCCAATGCCTTAACCACTGAGCTACCCCTGGCCCGGATTAGAGGTGTTATGAAGGACAGAGCATAAGTAGCGGACACATCTCAATATCAACTGTTCAGCTATGATTATTGCGTATCTTGGATGCCTTTAGCATTGCTTTAAAATTTAGAAAGGAATAAAAATCAGGAACGATCATGGAACAACAAGGTATGTCCAAACTTTTGACCGGTTTCTTCGATTTCCTCCCACAGTCCAAAAACATGAGGTGTAGGCTGACTAGTATTTCCAAATTGCTCCGGGTATAAGTTGAGTGAGTGTGTGCTTGTGCACTGTGATGTTTTGGCACCCCATTCAGGGTGTACTCCATCTTGTACCTGCTCCAGGGCCTCCACAACCTTACAGGTTCCATATAGAAATCTACAACAGCAGTTTTTCTCGGCTTCTAGTGAACCACCTATAGAAAGCAAGTACCATTAAGCATCTCAATAACCCTGAGGTAACCTTTTAGTCTGCCTGGTATATTGATTTAAACATCACAAAAATACTAAAAGGTATTTAATGATAACCCAACCACAGATAGGTGTTAGGGTCAAGCATGGTCAAGTGTGACAGTGAAATCATGGCCTCTCTGACACATTTAGCTAATGGCCTGCTGAAGCACGATGCAGAGGAGGAACTGAGCGCTAACCCCAGGATTAAAATTCCCTCTGACTCATTCACTGCTCACTTTTCTCGACACAGCTGCACTTTTATATGCCACATCACAAACACACAGTGTCTCTCGGTGCAACGTAGCCCACCATCCGACGTGTGAGTGAAATGTGTGAAAATGTCTCACTTCTGGATTGATTTCTTACAGATACAAGGTGTCTATACATGTCAAATGAACAGACTTTGAAATTAATCCAGCTACAGTATATCCTGTGAAAAGTATGAAATTTTAAAGCCCATGCTGTTATTGTGATAGATCTCAAACCGAGCTTTTTCCATACATCTCTAAACACTCCATGTAGATTGAATTTTGAAGAAGAGATGTTTTTACAAATCAAACCTAAAGACAAAAAAAAAAAAGCTTAACTTCCATCCAGGCAGCCTGGGCACAATAGCATTTAAAGGCTTTGACAGCCTTGCTAGCACATCTAACAAACTATTGTCTAGCTCCAGACATAAGAGCACTGACCTAATGTCACTCCTCTCTTCATGTGCCAGAGCTAGAATGCTTGTCTCAACCCTCACTGTTCATCACATCTCATTTCCCAGAGTCCCAGACCAGCAGAGTGTCTGGGCTAAAGCCATACCCTTGTGTGAATCTCTTCTTCAGATTATTTTTAGCTTTTCATGTAAAAAAAAAACAAACAAACAAAAAAAACCTCCTCAGTAAACTATAAAAATGTGCAAAAATAAAATTGCTAGGATTATTCAGCACTATTGGCGGCATGGTGGCTTAGTTGTTATCACTGTTGTCTTGCACCTCCGGGGTCGGGGTTTGATTCTCGCCTTGGGATCTGTGTGCATGGAGTTTGCATGTTCTCCCCGTGCTTGGTGGGTTTCCTCTAGGTACTCTGGTTTCCTCCCACAGGCCAAAGACTGTGTTGCCATTTTGCCCGTAGTGTGTGAATGTTGACCGGAGGAGGTCCTACCACGATTGTAAAAACGTGAATAAATACAGTACAATGGCCTCCATTGGTCACCATTTAATATCCATAGATACAGTATTAATAGATATTGATTGGCCTTCATGGTCCTTAGTTGGACTACAGAGGTTCATAGATGGATGGATGAACTATTGCACATAAAAATTCAGTCACATTATAATTCCCGCAACCTGCTCTTTCATTAATTAATTCATTCATTCATCCACCACTACCTGCCTTGAGATGGGTGTGAAGCAGAAGTACACTCTTTTATGGGACACCAGTCCATCACAGGCCATATATTCACATTATTTCTCATAGCTAATTCATCTGTTATGTTTTTTGTGTGTTGGGAAAAAAGTAAAATCCAGTGGAACTCCATGGATATTTGGAGAACATGATCATCGTAGCAGGGACCCTCTGGGCCACCTCACCTCCCATCTAAATGTTTGCTAAAAGCATTTCTTATTTCATTTAAAATTATAATGCAAAATGACATAATCTGGGGTGAACATCCATCTTTGAAATTACCTTCTAACTTAATGATCCTGAGTTATTTAAAAGCAAAATTTTATCTTATATAACATGTCAGCTTTAAAGAATCTCCTGTATAATGGATTAAATGACCAGGTCTGGGGCTTAATGTCTTTTTTTTTCTTTTCTTTTTTTACAACCTAAAGAGAAGGACCTCTAAATCACACGCCATAAGAGAGGGATTGCAGACATGAATTATAGATTTGATTTCTGCTATTTCTAGTCATTTCTAGATGTGCCAAAAATGCTACAGATCAAACACAGACAGTGTCCAGGGAGTGACAGCCCCCATTATCAGAATTTGATGGCAGAGCAACTTGTAATGACAAACAGTTTCTGTGTCCAAAAGCACTGAGAGTACAAAGAGTAATGAGGGTGAAAACCACAAGGTCCCTTATACAATACTTGCTCGCACTGATGGCTTTGGTAATCATCTGTCATAAATTAGACTCTTCTGATTTTGAATTCCTACTAAAGTACATTTGACAAGTTGGCGTTGTGTGGGCTTTCGTTTTCATCCAATAAAAGCTTTTAATTCCACTCCCTTTTTATTTTCAACAACAGCAACGACAAAACCGTCATGTGGGCTTCGTCATCTACAAATTAAATCACAGTCCAAAAGGTGGTAAATTGGCCAAGCTAGTGTTTCTAACAGTGGGTTACAGTTACAGGACAATCCTGTGTTTAGCTGAAACTTCCTTGTAAGGCTTTACAAAGTGTACTGTTTATTACGTGCACATGAGGATTAACTTTCTTTGTCCTACGCCACTTTCATTTCACACTTTCTGATTGATTTGGCACAGAGGCACACATGATGCTAAAATTACAGAAAACTATATATAAAAAAGAAAAAGTGGATTGAGCTTTACATTAATGAAAGAACAAGTTCAAAGGTATTCAGATAGCATAATGATAGCAATTTGACAAGAATTTTCTCAGGAATACCTTAAAAAGCTTCTTTTGATTTATTAATAGCTTCTGTCTCTGATTCCATTGCATAAGACATGTCCGGATTTCAGACACCGATATGCGCAGTAAGAGCTTCTGAAGGCTGTATGCCTAGGAGGGCTTCATTGTGATAAGTAGGGACATTATGGGTTCCTCCTTGCAAGTAGACACCTGACAGCACAAATAAAATGCAAACATCAAGTTAAAAGCTTGCATTTTTACAGATTTACACATTCCTTAAAGGGGAACAGGCACCTTAATGTACATTATACATCTTTATTTGCATTCTCCACATTATACAACTCTAACGTTTCACACTCAATTTAAAATGGATTCAAATCCTATTTTTTTCTCATTATTCTACAAACAATCCTCCACAATTACAAAGTAAAATCAGGAGTATTGTGTTAATTTATTTTAAAAAGACTGAAATATCCAATTTGCATAAATATTCAGACGCTTTGTTATGATATGAGATGCCCTTGAGATGCTTCTACAACTTGATTGTGCCTAATTGAGTTCAATAGACATAATTAGGAAGGGCACACACCCATCTGTATAAGGTCTCATAATATATTGTGCATGTCAGAGTGAAACAAAGCCATGAGGTCGAAAGAATTATCTGTAGACCCATGAGACAGAATTGTGTCAAGACACAGATCTTGGGAAGGATACAAGAAACTTTCTGGAGCCTTGAAGGCACACAGGACCACGAGAGCCTCCATCATTCTCAAATGGAAAAGATTTGGAACAACCAACAGTCGGACACAGATCTGACCGCACAACCAAGCTGAGTGATCAGGGATGAAGGGCCAGAGTCAGAGAGGAAACCAAGAACCTAGTGGTCACTATAAATGAGATCCTGAGTTACCTTGTGGAGATGGAAGAAACTTAAGGATAGGAAACAGAAGGATAGCCATCACTGCAGTACTTGTACTCTCAATACATCTATATTTACATGTAAAAACCTGGCTCCAAAAAAAATGCCCGAGCAACCTTCATTCAGTGTGCAGCTACCCCACTCCTACAGTGGTCACTGAGCTCGTACCTCTTACATCACACATAGGCACTGGGACTCATGCGACAACTCACCCTGCTTTTGCATGTGCAGTATAAATCCACTATCTGGTCCTACTTTGTGCAGTGTCAGCGTTCTCCTCCGCAGATGCCAACACTTACTGTAGCACTCACTAAAACATACTCAGGGCTAGCGATGCTAATGGCCTAACCGGCTAGAAGTGGGTGTCCTGGGAAACAATTAAAACTAGCGATATAAAAAGCGATATTCGAGCGAGTATATTATAAGATACTATCAGCTATGTGTTTAAAATATAAGTTAAAATATATAAGTTAATATATAATTTAAAGGCAGAAATTGGAAAAACATGTCTGCCATAAACAACATAACTTGAATTCCTTGCATTTGGGGGGAAAAAAAAAAAATGCACATAAATATTTTCAGGAATGTGTGCAAGAGACCCAGTGCAGCGATTCGTCTCTGTGTCATCTCATTCGTCTCACACACAAATATATATATATATATATATATATATATATATATACACACACACACAGTGTCTAGACTAAGACAACACAACAAAAGCTAAACCCTGGATTATTTGCTGAATAATACACCTTTCTAGAGTTTTTTTTTTTCATTTCTGCAGTCTCAAGCATCATAAATCCATCCTACACACATCATTTGTCCAGTGTGCAGACCACAACTATTTAATTCAACTGTTAGAACTGAAGGCTATACCAGTACAGAGCCACTGACTCAATATTTCATGGGCCCCATGTGTGCACAGATGTACATATTGTGCAAGAGATCCAAAGTTTCCCCCAGAGATCCATTTCACAGTAATGGAACACATAAAAATTTCAGAGGCATCTATTTCTACTGTAAACAATGTCTGGGACTGAAGCCTAGGATCTGTCCATATTATACAAGGTCTGGATATCTGGCTATTTTGGAAGCTCTAGCTTTGATACCACGATAAATAATTTAGTCGTGGGGCTTGGATCGATATTCAAAATATTAAATTATTTTCTGACTAATGTCCCAACAGTTGTCAAAATGTCATTGGTGAATTCACCAAACTTTCCTTTAATGTGTTTGGTCTCCTCAAAATAGCATAATAAAATAAATGTATTTATTTGAACCATGGCAGGAAAAAACAAGAGCCAGTCAAAAAGCAAAGCTTAATTCGGAAGTGTGCCATTTGTCCCCTTGATGGTAATATTGCATATGCATGAATGGTTTTACTTATACATTACAGCAGTATCAGTTCTGAAACTGAGACTAATTTTGTGAATTTTCATTGCACAAAATAAAATACATTTTTGTCACCATTATTATTCCTTTTTTATGACAGGCAGAGATTTCTCTGCTACCATTTTACTCTTCAAACATTTTTTTATTCTCTTTGTTCTTTGCACAGTGATCACTCTATGCATTGTGCTGCAGAACTTTTAAGCATTTTCTTTTATAGGGTGACATTCACTGAGCTGAGAAAAGCAGAATTTAAAGAAAGAGTATTGAAGGAAGGCTGTAAAGTAGGAAACTAGGAATAAAGCCAACTCCATGTCTAAAAATATAAGGATACAGAATAAAAAGGATAAAGAACCTTTACTCCATACTCAGTGGTGGCTCAGTGCTTATGGTTACTGGTTACTGATCAGATGATTGGAGGTTAAATAAAGCCTTTCTTTTTCTTTTAAGAATTCAAACATACCTTTTGATATTTTGCTTCAAATTGTGGCATTTCAATAATGTGTAAAATAGTTGATTGACGATGAAAGTATGGCACCTGCCAAAAATATAATGGCTGACATAATAACCCATAATTCACTTAAAAAAAACTGCTAGCCTGCTTCATTAGAGAAATTCATACATTTGCCCAAATGTGGTCTATCAAATATGTTACATGTAAAGCAGCCTTACAAATGCTACTGCTGTCTAAAAAAATTCTAGAAAGAATGGAACATTAGGATTTAATCAACTTGAATAGTATATTTGGAATACTGGAAGATTGAATGTATTCCACTTAAATGAAGTGCACATGTTTTACTTAGGTCACTTTATAGCCCTGGTGTGGCTGTGCACTTGAAAAGATCATATCAGGCAAGAAGCCTGTCAAAATAATCAGTCTGATTGAAGATGTCCAACAAAAGAGCACTTACAAAGATTGATAGATAGATAGATAGATAGATAGAGATAGATAGATAAAAAGAAGACATTTTATACACGGATCAGTCAAAACAATAACACCACATCACTTTAACACTTTGATTATATATTAGTTAACTGATGATAGGATCATGGGCTCCCAAGGCTCATCTATGCTTGCATTGATAGAAAGTCACTAGAACACCCAGTACACCACAGCCCGCTCCAGAAAGTAAAGAGCCCAAGGCAAATTCTTCAGATCCTAATCCGATCAAGCACCCATGGGATGCACCAGACATGAAAGTCTGATCCATGGAGGCCCCACCCCGCATCCCACAGCACCCAAAGGATCATCGGTTTACATCACAGCGCCAGACACCACAGCACACCCGTGCTACACCCTTCTTGTGGAGTCATGCTCCAATAACACAATATAGGTGTAATTTCTAGCATTGTAAATTTATAGAATATGGAATATTATGGAATGGATTAAAATTATTATGGAATGAAATTAAATTAAATAAAGATTAAAAGGGCAATAAATAATGATAATAAATATAATATTAAAGTATAACCTGTAGCAATTTAAAGCTGACGGAGTAGTCCAAAATTTAAGTAATAATGTCAGTGCAGATTAGGGTGATAAAAAAATATGATGCACCCTATCAAGTCAGGTCTCAATGGTTAGTTCTGCGCTATGGATAATGGAGTGCAGTATGCATATTACATTTAATGTTATCTTCTTGATGCTTTAACAGAATTGAGAGTTAATCCCAAACATTGTTTTAAAGCACTTTGATAAACACTATCCAAGCT
Organism: Clarias laeviceps; assembly: GCA_030014305.1. Taxonomy (NCBI): domain Eukaryota; kingdom Metazoa; phylum Chordata; class Actinopteri; order Siluriformes; family Clariidae; genus Clarias; species Clarias laeviceps. The sequence goes on from JAQMYJ010000033.1 coordinate 26,493,739, forward strand.
GGTTACTCCAGCTGTGATATAAAAGCATGCATTTTTTTTTTTTTTTGCTATAAAACTGCACTGCTGTTGAAGATATTTTTAGGGGTGGAAATAAAATCCTAGTCTCAAAATGAGGTTGACGGTTCTCTCTTTCTTATTACATTACATAATCATCATTTACGTATTCTAATATAGGATTTCAACTGATTTTTCAAACAAACTCATACTGGCCATATCTCAGCAACCGGACAATAATTAAAAAAATGATAATTAAAAGAGTCATATGCCTGTGAGCTGTCAGCTGGGGATAAAAGCCAGGGAGAGTTAATATAGATGACAGAGGTAAAGGTAATAAAACATTATAATACCTAATTAAAAGACATTTATACCAAGAAATTTACAACCAAACGGAACTGACAAAATAAATCTGCATTTATTTCCCCACTAATAAGAGACTGTGACTAATAACTCAAGTGAAGGCATAATGAAAAACTCTAATGAAAAAATGACACAAACGACTTCAACCTTAGATGATGATATTGATCATGCAGTAGCTGATGCTAAAGCAGTGAGACTTCAGATGGAGTTTCTTCAAAAATCAATAGAAACTGGAATTGGGTCTTAAAAAGCATGTTTTTGCTACCATTACACATACTGTATGCGACAGCTGTCTAAAGAAGTGTGAGAAAGATTGGAATTACTCCTAGGACCAATCCTTATGCTTTTGCATGTTTACACATGCATTTATGTATAACCTCATCGCCCATTGGGACTGAGACAGCCACCTCTGCAGCAGGAGGCTGTGGACTGAAAAAAACACATGTCTTCAGTGCACATGAATTCCTCTCTCCTGTGACCAGTCACATGGAAATCTCCCAAGTCATAATCAGGTCAGCATAAGGTGGCGTCCAGTTTAACAGACAGCCATTAATTTTAGTCAGTACGGTCCTCGCATGACATTTAAGATCATCCTCAGCCAAAGTAAAAAAAAAAAAAAGACCTCTCAGGGACATTTTGTCTGATAGGTATAAAGAGCATCAACGAGAGCCTGGGAAAAAGTTAAATGTCATTTCAAGTCAGAAGCTGGCATTACAATTTAATGCAAAAACTGCTTTCGTCCAAAAAAATGAAATCAATTTAGTTTTTTTCCCCTCTATTTCAAAAGGTCAGCCAGAAAAAAAATGAATGTTTAACAGAATTATCCAAATCCACCTAAACAATATATTAACAGGTATTTATTCTCTGATAAATGCAAAGCAAGCAAGGCAAAAACACAAAATATAAACAGAACATGAAAATGAATCTGCCTTGCCCTTCTTTATCAAAGATATGTGGTTCCTTCCCAAACTGCCACAAAGTCAGAACCACTCAGTTGTCTAGATTGTCATTGGACTCTGAAGAATTTCTTTTTACTGGAACTAAGGCCCTCAAACATGTTTCAGCATGACAATACCCCTGTGCACAAAGTGAGCTCCATGAAGACATGGGTAGCTCAGATTGGACCGAAATAACATGAGTTGCCTGAACTGAGCCCTATCTTCAACCCCACTGAACACCATTACAACCCTTGTTCCTTGTAAAAATGCATTCCAAAATTCAGCTGAGACTCATATAAAGCTTTTCCAGTCCCACTGATCTAAATTAAGTTATCTTTCGAAGTTATGGTGTATTTAGTATAAATGTAACTATTTTCTTTACATTCAGCCATATGGCTAGTCCTGGGTAAGGAAAGAGTTAAATGCATCTGAGGCTCAGCTGAACTTTGGAATGCATTTTTACATGGAATGAGGGTTGTGGAATTTGTCTCCAGTTACTTACATTTTACTCACGTTCCTGGTTGACAAACTTCACATTCAGTGTGCAGAGCAAGAAAACTTTCAACGACTAAGGACTATTGTAGTGTACTCATATGTACCTTAAGATAGACTTGGACCAAAAAAAAACTGAACTATCTTGTTCTTCTATAACTATACTTACGCTTCTTATTCTTTTTCTGCTCTTGTAGCTGATCTGCTGCAATTTAATGTATACCATTCAGTTGTGAGTGGTTATGTTTAGTTACAGTTACAGTACAGTTCAAGTAAGCTCTACTGAGTCTGCCCGTTTTGCTCTAACCTTCATCATCAACAATGTTTTTTTTTTTTTTCAGGCACTCTAGAGCATGTTGTGCATGAAAATCCCAGTAGATCCATATATTTCTAAAATATTCAATCCATTCCATCGGGCGCCAACACTCATGCCAAAGTCACTGACATCATAATTCTTTCCCCATCCTGTTGTTTGATGTGAAAATTATTCATTTCTGCATTAACTTGTTATCTGTATGATTTTATGCATTGTGTCAATGCCACATGATTGACGAACTAGACAATTGCAAGAATGCGCAGGCGTATACATGTTGCTGTTAAAGTGGACAGAGTGTGAATAAAACCATACATAATTATGCAACATGTGATTAGTTCTAAGCCACTCAGCACAAAGGTCACACATTTAACAAGCTAAGCACTCTCAGCGAGTGTGTGACAGTCATGCCCTTTTCTAGAGAGGTTGAGATTGACATAGGGAATGTTGTATGCTCTGGTGGCCATGCCACTTTGGACTGGAAAAAAGTTGTACAACCATGGAATTTATTTTTGGCAGCAACAGGGTAGCAGTCAAAATGTCTCTCAATGTCTCATTTATCCTCATCGTACTGATCATTTCTGCTCATATTTCTTATATTTATTCTGCACCAAGTAGTGTGAGAAGGTGCGGTACACTTCACTTCAAGGGTCTGTCTGGACCCCGATCATGTACATTTACATACATTTTCTACATCCTGGTACTCTCATTTAAAATGTTTCCTTTTTTAAATAAAATGATGTGATCAACACTTACACAGGAGGTTCTACTTGGACACTTGGTAGGATTAAGATATAAAGTTCTGCCAGAAGAAAAGCTAAAGAATGTTTTGGGTTTCTTTTTTTTTTTACACTCCAAAGAATCACTCACTCATCAAGCTTTTACCTGGATACAGGGTTTCGGGGTCCTGAAGCCTGTCCCAGAAGACTAAGGGCATTAGGTGGAGTACAACCTGAATGGGGTGCCAATACTAGGAATCATCATACAATCATAGGACACTCACACATACACATACTCACATGCTCCTTCACACACTATGGGCAATTTGGGAACGGCAATTAGCCTAAACTGCATGTCTTTGGACTGTGGGAGGAAACCCACCAACCACGGGGAGAACAAGCAAACTCTATGCACACAGACTCGAGGCGGGAATCGAACCCGTACCCTGGAGTTACAAGGCGACACTGCGCTACCGTGCCACTTTACTCAAAGGAATCTACATATAAAAATAAAAGAGGTGGAAGGTTCTGTGGTGGCGGTATAAATGTTCCACACAACGCTACTGTACATAGTAAACACAAGTCATCCTAAACATCTGCCAAAATCACCAGCTATCCCGGTCAAACTGCTCAAGCATCGTTACAATCATCTGAATACTTGTACACAGTAATAGAAAACTGTTTCAGCTACTGTAGCTAGCCTATGTATTTCACAATATCATTCCATAGTAGCACCTTATTTAATACATTGTTTAGTAATGTACAGTACAGTACTGTGCAAAAGTCTTGAGCCACGCATCATTTCTTCATATTCAATAAAATGTAATTCTGTACATTAAATTAAAGAAATGGGATAAAATATTTTATTGTGACATGCTTAAAAATGATTTATAATTTAAAAATAAAAAAACATAAAAATGGTTGTTTATGTAACAACCCCAGCAGCAGCCTCATTTCCCCTCTCTTCTGTTCCAACCACTCAACATTCAGCATCACCAGTATACTGATCACCGGCCTGATCATCTCTTATCATCTGCACCTGTATCTCAATGGTTTATGCCTTAAGTTCGATTTTTTTTTACGTTTAAATGATTCATACTATAGGTCAACATTAAACATTCATCTGAAAGTGGTCAGGTACAGAGACTGGACTGAATGTGAGAGCCAAAAACCTGCCAAAAATGAGAGTCCTTCAGAAAGTCTGAAGAACTATTCCTCAAGACTACAGTACATAAGAAATTTAAAAAGTCTTGTTCTTTGGAAGAAAAATATGATGAAATGAAGGGTGTTGTAAAAACAAAAACATCCTATCATTTTTACTGTGTTCGACTATTTATTGAAATAGTTTACATTCATTCTAGTTCTACCTACATGTCCCTTTTAAGGCAAGAAACATAGTTAAATGTAACTTGCTTGCTTATTTAGAGTGCAGGCCAATTGGCAATGGACATAAAATGTGTAATCACATTTGTTGTCACACTGTGTTATACCACACTGTCCGGTGGAAGAGCTCTACACGAGTATGAATGTGCATAGTGGGTGGATGAGGAATCTGAAAACATTTCAAAAGAGCAGGAGCTTTGCTGAAAAGCCTTAACAGATATAATAAGGACAGTTCGTCCCTAGAGTGTGTAAAACGTTCATGCAACCACATTAAGTTGCAATGCCAAAGATCTCAGCAGAGCACTGGAATATAGCACAATGGTTAAGAGAATTCAGCCAAGACACATTTTTTTTACCCAGTTCAGGCTTCACAAATGCGAATATCTGAATGAATATTCTTACACCATCAAAAGTCTTATTATAGTATATATACTGTAGTATTTACAGGTATCTAAATGCCATGGTTCGAAATAATAATAATAATAATAATAAAAAAAATTAAGCACTGTCTAACAAGCAGACTCAGATACCAGCATCTCTATTACACACACATAGATAACACACCTCTCTCCCTTCGGAAGACAGCTGCGGGGCATTGCTGTGGTCCCAGCAGTAGCAGCTGGTGGTGCCAGGCTCGCAGAGTGGCATGGGAGCAGAGCACTGGAGCAGCTCGGTCAGAAGCTTCAGCACCAAAGAAACGACCATGATCCTCAGCACCGCATCGGGCTGCAACCACCGCCGCTCTCCGGCTCTCCAGCACTTGCCACCACCGACACCGACACCTCCAGCAAGGTGCTTCGGCAAAGAGTTACCTCTAGCACCAAAGCCGACAAAGCCCGCCACATCCCTCAGTCTCCTCGGAAAGGGGATCAACCCATACCCCGGGTGTCTACCCTTCTCAGACTTGCAGTCTCCCCTGACTCGGAGAGAGTGAATGCACCAGAGGACTGTTACTGTATTCCGACACGCTGATGTTTATCTGTTCCAGTTGAGAGAGCTTGTAAAGCTCAGAGGTTCGTCTCTCGCCTGGCAGATGCTCCAGAGCTCCAGCTGCCGCTCATCTTTTGGATTTTCTCAATTAGTTTTTTCTCGTGTGATTTTCTCTGCTAAGCCTGACATAAATAACTCACACAAGCTGAGAGCAGGAGCGCTAAAGCTGCACCGAGCACACGGATGTGAAGCAACGTACAGACAAGTGGCAGGACAGCAACAGGAGCCTCTTCACATTAGTGAAACAGTGATGTTGGGGGTTGAGGCTTCACGAGAGCTTCAGAGAGAGAGAGAGAGAGAGAGAGAGAGGAAGAGAGAGAGAGAGAGAGAGGAAGAGAGCATGTTCTGCAAAGTGATTGCTAAAAAAAAGTCTTTCGAGTGCGGCAGGCTGCGTTGAGAATAATCAAAGAGAAAAGAAGGGAGGCAGTGGGAATGAAAGGAAAATATGATAAAAAAATCAAGTTCAGGAGAAATTAGAAGTAAAAATGTAAAGGAATATGGATGGAATTTGAGCACGTATCAAGATTATAATAGTGTAAAAATGTCCATGTGATGAAATGCAAAAATGTTCTCATTAAATGCTTATTGGAACAGATGGAGATTCAAACATTTCGCATTTCTCTTATTTAGTTCCAGTTAGTTTCCACAGGCTGTGTTCTAATCAGTGTATTGATTAGTGGCCTTTCACATGTTTTGGACTGACAGTGCACAGAGTTCAGGGTGCAGCCGCACGTGTCCACACAAAACTGGAAATATCAATGGAGAGACCTCTATTAATAGAACCGGCAAGCGTCAAAAACACACATCACTGGTAAAATCACAATTCTTGATTTTTGCCAACATTTTTAATTACTTTTTATTTTATGTAGCTGTGTGTACAGTATGTGTGTGTGTGTGTGTGTGTGTGTGTGTGTGTGAGGGAGAGACAGAGAGAGAAAATTATCTAAAAGTTCGCTCAAAATTTTACTTCCGTTTTTAGTTTTACATTCTTCTGTACTCATCCTTTTGACAACACAGACATCCTAAGCATCCTATTCAAAAACCAATGAAATGATAGGTTAATTGAATAAAAAGCAAAAAAAAAAAACCAGACCCTTTGTTAGCTTACGTCAGGCTCGTACGTCACAGCATGCTATATGTGTTTTATCTATACAGTAGTTGCATGCTTTGGGATGTTTTTCTGTGTGTGTGTGTCGAGCTTGAGGGAAGTTTCTCGGATTCAGTGAGAAATCTCAGTGACAGCTGCCTGTGCATGTGTGTGCGTGTGTATGCATGCGCATGCATTTGGTGACTGTAGGGAGGACGGAGGGTTTTAGAGAGGGTACTGTGTCTCCCCTCTGGTCCTGTGAGCCGAATCAGACCCAGAAAGAACACACATGCACATACACATGCACACATTAAAGGTCAGTAAAGAACAGTTTAGAGCAGGACCCACTAACATATATATACAGTATATATAGCCCAGGCAGCTGCAGTATGTTGACCCTCACATGCTATTCTGTAGGAGAAGAATTGACCAGTGGTAATAGCCTCATGGTTAACCTCGCCCTGTTCATACATTATGTTATCACACCTAGTGTAACAAATCATCTTAAAGATGTTCAGCACGAAACATTTAAAGGTATTATATCCCGGGGTGATAAATTCTCTAATCTCAATTGGAAAATGTCAGAGGTGTTGATTAATGATAAGCTCTGGCGATAGTGCCGGCGGTAATCAAATCATAGATTCATATTAATGTGCTCACTCTAATATGTTCCTGTGTCCATAGTAACAGCTAATTCACAGGCACGGCTATGGTGAGTGCTCAGAATCATCAAAGACTAATAACTAACAGATTAAAACTTGCTTTTTACCAAAGATGAACATATAATAGTTGATAATTGGGGGGAATTTCCTTTAGGACATTTATTGTATTTAACATTTATGGAAGGAGTCTCCAGTTTAAGTGGTTTGTTCAGTATCAGTCAGAGAGGAAATATGGAACAGTATTTGAAGAATGGTTTATCAGGACATTTATTTATTTATTTATTTATTTATTATCTAGTGAGAACAGCATATTGTATCCAGACATTACTATACACTACGCACTTTCTGTAGGACCCTGCTAAATAAATAACCCCTTTCCTGCATGTCAAAACCATCACCAGCGGACATATTTCAAGAGAATGAAGCTTAATTATCCTTCAGGACACACACAAAAAAAAAACAGAAGAAATGTCCCTCACTTGCTAACCTAGCTGTGTAGTTGCCTTTTGGTCCGTCTGTGTCTTGCTAGATACAGAAGCTTGTTGGAGCCTTACATAGACATTGTGAACTAGAGTGAACTGTTATGGCGCAACTATTTATTACATTTCATAAATGCCAACGGGCACCGGTGTTTAGGTTGCAGCTCATAAAAGATCACGTGCGCCACGTGCGCCACGTGAATTCTCATGCACCGAAATGTGCTTTCCCAGCAGCATCCTCGGGTTAGAATCAGTGCAGGCATTATAGATATATGGCACTCCAAATAGCCGTACATACTTTTAAAACAAAACAACGATTAACCTACATAGTCTGTCTCTCATTCTAGGTTTAGTTATGTAGCGTAGTATAAGCTTAATATAAATTGTTTTATGGTTTATAATGGTGATTATACTGTATATTGTTTATTTATTCACTATTCTGTATTGATCTGTTTATTTACTGACAGATAGAGCAAGTTCTTTAATATGGGAGAAAGGGTTATACACTGGCGGCAATAGGCATTCTGGTTGACTACCTACTGTAGCGGGAGCACTGGGGTGTCAGGCCTTACTATATATCAGTAGAAAATGGCTCATGGTACAGGTAGGATGCCCCCTGAGTAGAATTTGATCAAATTAAGCAATATAAATATTACCACCCCAGACATTGTCAAGTCCTCATACTAAATTCATCTTTGGAACATCTTCACCATTAAGTTAAATAAGGCTGGGCCCATACCACACAACTTTAAACATCTTCAAAGATTCTGAAAATACAGGGAGTATACTTTACACGATTTTGAAAGCTGTCCAAAATCCTGTCTGAAGTCAAGTACTGTAGTGTGTTCCCAGCCTAATTGGTAATATCTTATTCATGAAGATGATCTAAAGGACTCTTAAGGAGTCTTGAGTTTTAAAGATCTTAAAAATGGTACTCTGTGTGCCCAGGGAATAGTAATTTAAAAAACAAACCAAAAAAAAAAAAATCTAATTTAGTCACCTTCTCTTTCCTATCACATAACACAGTGGTTCTTAACTCCATTCCTAGAGATCTGTCTGCCCTGCACATTTCAGTGTTTTCTCAGCTCCCAGCACACCTGATTTAACTAATCCGATAATTAACCACCTTTTCTGAATTGAAGTGGGTGTGATAGAGCAGGGAAAATACTAAAGTGTGCACTTATATAATACATTACATCTTTTCAAACTCATGTTTATACATCTATTACAGGGCAGAATAACATACTCAACACATTCTGCCCTCTTCCTCATACATGTGCTCATGATGCGCATGACTGGCTAGTGTTTCCATCAGGAAGGCCTGGCTTGTGGAAGCAGACTGGCAGTTTAATTCAATTTTACCAAACAATTACTGGCATACCATCATTACATTTTCTTAGGCAAAATGGTAGAATTTCAATTGCATTTACTTGACAGGTAACTTAATAAATCTTGCAATGTTAACAATAAAAAGTGCAGACTGGTGGATTCATGAGACTCACTATGAATATTTAATGCTTATAGAAATAATATACAGTGCAGGTGTGTTTAAGTGCAGTTTTCTACACAAATGTACTGTACACTTGTAAACGTGGCATCTCATTAGACTCCCTCCTAGTTGGTGGACTGACCTAGTTTTTATATCAGTCTCACGTTTTCCCAGGTTCTCACGGTTTTCCTCTGGGGTCTTTGGTTGGTGGACGGCAGTAGGCGGCTGGCTACGCTAAGCGTCTCTAGATTTGAATGAGTATGTGCACATGGTGTCTCAATTAGTGGGTGTATTCCCTCATTTTATCCAGTATTCCCACAATAGCTTCTAAAACCTCTGCAACTCTGTTGGGATAAAGCAGTTACTAAAAATGCACAAATTTAATATTAGGCATGGGCTTCTTTTGTTACACTAATGTGCAAATCAATCAAAATCTAATTTGAATGTAGAAAATGATGATTGTACACAGTAAAGAGGGTGTATTTTTTCCCCCCAGAACAACTTATGCGCTCTCCAAATTCTTTAATGAATTTCTAGCCTCAGAGATGACTGAAGCTTTAATTACTCTTTCCTACTGAGAAACTGTAAAGTGGAGCCACCTGCTCTCTTCATCCTCTCACTATCTCACTTTCATAATCTCTCTCTAACCTAGCAGAGGCATCGTTCACCCTCAACAGTAGCTGACATGTCCTGTTGAGCTGAACATGTCCAGAGTGTTTGGCATTTTCACTGCCAGACTGCCACACGTCATCTATTCATCCATTAATGCTGCTATAATCAGCAGAACAACAAAGTCTGGAGGGGTAAATATGACTGTTTGTGAGTCACCCAGTTTGTACGTTCTGCTTGCATCACAAAAATGGAACATGAATCTGATTATTTTTGTACTTTTTTTTAAACACTGCATTGCATTTCCTTCATTTTTCTATGTTCTTACTGAAGCCTGTATAGAATTCTGACTTCTCTTCAGACATGAGCCCAAGAGCGATACAGCCTGCTGGAGCACTTACACAATAGCCTGGACTGGGTTGCCTAGCTACCAGCGCGCGAGAGAGAGCGAGAGAGAGAGAGAGAGAGAGCAATGCAGAAAAAGAGAGAGAGAGAGAGAATAACCTCTCTTGTCTAAATTTAAACTCTGAAACTGAGGGGGGAGATTGCAGAAGACTATACAGGGAGACTTTAATGCTCAACATGTTAAGGAAAAAAAAAGCATACTGTGTTCTACCTGCCACTTCAAACACCATAGCATAAATCAAGCTATTGAAATATTTTTTTACGAGGGCACCACTATCTTCATTAATGTAGGATTTTCTGATCTCTAACTGTAAGCATGTTCAAAAAACTGGAATATGTGAAAATATATTTCCTTCCTCTCACTTTTATGCAGGAAAATCAAGACCAGGGGTGAAAACTGATGGACCATGGTCCAGATGTGGAACCAGCAACGAATCAAAACAAGCACTGAAGCATCCAAGAATTCAAGCACAGTACGATGATACTGTATACTGATACAGTACTCAGTAGTCGAACAATGGAATACACAAATATTTAACATATACAAAGTAACACACTGTATGTGCCAGAAAAGGATCTCCCAAAGTTATTCTAATATTAGATCAAAGTGACAATTACTTTACATATCAATAAAAAAGTGTGGTCACCCAATTTAGTTACATTAAACCTTTAATACAAAAACAACCAAAAAATCTTTAATCCTTATCAGTCATAACATAAATTAAAATGACAAAATAACCTCTTTGTATATCTGATGGTTTATCTACTGTACTACACTATGTATTAGCTGAACACTGAGTAAACTCTAAAGTCTGATGGGTGTTTATGACAAACCAGAGCGTGTAATGATCATGGTTCTGGTGTACTTGATGGTATCCGAGCACTAACTGAACGCTTGGATAAGTGCATTAGTGGAGCAGGGATTACAGGTATATTAAAAGAAATAAAGGTGGTTTATGTGTTATGATATTCTTCACAATCATGGTTTAAGTTGAACACCCGTTAGCTGTTTATCCAGTTGACCTTTAACACTTTTAGGTTTTAATTTCTGGTTTAGACTGTTCCTACAGTAATTGCAGCTAGCAAGATCCACTACAGCTAGCATGCTAGCAGCTGCTTCTAAAGATTAGCATCCCCAGTAGAGCTGTAATCGGGCCTTAAAAGTTAGGCCCGAAAGGGCCCGAGCCCGACAGATTTCGGCCCGAGCCCGACAAGTACATTTTGACTGACAGCCTTTTAAAAGCCCGAACCCGTTTACAGCCCGACATTATTCAAATGTGCGCAAGCACACAGCTCTTTTGCC
>JAQMYJ010000033.1:26505025-26530713 GCA_030014305.1 Clarias laeviceps
TCCCACACCGCAGACTTTGCTTTAGTTGCTGGTGCAACCAAAACGTAATCGCCAGTGGAAAGCCTCTGTTTAACCTCTTCAGCATCTATTTTCGCATTTCTCTCGCGCTAATCAAAACGCATCACATGACCGCTCATTTACCGCGCAATCCCGAGCCTGGCCCGAGCCCGGCCCGAGCCCGGCCCGAGCCCATGTAAAATTATATTAATTAAGCCTGAACCCGACCGAACCCGTGGGGATTAGAGATCTTCAGCACTAATCCCCAGGGATAACATCAGCATCAGGTCCACTCTAAAGTTAAACATGGTTCAGCCCATGAGTCAAGCACAACTATTTTACATGCTTTACTATGATCTCTTCTGTTACTGATACTAAATTTAAGTGGAGGGCGATTTCTGTGGTCATGAGTGGAAAACGAAAGGCTTTAGCCAGGGAATCCATGCACTCACACTCACATGCTAATATTAGATATTTGATATTTGAACTTATGCATGAAGAGATGATGTAGATTATTGCGTTATGACTTTTAATTTGCACGAGCTGAAATAGAAATAGTCTAGACATCGGATCAGTGATGAACGCTGAAATGGCTTATGAACCGGCACTTTTGTAAATGTGGGAATGTTCGGGGCTTAAAAGACAAGCATACATAATGTAGTAGGGTAAAAAGGGTAAAAGGGCAGAAGTGTGTGCACTGTTGGAGCTTTCCCAAATTACAGTCATGAATTATTCCTAATAGAAATTGATATAGGACATAATCAAGCAAACGTCTCACTGCCCAGATCATTCACGTTAAACCATCAATCACCTTCATTGACCTGGCTGGCATTGTTTACTTTAGTTATGTCTGGACAGTTATAATTCCTCAACTTCAGTTATTTAAATATGTTTATCACATAAAAATCCAGTTTAGGAGAGATTAGTTTTTTTTCTTCCTTTTGTTGGTTTGACTGAATACAAAGGCATGTGATTTGACAGCAAATATACTGTATACTGACATTTATAGTGGGGTGCAGACGTTTTTGGATATTGGCACAATTTTTGTATTTTTGCCTTTAAACACCACCACAAGTGGTTTTAAAATGCAGCAAACAAGATGAGACATTCATCTTTAATTCAAGTGGCTTGACAAAAAATATCGCATTAACTGTTTTGGAATATACATCATTTTTTTACATTTCCCTTTCATACAATCTGAAATCTAACTCTAACATAATCATGAATATTCTTTTTTTAACCTTCAGTGCAAAAACTTTGCACTTTGTAGTCAATAAATGCCTGAAGCAATGGACATGCTGAGTTTCCCTCTTTGAGCTACAATGCTTTTACTGCAGCTGTCTTACTGTAGGTTGCTGCATGTTTTTGGGTCTTTTTGTCTTCAGTAAATGAAAAGCATGTTCAGTTAGGTTGAGGTCAGGTGTTTGATTCTGCAGTTGAAGAGCTGTCCATTTCTTTTTATTGAGTTACTTTCCTGGTAGGGTTTTGCAGCATTTGACTGAATATGAACATACAACACAATACAGTTCGGAATTCATCCTGCTAGTTCCAGTTCAGTGGGCTGCCTCGACCATGTTTGATAGATGACATTGTAAACTTTGGAACATACTGTAAGCCTTTCCTTACCTTCTACAGACAGTATTCTTCTAAATCCAGTCTTTCTGTTCTTAAGTAAGTAATTTTTTTTTGGTGTTTCAAAGCTCACCAGTTCATGCATCCTTTATACAAAATTCTTTATACTAAAGTTTCTGCTACCTCTCCGATACAGTATATGTGTTTTTTTTTTTTTCAGCCTAATCATTATCGCCTTCACTTGCATTAGAACTTCTTTGAACCACATATCGAAAGTTCCCATGAACCAAATGCGAATCCAACACTTACTGTAAACCAACAGCAGAATTGTTAGCTCCTTTATTGGTCATGGAATATCTAAGGCCATAACTGCCCATTAAACTGCTTATCAGTAAGTTGTCCATTTACGTTTAAGTCTGTGAAAATGGGGGACATAGTAAAAATTGCTGTAATTCCTAAACAGTTAATGCATGTTCCCCCCTTAGAGCTCTTAAATTAAAGACGGATGGCTACACTTCATTCACATCTGCATTACTAGTGTACTGTACAGAGGCAAAAGACTTTGCATGACTTTTATGTGCATGAATAATTTTAACTGGAGTGAGAACTAGAGAATAAAATAACTAGAAAAACTCATTTCTCTAGGCTTTTTGTTGAAGAGACATCTAACATCTTTATACACAGTAAAGCTCTGGTGTCAACCACTTTATTATACTGTAAATGTTGAAGATATGATAAATAAAATGACTTTCCATATGCAGTGATGTAATTTTAAACATAAATTGATAGCACTTTGAGCACTGAACATATATCAGGATAAGTGAAGAATACCTTGTTTTAAAAAATGACTGACGTATTAAAAATGCAGCTCGGTCATAAAAAGACATTTCAAAACAGGAAAGGTCAAGCTTTAAACAGCGTAGTCATTATGCCACCTGACGACAGGCCCCAAAATGCCTGGGGCAAGGGCAAGCGACTACAGGAGGGGTACACAACTCAGCACTTCTCACTGACATGCCAGACGGCACAGCATTATTTATGCCCCTGCCATTTAGTTGGACAAAGAAACACTGATGAATAGGATGAAAATAGTGAGGATGAGAGATGAGTACTCGATATACAGGAAGGATAATGACTGGGTTCCCTGCTCTCACAGTGTACCAATTATGATCTCTAAACTTTTCCAAACAGATGTAAGTTTCCATGTAGTTTAGGTTAACAAGAGATCTTATATTAGAATGGAAGAGATTGATGCAAAAGTAAAATTGCTAAATTGTTATAGAGACAGTACCAGAGAGTTTCAGTGACAGAATTAGGTACCCTGTGACAGACCCCATTAGTGTACCAGTCTTCATGTTTAATTAATACTTCAATTATCATTAATGGACAGGCTTGTCCCCTGAACCCTGAGTGAGGCAGGAAGAAGAGAGCGCTGTGGCAGTGAAGGCTGAAATATCTACCCTTTTCATTACTGTTCACACAAAGATACTGACAAACAAACATTACTCACTGTGCCAGCGAACTAAAATGATTGTCCACGAGGATGCAGGATGAAACTACTGCATTCTTACTTTCAAAAAATTTACAGGCAGAGGCTAGTATAAAAATGTTTTCCAAATAAGATATAAAATAAGATAAGATTAAACGTTATTAATCCCGGAGGAAATTCATGTGCCAGGGAATTTCCTCAAAGACACATATACTAACATATACAGTAGTGCCTCCCAATATTGCAGCTAACTTAAGTAAAGACATTGAGACATGGATTAATAGAAAAACAATCAATTGTTGAAATAAAAACGGAATGATTCAGCTTTATTTCCACGCTGGAAAATGACTGATATACAGTAAAGAGCTTGAACATGACAAATGCTACAGTAAATAAATGATGTGGTGGTGTGATGTGGGCTAAAACAAAGTAAACAACTCAACAGCAGATAAATGATGTTAACCCTTTAACATCCTCACTAAGAAAAAAACAAAGCAATAGAAACAATTTCCTTAGGCCAATAATAACAACAATTTTGTAACAGACTGCGCTATATACAGTAGTATTCCTCTTCCAAATGGTTGAGATGTTGATTCATGGCAGACATATCTACAGTATATATTTGCAAATACAAAAACAAACAACAACAACAACAAAAAAAAGCATACTTTTTTGGGTGGTGGTGCACCGAAGTGATTTTGTGTATTAAATCCTTTATTACTTGTGGTTTGCAATAATTATATTTTTGTAGTACAGTACAACTCAATCAAGTAGTAGAGGTGGCTCATTAGCATTACGTTCAAATCCTTTCTATATGACTGAGTGACTCAAAATGTGCTTGACCAAAAAATTGAGCAGAAAATTTAAAAGGGTTAAATATGCTAAGCTGACTAGTGTTGTTATAAAGACAGCCAATGGATTAGATTGCAATCATTAGACCTTGAAAAGGCATGATTGAAGTTCTGGTCTATTTATAGGGCTGGAGGGCAGGAATAAAAATGAGATGCAGATGATCAGACTGAGGCATGATCTTATTTGGAACGTTTCTGATTAGGCCATGTTTCTAACACTTGGGGACTCACAATCTAAACACTGCTCCGTCTGTTTTAAGAGGTTAATGTTTTATTAGAAACTATCTATAACCAGACCAGACTGATAAAACATGGCACAACATTGTAATGTCTTATTAGTAGGAAAAGCATAATGCTTGTTAGCGGACATTTACTGTACAGATGGAGACCACTGATGGTAGGGGTTACAGTGGAATTCACAAAATGTGATTCTGCATGAAGCAAAAGTATGTGAATACAGTAAGTGCGAGAGGAAAAAAAATAGACAGTTTAAATAAGGGTATTTTCATTTCACAGATATTATAGCTAGAGATTCCTGAGGCATGCCTGGGTAAAAATATCACAGTTCAGGAAAAAAGTCATCTGGCAACACACTGAAAGTATTGTCAGCCAAGCTATAAATATACAGAAGATACACGCTGAGCATATGGAGTTGGCGTACACCAATGCATGCTGATCAAATTCATCTCTAACTTTCCCTGGTGTATAAACAACACACACACACACACACACACACACACACACACACACACACACACACACACACACACACACACTTAGGTAATGCTCTTTACCCTTATACTGAGCACAGTGGGTACCTGTTATATTAAAAGCCTGTCTCCCTGTCTTCATCCAACACAAATGAGCCGGTGCCTCAGCCCTCATGTCTGACAAATAGCTCTAATTTCATCATCAGTGTGTACACTTTGTGTGTGCATGCGTATGCGTGTGTGTGTGTGTGTAGAACAGTGTGTGCCTCAGGAACATCTTGCAGGTGAAAGTTACATCTAATTCTAGTTTTTTTTTAGTTTTTTTTTTAGGCCTACTGTATGTTGAGGAAGTGAGCGTTTGTAGAGAGCGACATCTGCAGGTTAAAAATAAACATACCTGTACTCTGTATGCACTGAACATACTGACGCACACAGATTTTCAAAGAGATCCAAGTCTGGTCATTAAATCAACCACATACTCTAAGCCTTTTTGTTGTGAAGCACAGTTCTCCCAAGCCATTCATATGCAGGTTTTGGCAGGTGCTTTGCCTCAGTGTCCTGTTGGAACATTAACTTTTTCCCAAGCACAAACTCATGGCGATATACTATATACTATATTATATACTATGTTTGGCTTATCATGTTGGATATACGGTATGTCCACTTGGCCCTTGATGGCACAATTGATTTCCATTATATTTTTATGTTTATATATATATATTATTTTTATCAAAAATGCTGTCACATGCCTTTTTGCCAGCTCGTCCATCTAACCATTATATTACAGAGGGTGATGATGAATAAGTCTTCACAGGCTCTCTCATTTCATCCAGTGAGCTCTGTAACCCCTTCAGCATTGCAGCTGGGCCCTTGGGACACCTCTCGGACAATTGCCCTTCTTTCCCAAGCACTCCGTTGATTATGGGTAGGGTCTGGGTTGGCATATATTTTTTCTGCTGTATTTTTTAAATGATTTTTTAAAGATTTCAAAATGCACGTTAAACAATTCAACGCTTTGCTGATCTTTCTCCAGCTCCCACAGTACAACTTCATCTCAAAACTTCATGGGCAGTTGCTTGGCTCTCATGACATCATTACTGAATAAAAATCTGATCTGTCATTTTAGCTGTGAGACCCCTAAAAGTCAGGAATATTTATTGTGCAACCGTGCAAGTGATCAAAATTACATACTAGTCCTAGTTAACTAGTATTAAAAGACAGAAATACGCATATACCCTAATATTTGTTAAAGTTGATTTTAGATTTTTAATATAAGAAACATTTTTTTCCGGCAGATTTTATATGCAAATAAAATCTTATTTGTATGTCAATTTAAAGACCCACACATAGTCAGTGTATCTGACTGAGTAAGATGTTTCAGTTTCTTTTTATTGCTGTCCAGACGTCACAAAAACATGATTAATATGTGTCATAATGTGCATGGGTCTGATTGCTGGGTGTTAAAAATGTCACCTTTAAAATCCCTTTCATTAATGATTAACCTAAAAGAATCAAGTGTGCCATGATTCATTATGATTTACTGCAATTCATTCCCTTTTAAACAGGCTTAATTATGAGTTGTCGGAATGAATCAAATGAAACTTGATTACTGTGCTTCACTGAAATTTACACACCAAAAAAAGCCCTCAAATAGAGCAAAAGCTTCACCCTGATGAGGATGGGTTCCCTTTTTAGTCTGGTTCCTCTCAAGGTGTCCTCCTCATGTCGCCATAGGGAGTTTTTCATTGCCACTGTTGCCTCAGACTTGCTATTATAATTATTATAATGTTATTATGAATGTTACTGTAAAAGCTAC
Source organism: Clarias laeviceps (assembly GCA_030014305.1). Classification (NCBI taxonomy): domain Eukaryota; kingdom Metazoa; phylum Chordata; class Actinopteri; order Siluriformes; family Clariidae; genus Clarias; species Clarias laeviceps. The sequence goes on from JAQMYJ010000033.1 coordinate 26,511,461, forward strand.
TGTATTGGGCAAAAGTCCTCAAACTTTGTTTCCAAAAGCCAGACGTTTTTTAATTTTTAATTTTTAATGTAGTCTTCAGGATTAGACCTCCAGGCATCCTGAAGGGCTTTTTTGGTTCTGTGTACTGGTGACTGAGTGGTTGAAACAGACGAGAGGGGAAATGAGGTTCCTGAGATTGTTTCATAAACAAGTTTTTAAATTGTATGTTTAGGCACTTTGCAGCCTGTCATAGTATAACATGTGTTCCCATTTTTTTTTTCATTTAAACTACACCACTTAAAATGAGGAAATTGTGTAGGGTTTCAAGACTTTTGTATTATGCTGGACGTTGTTATGTTACTGTTAAGCTACCTTTAGTACGTTTAGATTTGGATTAATTTGCTCCCTTTTGAGTCTGGTCCCTCTTAAAATTCTCATCGAAGTTTCTCATGCCCTTCCTTGCAGCTGTCACTTTTAGCTTGCTTGATCTAATTCGGTATTGGAATTTCCACAAGGCTGATTTGTGACAAAGTCTGTTATCCAGTTTCCTCTCACTGCTCAAAAACATGCACGCAGGCTGATTGGTTATACTGGTGTGCCATCCAGGGTGGATGCTCTTGCAATATGTGCATTGAGCATTGTGTTTGATCTACTGTGACCCTGTCCAGATTAAACCGAAGAAAGACTGAACTATTCCTTCCACCAACAACATTCCTTCCATTATTGGTTTCATAAAGGAATAACAACACAGATTGAAGTGGTATATGGGAGGAAAAGACATCAAGCCACTGGAGAAATGAAACATGACTATTCAGACATTCTGCTCTTCACTATAACAGTACTGTGGCCATTACAGGAAATGACAGACCACTGACTCATGGCATGAAACGATGCACCGCTGTCCTCCCTCTCACTGTAAACAGCTGCTGCTGACACAAACACACTGATTCATGGCAAAGAGCCGTCAGAGCATGTTGAGCTCTCGATCACCAAAGGGGAGGACTCACACTGATGGATAAGGCCACCCTTCTGATGGTGATTTGTCACTGTGAGGGATGGGATGAATATCAGTGGTCTTTGCAAGCCAATTCGATTGCTGTCTCTCAGGGTGACAAACTGAGCTATGGGATGTAGACCTTCTCTCAACTGCACACAAGGACTGCACTGACCTCTGAGCAATCTCAGTGAGCACATGGAGAACAGGAGGGCTCTGATGGAAGTACTTGGGTCCATCAGACCCTAACCCTAACCCTAACCCCATGGGAGCCATTACAGTTCCAGGGACATACATAAACTATGCCATGATACACAGAAGCTTTTCTTACAGCTTGTGGTCTTAATAGCCTTTAACTTGGCATTCAACTGTATTTGAAATATAACCATCAAAAGTTATATAGACAAGCAAAAGCATCCTATTTAGAAAGACATATGGCCCAGTCTAGTATATACTGAAGTTTCCCATTCATCACAATGCCTTGCAAAACACCCTGCCACAAATAAGTCGACTTTAGCACAGAATTGAACACGTTGGGCTTAATTTCTGTCTATTTGCTCAGAGGAGCGTGCAGGCAGATAGGATGCAGGAGGAAATACGCTCCTATCAATAAAAGAGAAAGTAGAGAAAAGCAAAAGATGAATGATAAAAGTGTCACCCAAATGTGGATGGGTTCCCTTTTGAGTCTGGTTTCTCTCAGGGGTTCACTCCCTACCATCTAAGGGAGTTTTTTCTCTCGCCACAGTCGGCTCAGACTTGTTCACCAGGGATGATTTTGTTCAACATTTAGCACTTTTTGCACTGTGTTTTTGGTTTCTTATGTTCTGCAAAGCTGCTTCGAGACAATGTTCATTGTTAAAAGCGCCATACAAATAAAATTCAATCAAATTAAATTAAAAAATTGTTAATTTAAACAGCTGTTAAATGCATCCAACAGAAGTTCATGATGACTTTTCAGTGATTTTCTAACAATGTAATCATAAACATAAATATAGTGTACAATAGCAACTACAGCAACGACAATACAAACAACAACAAGAACAATAATAATAATAATAGTAATAATAATAATAATTATTATTATTATTTTTATATGAGAAACGTTTCAGTCAAACCAAGACTTTTGTTTGTGCAGAACAACAGAACACAGTTATGAGAGTAAAACCTCCCTTTATTTCTCTATATAATCCCCTGCTACACTAATGCACTTAACCCAGCGTTTCACTAGTGCTTGGGTAGCATCAAGGTACTGTAGAAAGTTTTCTCAGTCTGCCTGCTTCACATCTAAAATGCTGGCCTCCCAGGAACTCCTTTATTGTCCCAAACATTGAAAAAGGCTTGAAGCGAGGTCAGGACTGTACGGGGATGTGGCAATAGCTCCCATTCAATCTCCTGTAATGTGACAGTGGTGTTTAAAGATGAGTGTGTGTACATTTCTTACAAACAGATGTGTATCTTCTGCAAGCAGATGACAAGTTATCCGTAAATTTTTAAGGATCGGGCGTTCTGCTTGCTCAATGTTCATAGGAACGACTGCAATGGGCTCCGAGCCACCTCAGCTAAGATCATCATTCAAGGACGAACGGGCTTGTAAAATGTTTGCACCATTCAAATGTTTTGCTGTGACTAAGAGTCTTATTTTTGTACTGTGCTTGAAATCTTCTGCAAATGTCGAATGGTTTCACACCTTCATTTACAAGAAATTTCATCACAGTCCCTGTTTGACCTGACCACCCCTAATAATAATAATAATAATAATAATAATAATGTTAGTTTTAATATATTTTACAGTTCCCTAACTGAAACTGTGGCATATTTTAAACATCCACGCTCTCAGTAATATTTATTATGAATATGTATGAAGATCTTCATACTATGTCCTTTGCAATGCTTTCTAATGTTGGCTAGGGGGAGGCAGAGTCTATTTGGATTAAGACACCACTAAGAAATTCTGCAGTAGGGAATTCATTCGACTGCATCTATTTCTGGACAAAGAACACTGTGCGTGTCTACATAAACTTGTTTAAGTTTAATTATGTAATTTATTTTTAACTATTTACTACTATTTTTATATTTAGGGGCCATTGAATTGGTTTTGAAAGCATCTTTGCTTTCTTTTCAATACAAAAAATATTTTCTGATATTATAGCTCGGGTGCCGGTAAAAGTTTGCCCATTCATAATTAGTATAGAGTAATGTAGCATAATAAAAATGGGGAAGAAATGTTGGTAGCATGAGTGAGACTGAAAGTGTTAGAGAAGTGTTTCAGCATGAAACTAGCATTTTTGCGACATAATATGTTCAGTAGTGCACAGCATGGCTCATCTTCATAGATATAGGTACAATAGAATAATATTAACAACAGCTGAGCCTTGAACAAAGTGAAGCCATGAGGCTGTCACACTTGACATTTACTGAATGGTTCGGGTAACCCTGCAGTAGTCAGCTGAGAGTCAACAACACACAGTTATCCAGTACACAGTCTAGCACCTTGATTTCAGCAGGGTACTGTATAGATGTTACGACAATCTATACAGCAGATGTGTTTTCTACTGAGGCACAAACAGAAGCTCTAATAGCAGGAACCAGGGTTGCCAGGTTTCACACAAATTTCTGGACGCAGAAATTCAGGCACTGAAAGAGGAAGAAAAGTTATTTTATTTTATTTTTTAATATTTTCTTAGCCTTCACATTCACCTGTACACTTGCACAGTGGGTTGGGGTAAAACATTTTGTTTTATGAAACACTTTTCATTTTGCGAAGATGCTTTGAGACAATGACCATTGTTAAAGGCGCTATATAAATAAAATTGAATTGAATTAAAAGTGGGTAGGGATAGGTCAGTGGTGAAAGCATGTGACTGCTGACTAAAATGTCCCAGGTTTAAACTGTGCCACCATCAAGGGCCCTACCACTGTTGGGCCCTTAAGTAAGGCCCTTAACAGGGCCCTTAACTCTCAGCAGCTCAGATGTATGATGAGATAAAAAGCCGCTCTGGATAAGGGCATCCACCAAATGCTGTAAATGTAAGAATATGAATTGTTTTACTGTCTGCACTTATTTGTGGATATCCTAGAGATCTGAGACATCAAGGAGCATATTTTAAATCAACCCAATTTGGTATAAAAATGTCCATAGATCGAGCATGTATCAGCTTGATTCCTTCCTCAATGGGCCTTTATTAGCTTTAGTTGTAGTTCCTAATTTGCATCACTAAATGCTGTTAAAACTCCATCATGCTAAATTGGGCTATAGAAACACTGCCCAGTGATTGTGCAACACCTAGAAAAGTAAGCAAATTCATTAAACATTTGGCACATATTTATTAAACGGCAACATTTTCTCTGAAAAAACTGCCCATATGGACAAGCTGCCCCTAATAGCACAGTATTGCCTATTACTGTGTATAGCCAATCCAAATGAGGCAGAAATTCAGATTTTGTATGCACAGATGGGTGACTAAAGGAAAAAAAAGGAAAAAGAGGAATCTTATCTTCCTGCATGCTCCCTTGAGCAAAAAAGGAGAAATGGAGACCAAATGATCAATTCTGTGCTAAAGCTAAACCAGGTTTATTCATAGCAGGATGTTTTGCAGTGCATTGTGGGAAATGTGCTCAGTGTAAAAACTATTTGTCACCCAGGCTTTTACTTTTTGTATTTCTTAACATCCTGCTTTTCCTCAGCTATATGGCTCCTGACTGATGTGTTTCAAGTACAGATAAAGGAAAGTAAGGTGTATTTTGCACCAGACACTGTAAAAAAGCATTTTCATTGCAACTCAACTGCATGCTCTAGCGAGCACCAGGACAGGAATGTTTCATCAAATGGTATGATCAGGCAAAATTATTTTTTTATTGACTGATTGAGCAGCTTTCTACTAAGAGAAGTGGACCCAAAACCATGCACCAGAGCGCCTCAAAGCACATGAGAAACGTGTTTTTTTTTTATAACCCTTTTCTTTGTCATTATATTCTTTAGTATTTTGCACATACATCATACTCTACACTATACGTACACTACAATTTCTACCATATAATGAATAACACTATACATTTATTTTGTCTCCGACCCAATCTCCACTGATGTTGAGACAGGCCTTGTATATTGTACTTTATCACAGTTGTGTGTCCTAGGGAGAGAAATAAGTGGGACCGCTACCATTATCTCCCCTATGATCAGTTCAACACAGATTTTATGTGGCTGAAGCAATTTTGTCTCTGTCTGTTTGTTTTATCTACACCCATTGAGTTCTCACTGTATCGACCTGTCATATAATGACCGAAGTAAGCCTGAGTCTGCTGTGATAGGTGGTGATATGCCCCTTTCAGCTTGTAAATGCAGCAAGTCCCCGACTTACAAACATTTGAGTTACGAATTTCCGCGGATACAAACGGACCACGGTTCACATCTAAAATTCGTAGATGCGAACAAATAGTAGCGAAATAGCTCACATGTATTATACAAAAATAGACACTGCAATGCACTACATACCAATATTTACGATTATATACAATAGTTTTGTGTGTGTGTGTGTGTGTGTGTGTGTGTGTGTGTGTGTGTGTGTGTGTGCACACATTTCACTTGTGAGATTTGTTTCCAAAGTTGTATAAGACTAACTTTGTCTGAATTACGAACAAATCCAACTTATGAACAAATACGACTTACGAATGTGCTCCTGGAACGGAACTCTGGGATTGCCTGTATTGTATTCCTGGTTGACCAATAAAATCACAAATTGAAAAAAATAGACAAATAGTTAGCTAACGGCAAACTGGTAGCATGCCAAGTAATGAAAGCATGGACAGCTTTACAGCGCTGTACATTTCATATGTGATGTACGCTTTACTTTATGTACAAATGTGGTGCACCCTCATACACTGAACACAACTGAATTATAAAGGATATACCAGTAGCAGTTTGATTCCATACTGCATTATCTGAGTGGGCAAGTCCGACTTTGAGAAGCTCAATTTAGCACGATTGCAGTTACACTAACGTGTGTACATTTACAGTGGTACCTCAGAATACAAATGTAAGCTATTCCGATGGTGAGAAATATTGTTTTGTAAATGCATTTTCTTATAGGAAATAATGAACATAATGAACATGAATAATAAAGTAAATGCAGATAATTCCAGCCACTCAAAAATACTACCAATTTCCAACATTATAATCATATTTTACTACATACATTCATGTAAATTAAGTAAAAAAATTACCTAATTAGACATTAAACCGCACTTAACCTTAATATATAATTCCTCTTGGCAAATAAAACTGAAAGTGGCGTAATTTTCTTTTAGCTACTGTAATTGCTAACATTCTCTTGACATGTGGTGCTATGCCTTCACTAAATCTTGCACAAAATGCAAAAAAATAAAAAATAAAAATGTTAATTAGCTTTTTGCTTGGCTTTTTACTAACGCACCAAGTTTTGAACGGCTCCCGGACATATACGCAAATTAGCTGGCATTTGGTTTGGCTGAACTAGAATTTCTCGAAAATTACAGTATTTAAGACGAAAATTCTTTAGGCGGGGCATTCGTATGACGAGTGTCACGTGCGCTGTATGTGAGCTGTAGGCGAGGAATAATCGCAGAGGTGAATACTTTGAAGTCTTTTAATAAAGAAAACAGAACATAAACAAACAAACTCTCACTATGGAACTAAGAAGGAGCAAACTATGAAACAAGGAGAAAACCAAAATAGCAGTAATTCATCAGACTGACGGAACAGGAACTTAGGAAATCGGCATTATGCAGACAACACGGTTTAAACACAACATCAAACTTACAAAAACAGACACAGAAAAGGAACTGAATAGAACAGGAGCTAAGGAAATCGGCATTACGCAGAAACATTTGGTCAAACACAACATCTTAACTAAACTGAACAGATGCAAGACCCAGACCAACTAAAAACACGTCTACTTATAATGAAACTAATGAGCTACCTCTGTTCAGGTGAGCGCTCCCATCACCTGACCGAGGTGTATTCTGGGAAATGCAGTTAAAAAACACAAAAATACCAAAAAACACAAAAAGGAGTCTCTGGGCACACGGCGCCCTCTAGGGGTATTCCCTGAGGTACCACTGTAATTTAAAGTCAGTCAAATGTAAAGTCAGGGTTTTGCCAGACTACCATAACTAGTCAAACTAGTAAACATACTGACAGACTGAGTATGAGTATTGTCAGGTCTAATTTTCCAGTTCAGTCTAATGTTCACATTTTTCTGTCACAGAAAATTTGTCCTGTTGCATGCTGGAACACAGCTTCTCAGACTCACCTATTTTCCTCAAAAGGCAGAATGCATAGTTTTAATACTGGCTTTAATCCTTTAATATTCTGTTTTCTTTTTTGTTTAGGTGAGTCGTGGAATGGTAAGTAAGTACATTCATGTAATGTTCAAGGTTATGTGTATTTCTCTCTTTCAATAATTCTCAGGGTTATAGTTAAAAGAGTAAAACAATACACTTTAAATTTAGTGAGTACATTTCGTTTACCATGAACAGAAAATACAATCATTAACAAAATACTTGTAAAACGAGGAATGTTGGTGAATCATAATGAGTCGTGACACAATTCTCCTTAAATGTTTTGTTAGTGATTCATACTGTATGAAAGAGTCACATAGAAGTGGATTCATTGTTATTCACTGAGATTCAGACGTCACCAAGTAGGAACTAAGATCAGTAACTGACATCTGATATTTGTAATTCAGTCAAGTGCCTCATTTATTTTAAATCCATATCAGGTTCAATAACTCCATATTAGTATCAGTATCATATACGCAGTTTGTTCAAGTCTGTTCTCGTTTTTATTTCTTGACAATTTTAAACCATGGATGGCTGAAAACTTCCTGTGGCTTGAAATAAATAAATAAATAAATAAATAAAAATAAAATAAAATACAAATCTTAGATCATCCTGATTGCATCCACAGGCACTCCTCCTCACTGACTCTTACGATTTTATAACATTATGTTCAGGGACAGATAAGAGCTCCGGAACTGCAATTTTTCTCATTAATAACACCGCTAAGACCATTTAATTTCGTCATACGAACAGTGCCAGATTTTAATGCTCTCTTTCCGGTCTGAAACACGTCATGTCTTGACTATTATAATGAGGGCTAAAAAGTCTGAAAATTGGAACACATCACCCAGAAATACTACACCATTCTGAGTCCATGTCCTGTATACAATACAGTAAAAAATATATGGTCTCTATGTTATTATCTCGCTCTCTTTCTCAATCTGACATCGCTAGGCAATGGCTGGCTGCAGTAACGTATGACTTTACACCACTGGTCATTGCTGAGGGGAATATTATATTGCTGCTACACACACACACACACACACACATTCACACACCACCAATCAGCCTACAACTCACGTCTTTGTACCCAGAGGAAACAATGAGGTACCAACCAATCATGAGGAGAACATGAAAACTTTATCCATGCAGACCAGATGTAAGAGCAATGCACAATCTCTGACCTCCCAACCCTGGACTTACAGTACAAGGTCACCTTGTCTTCATAATGTGGCTGTTATAGCCTTGTGGTGCACAATCACTGACATTTCTCTACACTTTAGCCACTTCATCCAGGAATTTGATATGTTGTCACATCGTCCCTTTCTTAAAACCCTATTTCTTAAAGCTTGCTTTTCCATCAAACTACTGACTCTGTCTCGATCTTATAGCAGCCTTTTTTCCTTTTAGTTTAGTTTAACCACAAAACACTTTGCCTTTGGAGTAGTTCTGTACACTCACTTTTATAAAAACTTATAGTATGCTATGGTTTTTTTTTTCTAAAATGTTGGAGAACCTGCACTAGTTCTCCTGGAGACTCCAATCTGTTTCTGCAGATGTTGCAAAACAGTTTCTAGGTCATTTCTATCTGAAAATGAGTCTTTTACTTCCTGTGATGGCACAAACATTTCTCCAGGTTCTCCCATTTTCTTGGTCCTCCAAAAAACATGCAAGTACTAGACTAGACTAGATTCACTATTCTAAATTTCCCCTAAATGAGGACAAGTGTATCTAGCTGTGTCTATGTTTCCATATGATGGCGTCCAATCCATGCCATCACTTTCAGTGTTTCTGGGATAATGTGAAATACATTACCAGGAGGAAACTCCTGAGAAACAATCCTACACATTTTTGGATCTCGTGAAAGTAATAGCATGATTTATAAGAACAATCCAAAATTGTAGTTTATCTCTCTATTTTCATGAATTTATAACTTCTCCATTAGGTGTTCCAGTCATAGCAGTACACTAATCAGCCTCTTCACCATTAGGAAAGACCATTTATGAAAGAGAAAGATTATGCAAACAAGTGCCAAGTGAGATGCAGAGCTTCAAGGAGAGCCAAAAAAAAGAAAGAGAAAGAGAGATAGAAATCAATAATGTAGTGCAACAATCTATTGCAGGAGCATTACATTTATATTATGTGTGTATTCTTAAATCTATGAGTGCATCAGCCTTACTATAATAAAATCAAACGTATCACAACACGTACAGATGCAGTAGTCAGACACCGGGAAACTCGCTAATACTATTTATCCTTCTGTTTTATGTGACATCACATTGTATAATCAATGCCACTTTAAAGACTAAACTGCATCAACGTTATTACAGTAAGCCTGTGCTTCATTAAGGAGATTCCTTTTCATTTATACTGATAATTGACTGCCGTAATACACTTTACTACATTCAGTTAAGTGATATCACAAGAGCCAGAGTGCAGTTATACCGAATATTAGCAAGGCTGTCATTCAGCTTTGGGTAAACACAGCTGTGCTGATGTGCAGTGGAACTGCACGTGTAAGGTTCTTACAAAAAAACAGCCAAAATAATTATATTGCGCAAGTAACATTAGAGACACAATATGTCCTGTTTGTACTACAGCATGTCAGCACGTTGGCTAGCAAGTTCACATTGAGTTTTCTGTTAACGGTGCATGTTCGGGGATGACGTATTAAATATAGTGTAGTAACAGTTTCAACTTTAGAAGAACTGATACACACCAGTGATGGGAAGTTTGAATCTCGTTCATTAAAATGAGTCATTTAGTTCATTTCGTTCTTTTGATCAGAAATGAAATGAAATGTTACATTTTCAATAAACAGACTGCTAACACGTCTACATACACAGATTTTGGCTATAGTTCCAGTAATGAAAATATTACAATGCAGCTAAGAACATATTATGATAAACAGAATGAGCAGCTCACCTCTCATATCTTCTGGTCCGAGTCGTTCATTCTTTTGAATCTATTGCACTGCATAGTGGCTTTTGGAGTCACGTGACAAAAGAACGATCAACTCGGACTAGAAGACTCATTGAGAAGAACCGTTCAATTCTGTTTCCTGTGTACTGCACTGCATAGGGAGTCTATGGGAGTCACGTGACAAAAGAACGAACAATTCGGAGTAAAAGAGTCATTTAGAAAGAATCGCTCAATTCTGGTACTGCACTGCATAGCATCTTTGGGAGTCACGTGACAAAAGAACAAACGACTCAGATTAGAAGACTCATTGAGAAGAACCGTTCAATTCTGTTTCCTGTGTACTGCATTGCATAGCGTCTATGGGAGTCACGTGACAAAAGAACGAACGACTCGGAACAAAAGACTCAAAGGGAACTACACATTTCTGTTCCCTGTACATAATCTACGGAGGTTTTGCGCATGCACGCCCAGTAGAAAATGAACGAATCACTCTGAGACTACTCGTTCTTCTGAGTCACGTTAAAGACTTGTTCAAAAAGAACAAATCGTTCATGAACAACCCATCACTAATTCACACAGTGTCAATGCAGCAGTACTAAATATAGGCACACACGGAATCCCACTCAACCAGAACTCCATTGCTAACATTAGCAAAAGTCACACAGCCCACCCTTTAATGGATGGTCCCGGGTCACAGAGGTTCCCTTTCCGATCACTTTATCCAACAGCAGCAGGCCAGAGAGCGCAGGAGCATGTTTTTGCGATAGGAGGGGACACTATGTAAATTGTAGGAGGGGACAACTGTCTTGATTTATTTGTCCACAGACACTGGTTGTTGTGTTCAAGGGCACAAGGGCACTGTTTATAAAAGTGATGGATGATGGCTGCTTTTTTTTTGTGATCTCTCTCTCCCTCTCTTTTTCTCTCTCTCTCCATGTCATACACACACATGCTTTCTATCTCTCTTCCTGTTCTTTTCTCGTTAACTCGTGTAGCAATGCCGACCACCTCACTAGAAATTGTCGACATAACTTTTCTATGAGGAAAAAAGGGGATGGCCATTAAAAAAAATATATAATAATTTGTCTCGGAGATGATAATTCACCCAGGCTCTGAATATTCCCCATTATGGTCATTGTTTAGCCGTGGCTGACTGCTGATCGGAACAGATGAAGGCTTTTAATAAGAACTGAATGTACACGAACATGAGAGTCCAAAAGGAGCGAGAGGCACTTTGAGATATTATACAGACATGTAGATGTTATAAAGTGGCTGAATAGGTCACTTCAAGAATGACAAACATTTCAAAACATCGAGGAGGAAGAGTGCAACAGTTTAAAACGAAACTTTATGCAATCATTCAGGAGATACATAGCTGTGCAAAGACATGAAACCAATCCACAAAAATGATGTTCAACACCTGTTACCTTCGAAAATAGATCGGAAATACCTGGATGATTAGAAGTCAAATTTAAAAGCAATTAAAATGATAATCAAGGTAGTTGAAATGATTTATAGGTAAGAAATAAAACAAGACAAGGCATGTGGTTATAGAAAAACAATCAACAACTGAGTGGTGTTAAGTGGCCGAGTGCAAGTACGGTATTTTATTCCTCTTACACCGCAGCAAGTTGGGAAAAAAAAGTATATAAAAGCAGTGACACACACCTAAAACGCTAATCACACATCTCTTTGATGATCTCTTTGAGAAAACATTTCACCATATCAACAAGTACACACATTATACTGTAAATGTGTCCTCATCCAACATACAAGTCCTTATATACTGTAAGTTGTTCATAATAAAAACTCATAGTTTTCTACAGTATGTCTGAGTCGCTGTTATAGAACATGAATCAACATGAAAGAGACCAAATCAACATTTTTTTGTTGTACAGATGCTACACTGTGAATTTCATAAAATAATTAGTGCTACATTACACTACATATGATTGAGAATAACACTGATTGCAGAACTAACAATCTCTGCTCCTCAATTAGAGTCACATTCATTCACCAAAAGTTCAACTGATGATCAGATTTTCAAGCTCTTAAATCATGAATTCACATTTAAACAGCATGAATACAGTATCTCTAGCAATAAGAAAAAAAAAATCATTGTCACTGTGTGTGTTTAAACTGAGTGTCTCTTCGACAGAAGTGTATTCAGGATAGTTATCTTGAGTAATCTGTGCCTCTTAAAGTTACCTTTCCTAGACTGTGCACAACTCGCTGTTGATTATGCATCAATAAACTGTAATTGCCCGATAAATGTCAGAGCAGCAAATAAAGGAGCACCTAGTGTATACACACTAAAACAAGAATGACTTTTATTGTAAGGTTATGGATATAATTATTAAACCCTTACCTTATTAAACCCTGCAACCACATTTAATCTGGTGCCACTGCTACACACACACACACACACACACACACACACACACACACACAAACGATGCCACTGCTACAGACACTCAAATAATGCCACTGCTGTATATTTGATATTATATAAAACATCCAAAAAGTTTCGACTTAATTCCCGACGCACATCATACAAGCACAAGAGTGCCTAAGAAACTAAGACCTGCAAAAGTTCCGAATCCATAAACGTCAAAAGTGTGACACTGTGTGCGAGCGGGTCGGGACTAGATTTCAAATACAGACAGAAAAAAGATAGTTCAGTATCTATTACAATTCATAAATTAAATCTGAAATGATCTATGAAATGACTTTCAAATACTGACACACAAGATAGACACAGTGGCTGCTGTAACAATATCTCTTTCTAGTTATGTCCTGCTGTTCCTTAAGGCCTCTATTTTTGGGTAAGGGGCAGGTTGTGAGTAATGGTCACAATTTTGAGGCCCATCACACAGTGTAATGCGATTGAGCCCAAGGAAATGGACAAGTAATGTGTTTTAGAGCTGAGCTGCTAGAACAGCAATGGCAAAACTCTCCGAAGCAGTAAAATCAAGTCATTGTTTCCTGGAGCACTTTGCTCTGGAAACCTTTCTCAAAAAGCAAAAGGTTAAAAGAAGAACTATTGTGCAATAACTATACGTACTGAGCATCTTCTTTGCTAACTTCTAAAATAGACCATTATCAGTTATTCATTTGCAATAGAAACATGCATCTCGTGCTCCAGCACAACCATGTTCTTCAAGAACTTCAGCACATGCCACAGGCCACATCATTTAAATAAACTCCCACTCACCTCCTGAGCGACGATGCTGGATATGCGCACTGCCCTTTTAACGCGACCGTTCCTGCTGCTCTGCGCCCCCTCCTGGCCGATGCTGTCTCGGCCATTGAGCGACATCTCGCTCATCATCTGATCGCTTCCACCTGAACAGCGGGCATCCCGCTGTTCATCGGGTCCCCGCCCGTAGCCCCCACAAGCCAGCACGCCTATAACCCTGACCTTTTCACTTCTGACCTGCGACCAAACTTGGGCCCCGTTTTTAAAGTTCTGAGCCAAATTTCAAAGCTTAGCAGCTGGAATGTTCCTGTGCTTCCCTTGATGCCGTTGCTATTACAGTAAGAACCACGGTGAGCTGGCTTTCCCTCTCAGCCTCCTTGACTGTGTGAGAACCCAGAGGCTCCTCCACACTCTCTGTCTTGCTGCCCTCCCCTTTGCTGTTCACACTCCTCCCTCTGTCAGTCTCTTCAGAAAAGAGTCAACCAGAGAGCTTTAAACTCATCTGACACTTTGCCTCCGTCTACCAGCAGGTCTTCACACTGATTCTTTCCGCCCTCCCTTTGCCAATCCGCTCTTTCCCTCCCTCTCTCCTACCATCTTTCCTGCTGTCTCTTCCACTGCTCCCCTCCCCTCAGAGGATGCTCTTCACTTGATCAGCTCTAATTGCTACTGGCTGTCTGATCCCTCTCTCCATCCCTCTGGCCTAACGCCCCTTCTCTTTCACCAGCTGTGGGACTTGATTAATTCTCTCTAGCTCTCCATTAACAAGGACGTACGCAAATATAACCCATCTCTCTCTCTTTCTCTCTCTCTTTCGCTTTCTATGTCTAACATGTAGCTTACCAAACTACAAACACCCCACCTATCCTGAGTGTACTAGTTGATAAATTGCTGAACGGATGCATGTATTTATGTGTGTATGGAGAGAATATATGGGTGGCAACACGGTGGCATAGTGGTTAGGATTGTCGCCTCGCGGCTCCAGGGTCCAGGGTTCGAGTCGGTTTCACCCCAGAGACAGGCAGATTAGTCTAACTGGCATTTCCAAATTGTAGCAGTCTACTGTGAGTGAGTGTGTGTGTGTGTGTGTGCGTGCTTGAGCCCTGCAATGCATTGGCACACCATGCAGGGTGCATCTTGTCTTATGCCCATGGATAGGCTCCAGGTGTCCCGGATGAGCAGTACTGTATATAAGAATAAATGAATGAATATGTGAGGTGATAAAATGTTGCTGTTTCTCTGCAATCCGACAGGTGATGTGCTCTGAACCATTCGAATATAGAATATGAGTGAGCGATTAACCGCATGTATGGCCACCTGGATGGGATTGAAGGTACTGTATGTGGGACTGGGATCCAGTTACACAAGCTGGATTTTTTTTAATTATATGCATGCAGATGCAGGTGGTTAGACATGCAACTTGTGGGTATAAACAAGAGGTCATATATAGTATGAAACTTGCAGATGTACAGTAATGTAAAAGATGTATTTACAGTGTTCATTCATTCATCATTAGTTATTACCTGTGGTGGTTTCTAAATTGTAGTATATTATTGGAACAAGATTATAAAACACCCCATGCAAAAGCACTTCAGGGTTACATCCAAAATGTACAAGAAAGCATTTACAGATCCAGCTCATTAACCCCTACAATCAGTTTAAAAAGTCTCGTTACTGCAGAGACAGTTCAAGTTAAAGCATTAAGGGGTACGTTACTGTCATTCAGCCATTTATCTCTCTTTGCATCTACACTTTAGAGCACAATATTCTACTAGATAGATTTCCAAAGAATGCAGGGGACACTCTTCTAGTTTCAATTGTATGCATTTGACTGCTCACTATTCATTTGTAAGTTAAAAGAATTAATTAGTAACAGTATGTCTGACCCACATGCTGAGAATGTAACCCGACACCGGAGTGAACCAGAATGAACGTGAAAATGCAGTTGTTGTCATGTTCCAAACAACCCTTGATAGCTCCCAAACAGTTTGACTTACGTCTCCATTTAAAGCTTATACATGGCAGAAGATCAGGCTCTCTGTGTTGATATGGGTTTGGTGCAAAATACACGTCAGCAAAATACAAACCATGACTTTTTTCCTTAATCAACTTCTATGGAGTAATTATTGCAGTGATTTCAGGGCCATTTTGAATGGGTTAATAATTTTTTTATCAAGATGATTTATAACAGTTTTTCAAGCTCATCGATGTGACGCGTCTCATTTTCCAATTAGACCGAGCGAGCCAGGAATCAGGGGAGCAAAGTGGTTTGGCATGGGTACCAAGCAGATCCTCATAACTTGAAAATGGTGCATTTTGTGCCGAGGTTGAGCTCATTCCATTGCACTCAGGAGACCTGCCAGAACATTTTGTTATAAGTTTCATGGGACTGTCCCATGGGACCTAGTAGCCACCTTAGAAAAGTATTAGCGAGCCATTCTCATTGGCGAGGAGGAATTGGGTTGCTTTACAAACCGCATAAACGTTTTTGTGTTTTCAAAAATACAAGAGTAATAATAGGGACACCCTATTAAAGATACAGATTTTTCTGTTATATACATCAAGGTTAGTAATGAAAATATAGAGTGTGACTCCTGACTTTAGTCTCAGATAAATCTGTACATAATCTAGGTAATATACTTTACTTTGGCAAACCGTAATAAGATACCAAGCAAAATATAGCATATGCCTAAACCACCTTACTAGAACCACAGAGCATTTTGAAACTATAATGATTGTAGGGTAGATTTTTTATTTTTAGACAATAAGATAATTAAATATTTTATTATTTCCTATTTAAAAAGCTGTAAAAAGTCTTGCTGCACAGTACTTGAAAACACTTAATATTCGCTAATACGAAATAAGTATGCAATATATACCTGATTTTATTAGTCAGGCTTTGTAGTGGGGAAAAAAAATTAAACTGTCGAAATACCAAAAAGAATGTTTAAGAGAAAACAAATGAACATTACCATTTTAGAAAAAAAATAAAAAATACACAACCTTGCTTGACATGTCCTTGCTTTAGTCTATTATATTAAAACCATATATTAATAGCCATCATAAGACTGATGAAAAAAAAGCTTTGTATTCCTGATTAGAAAATAAATAAATAAATAACTAAATAAAGCCAAGTGGTTTTCAATGTCGTTTCAACCCTATATAAAATTCCAGAGGACCACGGTGCTTCATAAAACTACACAAAGTACATGAGACAACACATAACTAGAATAAAAGGACAGTGCAAGACTGAACATGTTATAACTGTTATAAGGTGAATAAAGTGCAAGAAGATATTACAATATAAAAATAGCGACTGGGGTAAAATCACATAGAGAATTGCATTCTAAAGCTCCAAATGGGACCTTATGTTTTATTATTTGTAAAGTAAGAATCTCTTCTTTTCATTATTCTAAATATTGCAAAGTGATATAGTAAGTTAAAAAAAAAAGATCTGCCTATAGTTATGATACACTGCCGGGCAAAAATGTAAGAGTTTTCTGAAAGTGTCATTACAACTTTGGATCCAGTATACTGCTCAGATTTAAGCTTAAATCTTACTTCACATAAGATTTAGATGTTGCATGTTCTGATTGCTGCCTCTCAAACAACACATGCATAACTGAAAGCACAATAGCTCCACTGGTCTCCTGTATCCATAATTCATACAGGATAAATAGAGCACCTGTCAGAGTAGTGCTTGCTTTGTGACACTACCACCTGCCTGGTAATGATAATGAGCCTTTGGGGTGCCTGAGACACCAAACCCTGCTTATATGTATGAAAAGCCTTAGAATATTCGACCCTACAAATGAGTCCTGTTGGATTTCTGCTTCACCTCGGTTACCTCATATGTGTGCAATTATACAGTAGCACGTGTTCAGTTTGGATGTGACGCTTTTAAACTGCTATGATAGGTCTCCCTGTAAAATCTGTATGGTTGCCCAAAGCACTTTATAATACTGGTAAAATAAGAGCACCCCTACACACACGCACACACACACACACACACACACACACACACACACACAGCAGCCAGTACTGATGAGTTACAGTACTATCAACAGATCCACGGTAAATCATCTCACACTTTGAAACACAACAATGACAAATTATATGTATATATCCGTAACACGCCTAACACAAGTAAACAGTTTAAATGTGCTAAGACAATCTTTCTGCTTATGGGAGAAGATGTCCAGCTCTGCACTGCACGTCAATACTCTCATTACTGTAATGATGAGGTGAGGGACATCACTGAATAAAAATGAATGCCTAGCTTTCATAACCCCAATCAATCATCCTTGGAGAACTCATCACAAGCTGTAATTTATCTTAGGCCAGTAAATTAGGAGCCATAAATTAAGGGAAGGAAAAAAAGCTTTAAAGAGCAGAATTAGAGCAAGGCCTGAGAAGTTACTGAGATGATGATGGACAAAGCAAACATGAACAAGAATTGCTTTCATGGTTTTGCTAACTTCCAAAAGTAATTTTTTTCCACTCCGAACTGGCTAGAGAATAATATATTTACTGTGCTTCTTATCAGTTCAACATAACGTGACTGAGCATCTCTCCTCTTTATTTACTCTGTCTGTTCAGTGAGTCTGACTCATCAATCACAGCGGTTCCTGCAATGTTTGAGGGCTATCGACTAGGCCAGAGGACACTTTTGCTCTGACCTCATTACTACGTTGGTGGAAGCTGGGATTACAGGACTTTGTGTAGTCACTGAGGAGATGCCGGAGTGGTTCATTAAACGTAAAGATGAGAGGTGCAGATTTAAAAGGCTGATTAGAGCAAGGTTAATGAATTTTCTTGAAAGACTTTGCACACAGTTTGATAAGAAATACGAAAACAAAAAGCACAGAGAAATGTCTACTTTATTTATTTAATTTATTTAATCAATCAATCAATCAATCAATCAATAGCATCTATCGAACACTAGCAGCTGCTTTTTAAAAATCTGCTTTAAAAAAGCAACCCAAAACGATGTAGCACAAATGAAACACTTTAGCGTTCCTTAAAGGAAACAAACTTGCCAAAAATTTATGGACTATTGTATAACAATGCAAACACATAACCAAAAGGTGTTCCATCCAGGTCTTAAGGAATATGTACAGTAGTTAACAAACATTAAAAAGCCTTATATTAAAATAAAGATGCCCAATTTCAGCTAAGATATCAAACTGCTTTTTGGCATTAGTATCAGAGTCATTAATTGGGTTAAAATTTATAAAAAATGTATTTAAAATTATTTAAAGTTTATATTTGAAAGCCGGGTGGTCTCTGTACAACTGCAGGATCCATCCTGTTATGTCTGCCTAATGCCTTTAGATCAAAGGAGGGTGAACACGCACCGATTCTGTTTAATCTAATATCGAGTGCATGGAATTAATGACCTTCATATTTACATAACTGATGATGTTATGATTTTACAAAAAAATAAAAAATAAAATCCCTAGTTCAAAGTGAGGTGAGATTATTTCCCTACCTAAATAACAGAAATGGGTTCAGAAGATTGTTACATGATTAGGGATCTCGTCTCGGGTTACTTTACTGTAACCCTGTTCCCTGAAAAGGCGGGAACGAGATGCTGCGTGAAAACGCTACGGGAACGATTCCTCGTGACCGGTTGTGAAGCACGTGTGTGTCAAACACACCAAATATATTGGCATGTATAACCTCAGGCAGGTGACGTCAACCGATGAGGTGCACCTGGAGATCCACCCTCAGGTCAATTTTGTCTGAAGGATGTCCAGTCACACATGCAGTGCGGCATTGGAGCGCAGCATCTCGTTCCCGCCTTTTCAGGGAACAGGGTTACAGCAAAGTAACCCGAGACGT
>JAQMYJ010000033.1:26539163-26575849 GCA_030014305.1 Clarias laeviceps
TACCAGCAAATTTCGGATGATAAAGATACGTCGTATAGATGTAAAGACGATGTATCATTTAACAGCTCGAACAGGCGATCTACAGACGATCAAAATACGACTATAAAAAAACGAACGCGATGTTTACCAGATGATACGCTCGTTAGCAGACATCTCCGCGACGTACCTGTGCTATCTGGTTTATAATTTAAGGGATAGTTTTTTTTTTTTTCAAGTCTGTCTTAAATCAAAATTAAGGTGCATGTAAGTACATTACAATAGGAAACAACATTTTTTCCTGCTCTGCACACACAGCATGAGGTTTGTAATCTGGAGCGGGAGTACAATGTAAACGAAATCGTGGCCAAATTCCACAACCCTCGTTCTGTGCTAAAATGCATTCCTAAGTTCAGCTGAGACTCATATAAATTAAGCTTCTCCAGTCCTACTGAGCTAAATCAAGTTGTTATCTTTCAAAGTTATAGTGTATTTAGTGCAAATTTATGAATTTGTCTTTCCCTGAGACTAGCTGTATGAGCAACCAGATTCAAAAGGGATGAGTATGGCTTCTCTTTTGAATCTGGTTCCTCTGGGTTATACTGGACAGTATGATCATAAATAAGTCGATAGTACCTAATATAGTTTATGACTTTGTGA
This sequence comes from Clarias laeviceps, assembly GCA_030014305.1. Taxonomy (NCBI): domain Eukaryota; kingdom Metazoa; phylum Chordata; class Actinopteri; order Siluriformes; family Clariidae; genus Clarias; species Clarias laeviceps. Next base: position 26,539,800 of record JAQMYJ010000033.1, read on the forward strand.
CACTTACATGCTGTCCTGCTTTTCCAGAACAGTGTTGAGAACATTCTGGGTGACAATTGCCTAGACACATGCAGTATATACAGTATTTTTTCTCTATTTTCCGTTGCCATGCGAGATTTTATTTTATTTTTTAAACTTATTTCACATTTTCTTGAATTTAGCTTCAGATATTGACCTTTTTAAGGGGCAATTTCAGCTGTATGATCTTTGTCTTTACTGAGTTTTATGGGCGTAACAAATGCTAATCAGTCTGACACCTGGCATTCATCAACATATGCATGTGAAAAATTAAGAAAATCAGCATTTATGAAACATTTTTTATTTGGCTCATACAACTTTAATTAACAATGATAAATGAGTTCCAGTGTCCTTATGTGATGTCAGTGAGGCAAACACGAATAACAAAAGAACCAAGGAGAATTTAGAACCTCACAAACACAGTACTATCTTAGGCTTGTTTTTTTTTTGTATTTTGTTTTACAGGTTTTTTTTTTTTCATGACTTCATTATTAAATCAGGACAGAAAAAAAAACTGATTTCCACACATTAGTATTCTAGCAAAAAACAAAACAAAACAAAAAATATTGCATGAATTTTACAGAAAAATATGTATAGGCCAGAAAAGAAATCAGCATATTTTCCAGAAAAAAAGCTTCTGGGTTTTGAATGTCCTCAGGACTGTGGCTGGTTTTGCAGGATGTTCAGTAAAACTAAGTAGCTAATTCTTGACTTTCATTAATTATGGTTTACTGTTTATTATAGTAATTTGAATGTAGAAATATTTTATTTTGAAAACACAGTTATTTTCATGTACCTAGACCTTTTGCACAGTACTGTTTTTTTTGTGTTTAAGGGTGGGGTTTTTCTTTAAGGATGAAGGCTAGAGATATGCGCAAAAGGTTCCTTAAAAACTTTTTTCTAAGATTGTATGCCTCATTAGGGGACTAGACTAGACCCCAGGCTGGAAACACCGGACCGACACTAGATATCTGAATCGAAAGTCTCTATGTCAGTGCCGGAATCCACCAAGAGAAATTAAGCACATAAATGATTTCATGCAAGAATGACATGTGAAGGCTTTTAACAGCTCTGCTCGAGCTGAAACAGTAAACAGATGTCAGATCTCACGGTAACGGTCATTACGTATGTACAAATCAACTGAAGCGAACCAGATGCACAACACTTTTTTCAGACATAATTTTAATAGTGTAGTAAATGTTGTTTTTCTGCAAAAATCTGGATTCAAAATGATCAGCACCCGACATCATTGAAGGAGCAGATGAGAGGGTGGAGACATTTTGGTGTTATTAAGGTGGCCAGAAGCCACAGCAGAAATCCCCAGACTGTACCAACAGTCTAATTGTTAGAATATAAATATTCGTGGAACTGCACTTAGATGGACCATTCTACTTTTTGATAAAACCTGGTTGAATGTAATATCATGTGAAAGCTACAGGCATTTTTAATTAGTTAGATTTCACTTATTATCTATGCCCAGTGTGAAGTAACTCTCCTTTCATCTAGCATATTTGCACAAGTTAAACTGACAGTTCTTAGTAAATACACAAATGTACTTGTGCCTAAGACGCCTCCATATGTCACCTTATGGTTAGGCGATTCTTTCTTTGTCTCTGGGTGGTAGAAACCCCATCTTTGATTAACCACTCCTCTTTAAAAACACTGGCGGCTAGAGGTTGTAAAAACGGAGCCAGAGAAGGAATTTCCAGGCGCGATAGCCGCTGTTGGTGTGGTGATAACTCAACGAAACATAAAATAAGACTAACAAAAGGAGCTGCTCTCCAGGGGTTGATTTGATGATGGTTTTTATGTTCCTGAATCCTGTTTCCAGAGCTGATATGCTGCTCCTTGTTTTCCTTTGTAGGAATCAACACAACCATGGCGGTCCAGGAGCACTTAACATTGAATAATTTCAAGCGTACTACTTACAGCTCTTCTTGAGCTCATTTATAGCTGCTAATTGAAATGTCACAGTTACAGACAGCAGACCTTACAGTTTTATGCATATTGGCTGCATTCATATGCTGATTTAATAGCGAGTCCTTCTGCTTGACCTAGCTGTAGACTTCAGGAGCACAACTTTCCCTGAAAACCTGAGACAAAGAGATTTTTTCTTAAAATGGTAGATGCATCAGTTTACAGGTGTAAACATAAACATATTAACTCTTGGGATTAATTCCAAATCTTTAATTCATTAAATTCTAGACAAATTCTAGAACCAAATGTCATGGATGTGCAAACAAAAACAGCTCTGGAAAAAAGTTTTTGAATCAGAGCCATAGACTGTATAGGAACTGGACAAACCCTCCATGATGTCACCCATAATTTTCCTGAAGAGCAGTTTTGAAGAACTGTGGGAGCTCTGGATATCGCCATCTTGGGAAGAACTGACTCCGCCTTGACCCCGGTTAATCCATAAATGGACAGAATGAATGGTGCCTGGCTGTTGGTTGGAATATGCCTACTTTCTTCAGGTCCAAGCTAGCTAGCTTCGCTTTAGCTTCCCTAAAGCACTACAGTGGATATGTTAATTTATATGTTAACGCTATACATTTGATTGAACTCCATCATCCACACCCTACACATTGTCTCATGTTAACTCCTAGATTTCCGTGGGTAAGTTAAACTTAAATAACTCCAGTTACAGTAGCTATCAGCTGAAGTGATGCATGACTGATAGTTAGCAGTTTGCAACTGTCACTTAAATTCACCATGCCCTTTATTATGTATAATTTTATGGTTTAATATAATTTTAAGTGATTAGTTCCACAAAAATTCACCCCAGGTTTTCCATTCATGACACACATATACAGTACTATGCAAAAGTCCTGAGCCAGCCCCTTATTTCTTCATATTAAATAAAATCAAATTATCTAGATTAAATTAAAGAAGTGGGAACAAATGTTTTAAATGCCTAAAGATACAATTTAACCAAGGATTGATTATGTAAAAAATCTCTTAGTATTGCTAGATCAACGTATCTCTCCACTGTTATAAAAAACAACAAAAATAATCCTAGATTCTTATTAAATACCTTAGCAAAATTAGCCAGGAATAAAACCACCTACAGAAATCTCCACACTTTTTCAGTAACAAAATGGAAAAAAACGGGGAAAAAAATTCATTACTAACATTAATGCAGAAAATAAACATCTATGCAAACATTAATGCAGATTATAATCATCAACTTGTGTACTAGATCCTAAACCAACACATTTTCTCAAACAAACAGTACCAGCAATAACGAAATCCCGGTTGAAAATAGTTAACTCTTCACTCAGTGGTTATTAAACCACTAATTAAGAAACCTGACCTTAATCACTGTCAACTGTCTAATTATAGGCTGATATCGTCGTAGCGCAGCAACTATGTTTATATTTATTTAGGAATATCATGCATAAAATGTATCAATCAGGATTTAGGCCTCATTATTGCACAGAGGCAGTGCTTGTTAAAGTAATGTACACACATAAAGTAAATGACCTCCTACTGGCCTCTGATCAGTTTCTTTGCTTGTGTTACTTAACCTCAGTGAAGCTTTTGACACCACTGATCATAGTATATATAGTATATAGTATTCTCCTTCATAAATTAGAAAATGTATAAGATATTAGGGGAATGGTCCACTCCTGGCTAAGATCCTATTTGATTAATCGTTATCAGTTTGTAGATTAAAATGGTAACTATTTCGCATGTTCGCAAGTGAAGTTTGGTGTTCCACAGGGATTGGTTTTAGGCCCACTGCTTTTTTCTCTTTACATGCTACCTCTGGGCAACATGTTTCGTATGCATGGTATTATTTTTCACTGTTATGCTGATGACACACAGGTATATAAGAGCAATATGTGAAGGAACAAAGAGACTGGATGCTAATTAAGCAGAAGTATTGGTACTACGACCATGTGCAACTAGAAGTAAGCTTACTGATCTGGATGGTTTTTCTGTTTCAACATGTACTGTAAAAGACCTTGGTGTTATTATAGATTTCAATCTTTAATTTGAAGCTTTTGTAGATAATATTACCAGACACATTGCCAATATATTGTCACTATACGATGCAGAAAATTTGCTCATGCTTTTATCAGCTCTAGGTTGGATAGATTGCATTATTGCAAAGCCTTACTGTCTGGATGAATTCAACTAGGCGCATCCATTATAACCCAAATGAGGATGGGTTTCTTGTTGATTCTGGTTCCTCTCAAGCTTTCTTGCTCCCATCTCAGGGAGTTTTTTCTTTGCCACCATCACCCTCAGCTTGCTTATCAGGAAATCATTTTAATTCACACATATTCTCTTACGTTTCATACACATTTCCATAATTTTCTTTTGATTCTGTAAAGCTGCTTTGCGACAATGACCATTGTTAAAAGCGCTATACAAATACAATTAAATTGCATTGAATTGAATGTAACAACCTCAGCAGCAACCCCATTTCCCTTTTCGTCTGTTCCAACCACTCAGCATTTAGCATCACCAGTATACTAATCACCAGCCTGATTATTTGTCATCACCTGCACCTGTTTCTCACTGGCCATCATGCCGCATGGTTCGACAATTTTTATGTTTGAATGATTCATAGGTCACTGTGTGGCTTAACAAACAAACAACTTGAAACTGGTCAGGAACAAGGACTGGACTGAAAATGAAAGCCAAAACCTTGCCAAAAAATGAGTCAAAAAATCCCTCAGAAAGCTTGAGAACAATTTTTAAGACCACATTAAAAATACAAGTAACTCTTTGGAGCCTCAAGACTTTTGCCCATTACTGTGCATTTTTCTGCTACAAACATTTAGAGTCTGATCCTTAAAGTCTCTTTGTGAAACAGCAATGTTTATTTGACTTCTACCTGGTCTAACCAACATTGTTTCCATATACGCATCACCGTGAAGTTCGCTGACATGATCGTTTGGTTTCTGCTGTTCGTGATCGGCATTGCCTTCACTCTCTGACTGAGGCTGGAGTTTGTCTCCTGTGACAGCTCTGAGTGGCTGTAAACACAGACAGGAAACAGGTTATGAAATAATTACTGTAATTATCCTGATTGGTGCATCTGAAAACGCTCAGAATCATCAGTTCCTCAAAAAACAGCAAGGTATCACATACAGCGTCTGGCCTTTGTTGGATTACATATGCACATCTGTAACTTTATTCTTCATTTCTGTGATGATCTGAACCCTGGATGACTCTGTGTGTGTGTGTGTGTGTGTGTGTGTCCTCATTTTAAGAAGTAGTGAACAAAACTTGTGACAAGAACACATAAATCAAAATACTTCTAAAATAAATCAGTCATGAAATTGCTCTTTTCTTGAATTATTATATTTATTAATATAATATTAACATAATACCTCATCTTCCGATCTGCTTTTTTATTCAATCTCTATCGAGCACAGAAAACTTAAGGTTTGTATAGAGCAATGCACTCTGAGAAAGCTTGATTTAAAGAGAGACAATTATGTACAGATGAAGACAGACAGAAATACACAGAGAGACAAAGACAGGAATGTAATGATTAACTACACACAGCAAACAAGACAAGGGGCGTCTAGGGAGAGCTGCGTTGGCATTACACTCTTTCTCAGAATGACTGTGTGTATGAGTAAGTGAGAGAGAGAGAGTAAGAGAGTCTGACCCAGGCAGTGTGTAATGCTCATGCATGCGCAGTGACATCACAGGAACGTGAGATTGTGATTCTGCTTCCAATTCGTGTCTCTAATGCTTTCCATTCGCTCATATCACTCTGTTAGCACTTGTATTCATCACATATTTAATCCAATCTCAGACTTCATTTAGCTAGCGGCTTTGATACTTTAGGTTGATACTGATCAAGGTTGACTTAGTACTAGCACTACTCTAGCTGGATTTAATTCATTATTATCATGTTGCTCAATCAGTAACTTCCTTTACTTTTCCCCCATAGTTTCCCCCTTTGGCCCAGGATATCTCATTATTTTATAGAGATATGACTGTAAATGACTGTAATACTTTATCTCAGGAAAGATCAGTATAGATAAGTATTATGATAAGTATTATGATGATACACATGTTATAATAATAATAATAATAATAATAATAATAATAATATTTCCACCAGCATATACACCCCCAAAAACAGACCCTTCACTTGCATATACACACACAAAACTAGACCCTTCACCAGCAGATACACACCCAACACCAAAACCTCTATCAGCATATATGCAACCACCACCACCACCAATTTTTCCACCAGCATATACACACTCAACACCAGAACCTCCACCAGCATACACACCCAATACCATAACCTCTACCAGCATATACGCAACCACTAACACCAGATTCTCCACCCGCATATACTGTACACACTCAACACCAGAACCTCCACCAGCATATACACAGCCAATACCAGACCCTCCACCAGCAGATACACACCAGACACCAGAACTTTTACCAGCATATACACACACCCAACACCAAGACCTATACCAGCATATACGCGACCACCACCACCAGCCTCTCCGGCCATGGCGATGTATGAAACTATTAGGTAGATATACACATGTTGGTGCCTGATACCCTCAACTGCTTCATTGGTTCTCAGTTTAATTAAATATCTTTCTTGAGAGTTCAATTGTGCCTTTTTTCTGAATATCTATATCTGTGAAATCCAAGGTGTTTATCTGTATATGCATATACAGGTCTACAATTGCTGTTTGGAATGATGTTTGGAAATTGTTCTTAAGCAGCAACTTAAGCAGCAACTGGGCAACTGCCATTTAATATTTCTGAGGTCTTGGCTGAATTTCTTTTATTTTCCCACTTAACTCTTAATTATGCCAGTGGCCATTAATGAGATTCTAATAGTCATTACATTTATTTCTGAAAAGTTCCAGTCTCAATAACCTGTAATGTAAATCTGGACATTCCATATAAGCTGCTTAATAATATAATATAATGAATGTATTCTTTTTACCCTTTAAGAAATATGGGATTAGGTTTGCACATAATGTTACAGCCAAAACCAGCAGTTTCTTTACTTCTTACCATTGATCACAAGCTGTACATGTTATCACAGTAACAGAAACGGTCCAAAATCATTTTTAAAACTTATGTCCTAAATGATGACCTATGACTCCAACACTATTTTGTTTCTCCTACAATTTACTTGTCTGAAAAATTATGGGCCCTGAGTCAATCAAACTTGCCTAATGGTCAGGCAGAGGGGGGAAAAAAAAGCTAAGCTGGGGTCTGTGTTATTTCCCTAACTGTACTCTGGAGACCTCTTTAACAGTGGAGAGCTCTGGACAGAGTTTTGTGAGAGAATGCTGAAGACTGCAAAACAAACAGTGATAAATCGCAGGGATCATGTCATGGAGAGCAGTGGTACTCAGATGGGACAAGTTTGCCAGACAGACCATGACACAATACAAAATGATTGTTATGACCTTTATTATGACTTCTTGGTGTAAAGCTTATGACTGCGCAACTTGTGCTTGTTGGTAGGTCACATGACCATAACAATCATAGTGCATCTAAAAAAATGAGAACATCATGGAAAAAGTAAAAAAAAATTCAGAATTTTATATACAAAAAATACCTCTCATTTATTCTAGATTTACTACATGTAAAGTGAAACATTTCAAGCTTTTTTTTTTTAATTATTTTAATTTTGATTATTACAGCAAATAGCTCATTAAAATCCAGAGTCTCAATATATTAAAATATTTCCTAAGATCAATCAGAAAAGCATTAATCATACAAAAATACTGAAGAATAATGTTAATGTTTATTTATGACCAATACATGGTCAGGACTCAATATGAATTACTGCATCAACACAGCATGGCATGGAGGTGATCAGTCTATGATCAGTCTGTGTCACTGCTGAGGCATTACTGAGGGTTACTCTGATAGCAGCCTTCACCTCGTCTGTACTGTACTGTCGACAATACCCCATAGATTCTCTATTGGGTTTAGGTTACCCGAATTGGCTGGCCAATCAAGCGCAGTAATATCATGGCAGTTTTGGCACGGTGGGAATGCTGGATTTGTGCTGGAAAAGTCAATTGCATCCCTATCAAGCATGTCAACAGAAGCATTAAGTGCTCTACAATCGCCTGGTAGATGGCTGTGTTCAGTTAGGACTTGATAAAACACAATGAACCAACACTAGCAGATGATATGGCATTCCAAATCATCACAGACTGTGGAAACTTCACACTGGACTTTATGCAACCTCTCCACTCTTTCTTCAGACTCTGGGACTGGGACCTTGACGTCTAAATAAAATTCAAAATTTACTTTCAATTCTTGTGCAATATTTACACATTTATTGGAGAAAAAACGGACAACAATAAAGACTGTGCTTCATGTGAAACAGAAAAGATGATTTGTTGTAAAAAGAAAAGATCCATCAGTTTTCAATCTGATCACATTGATTTATATATATTTTCTCCCACATTCAATACTGACTCACTCACTCACTCACTCATCTTCTATACCGCTTTATCCTGTATTCAGGGTCACGGGGGGCCTGGAGCCTATCCCAGGAGACTTACAGTAGGGCACGAGGCAGGGTAGACCCATCCATCGCAGGGCACACACATAGTGTACACACATACTCATTCACACACTACAGGCAATTTCAGGACACCAAATAGCCTAACCTTCATGTCTTTGGACTGTGGGTGGAAACCACAGCAAACTCCATGCACACGGAGGCGGAAATCAAACCAAGCCAGGGATCGAACCTGGACCCTAGAGGAGAAAGGTGGCAGTGCTAACCACTAAGCCCTGTGCCGCCTGTTCTAAATGCTGACAACGCTAAACAATACAGATCAGTACAGGTAAGGGTGAAGGAGCTTTGTAAAAATTCCCAGTGAGCGCATTATGAAACAACTCCTGAACAGAACAGGTACAGAGCCGACAGCTTAAACGTTCTAATCAATACAGTCTTTTAAAAATGGCTTAGTGGTAGGTTTCTCGCCTGCTATTCTGAATGCCAAATCCCAGGCACTGGATGCATTTCTGGTCCCAAGCCTGGATAAAATAGGAGGGTCGCATCAGGACATTAAGTGTAAAACCTGTCACGCCGTGTGCGGATGGGGTTTTACGCTGCGGACACCCCTTGACAGAAGCAGCCAAAAACAAACTACAACAGTTGTTTAAAAATACGCAGGGTATGACATTTGAATGGACCATCAGACTACAGGAGGGTAGTGAAAAAGCATCAGTCACTTAAATAGAGCTGCAGGATGACCTGAGAACATCAGGAACAACAGTCATTTAGGGTTTAGGTTAGGGTTATTTTAAGTCTGTATTTTATATTATATTATGTCAGATCACTAATGGATTTTCTGCACAATAAATCACAGGTTTGTATTAACAGTTCTAATATATTATAGTTTCTAACAATGTACATGTAAGGTCTTGTATGGCAGATGCTTTGCAGGAACAGATAGCATACAAAAAGTGTGTGCATTTTGATATTGCGGAATGAAGAATTTATAAGATAAGTTGCAAACATCTAATAGTTATAGTTAATATATTCCTCATTGTGTTCGTTTATGTATTGTTCTTTTAAAAACATACTAGAACACGTGTAGTCATGTGACTCCACCATGTCCAGTTTGTGAGATGGAAGCACCATGAAGGAGAACTTAAACGTCAAGCTACCTGAGCAGCTTGAGCAGCTTGAATCAAAGAAAAATGTGTGTTGTCTAGACACATTTTGGCTTTAGTGAAGATGAGAATGAACAAAAGAAGACAAACATGTGGGAAAACAGTTTCAGCAACCAAAGGCCTGTTTCATCGCATGGAGCACAATCATGTTCTATCCATCCATCTAGGAAACCCTGGAGTCCAACTAGAGACCGATGACCATTGGCCTTATTCCCATATTCACAATCTGGTAGGACCTCCGGTCAACATTCACGCACTACGGGCAATTTGGGAACAGCAATCAGCCTAATCTGCATGTCTTTGAACAGTGGAAGGAAACCGGAGTACCCGGAGGAAAACCACCAAGCAAACTCCACGCACACAGACCCCGAGGCAGGAATTGAACCTGCACCCTGAAGGTGCAGAGAGACATTACTGATTATTAAGCCACCGTGCCATCACAATCGTGGTACTAAATATGAATAGTGCCTCGCTGCAAAAAAAAAAAAAAAAAAAAAAAAAGAGGGACTGAGAAGCGCATTGAACCCTCGACCCTGAAGATGCCAGGCCACAGTGCTAACCACTACCCTCAGATATTGGAAAATAACACCAATTTACCTACAGGCATGATTTTGAGCGGTGGAAGAAATCGTGGATGAATGGACAGAAAGAGAGATGGACAGACAACCTGAAAACACTCTAAAAATCAATTAATAGCAGATCTCGATAGCTCTCTTCTTCCTCTACTTAATCTCATTGTTTCTATTATATCTTGATATTAATAAAACACTACACTGTTTCTCAGTGTGAACAACTATTTGCTTTAAAAATTGACAATTCAGCTAAACTTACTGATCTGTAAACCATCTATTAAACTGACTGATTGTGAGTCAGACTTTAAGTCCTGCAGTAAAAGAGCTGTTTGTTTAGTGTGACAGCCCAAAAGCATTATGGGAAGCAATCCTGCAGCGATGGAGCTCATAACAATCGGTCATATCACAGCTAGCATGGAATGACTCACCATTGTGATTCAGGACCCCTGAGGAGGGATTGTGTGCATGGTTGGGGTAATCTAGTCACACGGATGCATCACATCAGAGTTCATGCAGGCTCTTAATTAATGAGCACTATCACGTTCATCACACAACCCAATTAGGTCTTTTAGCTTAGAACCGCATGTGGTTAGGACAATACAGAGAGGACTGTGCATTGCTAGAATAAATTTTGCACCGTGCATGCTGCATTCATTTTTTAGATATCTGTTGAAAGAATTAACGCCATAGTCAACTCCTGGTAAATATGTTTCATCCACAGCAAACTGGCCTGCATGCTTTTTTTTTTTTTTCCTCCAAGGGCAAAGTGTTGCTTTGGTAAAGCAGTCTCTCTGGCTGTACTGCACCTCTATGTAGGTGTAAATAACCTTTCATGATTTGTTACAAAGACAACACTGAACTCATGCTGTGAACCTTAAAGGGTTCGAAGTGAATGCTCCTTTGAAACCAAAGCACTGCCTTTTCCAATCCGATGTATAGGAGAACTCTATTATAACTTCGTGTTCTTGATTGAGCCAAAAACTGCACATTTGACACAGAGGCTTAACAAAGGAGTGATCCTATTCTGGTGCTACTTCTCTTTTTGAAAATGATAATGATATTATTTCATTTGAGGCATCAAAAATAAAAAGTGGACAGACAAAAAGAGCGCTTTTTTATTAAATATACTGTATGATACAGTGCAAAATTATGTTAAACAAATGTAATAGCACTGCATAGTATGATATTCCGTACATCATCCTTGGCAAACCACTTGAACGTAATGGTTGAAGTAAGCAAGAGAGCAAAGCAGCTCGAGTGACAGTCCATGCAAAAGTCAACAAAAAAAAATGTTTCCCCTCCAGATTGGTTTGCTGTCACCAAACTTGCAGTAGCCCATAAATAATGTGCAGATTTTACACACGACTGTATGGCTAACAGGAAACAGCTCCGGTAATAAAAAGACAAGAGCTGTGATTTAAACACTCAGCTAGATAAGGAGTCAACCAAAGGGACAGGCAAATATTAATCACCTCAAAATAAACACACCTGGGTGAACTTCATCCCTCAATAAATAAGGGGAAAGACAGAAAAAACGACAGTGGGAATAATGAATAGTTAAGACAGAAAACCACTGACTGACCTATGCCATAAAATACACCGGCAAAGCCGTAAATAGAGAAACTGTTCCAAATACACTCCACTTAAGCATTAGTACAGGAAAGAGAGTGATATTCAACACGTGTGATAATTCTACCAAATGGCAATTATTATCAACACATTATTTATCCAGTTACAATCGCAAGAAAAAGTATGTGAACTTTTTGGAATTTCATGGTTTTCTGCATTAACTTGTCATAAAGTGTGATCTGATCTTTATCTAAGTCAAGAGTATTGACAAATATACCCACTCACTTACTCATCTCCTATACCGCCTAATCCTGTTTACAGGGTCGTGGGTTGCCTGGAGCCTATCTCAGGAAACTTAGGGCACGAGGCGGGGTACAACTTCGACAGGGTGCCATTGCAGGCCTCACACATATACACCCCACGGTCAATTTGGGAACACCAGTTAGCGTAATCTGCATGTCTCCCCTGGGTACCTGGAGGAAACCCACCAAGCATGGGGAAAAATGCAAACTCCATGCACACCGAGGCGGGAATCGAACCTGGCTGGGAACCGAACCCGGACCCTGGAGGTGCAAGGCGTCAGTGCTAATGTAATTCCATAGCATTTGGGTTGAGGTCTCTGACTTGGCCACTCCAAAAGGCAAATTTTGTTTTTCTGATGCCTTTCTGTAGTGGACTTGCTCTGGTGTTTTGGGTTCTGGTGTTTATCCTGTTAGTACATCACCCAGCTTCTACAGAGGTTGAGCTGACATATAGACATTCTCAAATTTTCCCAAAGGATTTTTTGATACTCTTGGGAATTCATCTTCCCCTCTATAACTGCAAGCTGGCCAGGCTCTGATGCAGCAAAGCAGGCCAAATCATGATGTTTCCACCACCATACTTGGATGCAGTGCTGCGTGTTCTTTGCAAATAGTTTTAATCTTAGGTTAATCAGTGCACAAATCATTTTGACTGGGCGCCCACTTTTTAAACTGTCCCAAAGTGTCTCCGTTTGCCTAACTACAGTATAGACTAGTGAATTTCTAAAGTCTTTGTAAATCAATAATTCTTAACCATAGATCCTCTGAAAGCTCTTTTTGGCAAGGCATGGCTCACATAAGCATATTTTCTTGTGCGGCACAAATTCAAAAGGTTTAGGTATGGTAACACCTGACTCCAATTAGCATTTCTGAGGTCATTAACTTAAGGATTCACATGTTTTTCCACTAGCATTCTGGTTTTTTTTTGGTTGTTCTCAATAGAGACATAAAATATCCGATTTTTTTTTTTGTGTTATTATTTTAGGCACATTATATTTGTCAATACTCTGGACTTAGATAAAGATCAGATCACATTTTCTGACAAATTAATGCAGAAAACCCAAAAGGTTCACATACTTTTTCTTGCCACTATATGGAACACTTATACTTCCGTGACTGATGGAACTAATGTTGCGCTGGTGACCAATAAGTTAGTGTAATTAACAGGAGTTAAACTAGTTTTAAATTCTTACCAGTTCTGTGTAGCCAAAAGGTGTGGAGAATAAACCTTGGAGGTGGTGGACAGAATTTAGGATATTCACTTTATATTTCTACTTATTTCGCTTTAGCATATCATGGTTTAATCCCAAATAGCATTTAATGGAAACTAGTGAGCCAGGGTGTACAACTATCCCTGGCTCAAAGATACTTTAATTAGGATTTACAGGTATTTAATATTCCTTGGGTTAACTGGGATTATCCTTGAGCTAGTTAACTTTGTAGCTCAGGTTAGTCTTGAAAAACAGTAAGGACAGTTGGTAAGGGTGGTTCAGAGGCAACCTAGCAGCAATTCCAAAGGCGACAAGTGTTATTTAAGAGGACACAACATTGTCTGATGTGTTTTCTTGCTCAAAGTGCTACTATAACTGGTTTTGAATGTGGGTTTTGGCTGGCAGCTGCCTTCCCCTCTTTCCAGTAGCCGGCCTATTTTCACCCATGCTGGTGATGCTTAATGATTGTTACTGTAGATCACCTGTGATGCAGAGTGACATATATACAATAATTAAACGTCCCAGTAATGTTATGTCCTATATCACCACTCTTGGGATGCCTCTCATCCAATCAGATTAATCGGACAAACTGTTGTATAATACATACTCGGTCACTTAGTCTTTTCATACATGCAGATCTTGGTGGTTTCTGCGGATCATTGCTGTGTTTCAGGGAAAATGGATTTCCTCTATACAGAGATTAAGGACAGTGAATTAAGCTTTTAGATAATTATTTTTCCAGTGTGTCCTGACAGGTCTATTTCTAGCTGTAGACTTGGGTGTAGAAACACCAATTCCTGTTGCCGCAGGCAGTCTGAGAATCTAGCCCTATGAGCATGATGTATTACTCAATCACTGTCTGTGCATGAAGGTAAATTAATGGCCCTTTGGTCCTACAGGGCTACGTATGCAAAGTCAAAAACCACCAGTCAAGTTGGAGAATAAGGGTAAGTTATATGACACAGTTAGGACTACTTATATGGCAACGCCTAGTAGTGTAATGGTCAGAAGGTTGGGGGTTCAATCCGCAGCGCTGTTTAACACTGATTGAGGAATGCTGTATAATGATCAATTCTCTGCTCTAACTCCAACTTCCTAACAAGTTCACTCACTCATTGTCTATACCGCTTTATCCTGTATTCAGGGTCACAGGGGCCTGGAGCCTATCCCAGAAGACGTACAGTAGGCAGGGTACATCCTGGACAGGGTGCCAATCCATCGCAGGGCACACACGTACACGCAGTCACACTACGGGTAATTTGGAAACAGCAATTAGCCTAACCTGCATATCTTTGGACTGCGGGAGGAAACCGGAGTACCCGGAGGAAACCCACCAAGCACAGGGAGAACATGCAAACTCCACGCACACAGAGATGGGAATCGAGCCTGGCCGGGAATTGAACCCAGACCCTGGAGTGCTAACCACTACACCACCGTGCCACCACAAGTTGTATAACAAATAAGCCTTTAAAATGAGTTTAAGAAAACTTTTAGATAACATGAAAAATATTAATTTAACCTGTAAAAACATTCCATAGTATTAAATATTCAAAACAAGAGAACTAAATTCAGACTGCATCTAGATGCAAGAATTAGATTAATGCATAGAATATTTTTCACTGAATAAATGGTCTGCTGAATTTACATAAAAATAAATAAATCTTTGCACTTTTGAGAGTTATGTTACCTCAAAATGATTAATAGTCAGTATAAATGAACATAGATAAGTCATTTTGTGTAAACACAATGCTACTAGGTGTAACAGATATACAGAATATTTAGGTAAATGTAATAAACCTTTAGTCTTAGAAAAGGGTTTATTTAACCCTTTTGTAAGTTCAATCATTTGTTAATTTGTCCATTCATTATTTTGCTCATTCATTCATCCATCCATTCATCATCCATTTTCAGCAACTGCTTTATCGACAGGGCAATTTACAATTTCAATACACATACCAGCGTACAGTATTGTGCAAAAGTCTTTGAGCCAGGTCTCATTTCTTCATATTTTTTCTTCCATAGAAGCTAGACTTTATTGTATTTTTAATGTAGTCTTAAAACTTTCAACACTCTTATTTTCAGTCCAGTCCCTGTACCTGCCCAGTTTCAGATGATTGTTTTTTGTTTGTTAAGCAACACAGAGACCTACAGTCTGAATTATTCAAGCATAAAAAAACATCTAACTTAAAGCATGATCCAGTGATAAACAGGTGCAGATGATGACAGATGATCAGGCCAGTGATTAGTGTACTGGTGATGCTGAATGCTGATAGTTGGAACAGATGAGAGGGGAGATGAGGTCGCTGCTGAGGCTGTTACATAATCAACCACTTTTAAATCATATCTTTAGGCACTTTGCAGCCTGTCACAGTAAATTACTTTATGCTGCTTTTGAGACGATGTTAAAAACTGAATTAAATTAAAACACCACAACAAGCATATGGCTAGGCATATGTATATGTCTATGCGTACCAGCACAATAAATCTGCATAGCCAGGCAGCGTGCTTGATTCAGAGCTCTTAATCTTTCAGGCTTGGCTAACATCAAGAACATATGGCTGAGTAAATCAGAAAAGCCATGTGCATGGTTGGCCGTGAATCTAGCGTTGGCTCAAGTGGCCATAGAGCAGAAACAGTGAGATCATATGAGATTGGTCTTCCTCCCACTCTGTGGTTCTTTCAACACAACCCTTGGCACGGGCAGATGGTACGGTCCACAAGCCACTAAATAGGACAGCAGGGAGAGCGTGTCTGGCACCTTGTTCAGCATGGGGTTCTCATGGCAAGCGTCTCCAGCAGCTCACTTCAAGCTGATCAAAGTTTAAATATAAGGAATTATAGCTGAGTAACAGAGAGCTTTATTACTGTACATAGATCAGATAACAAGGATGCACTACTCTTATTATTATTTGCACAGATTTTCATTCATATCTTCTTTGAGCAATCCAACTATTTTGACATTGTCTTAAGAGACAGTAAGATAGGATATTTTTCCCAATATCAATTAGGGTCATTTTGGGGAAAAGAAGACTCATGGTCATGGGTCATGGTAGAGACTGTTAATATGACCAGGAAATATATCCTTGATCATCTAACATGCATACCCAATTTCACACAAGTCATTCATACTCAGTGGCAATTTACACAATCAGTGGAATCACTACTGAAGCTTTTGCGTGGTGAAAGAACGAGGGATGAAGACACTGACACTTAAACTCAAGCTCACATGCTGTGCCACCATTCAGGCAGGGATGTGATAATATTGGCTTGACACCAAGGAAAGACATGGGATCAGATATGACATACAGTATATTCTATTCCAATTCATTCATTTACTCATCATCTATATCTCAATATCCTATATACAGTGCCACTGGGGGCCTGGAGACTATCCCAGAAGACTTGGGGCACAAGGCCAATCCATCACACTGTACATACATACACACACTCATTCAATATCCATCACACTGTATATACACACACTCATTCTCACTGCTCATTCACATACCATGAGCAATTTGGAAAAACCCATTAGCCTACCCACCATTAGGAAACCCACCAAGCACGGGGAGAACGTGCAAACTCCATGCACACAGACCCGAGGTGGGTTCAATTAAATTTAACTGTATTTTTATGGCATGGAAAATCAGCTTTACAGAAATACCAACTCTGGATATTAATTAAAAAAAGGGAACCCTTCCTCAATTGGACTGATACCAAATAATGCAATCTTAAATAAATCCCTTCCATGACTATGTGATGTGAGGTTAACAGTGCAGTTGCATGACAGGAAATGTGTTTCAGTTAACATCAAGTCTATTTTGTTGAGGTTACCAACTGTTCACTGATGCAGGCTTGGGTACAAAATTGTTTGTGTCCTAAAACATTTCATATGATTGCAGTCATAAGCAGAAAAAAAAAATACAGGAAAAAAAGTTTGTATCAACGCAGTCCAAAGCCATCTATGGTTACACTGGGCCATCCTTAGCAGCAGTGAGTGGTCTTCATGCAATCAGAACTTCAACCAATTGCAGGCCATCAGAATGCACTTATCAGATTTTACTGTTTCACAAAACATGAGAACAATAACATACTTTGCGATAAAAGCCCAATTTTAATTCTGATATCATAAAAAATTTAAAAGGTTGATAATTGCTGGTACTACTATTGACAGAAGTGATGAGCTGTGAGGTCTAAAATTATCCTTGCTTTTAATTAAAGCACAGCATGAAGAAAAAAAAAAGCATGAGCTAATGATGATATGGAATGGATGTGACTAAGCGAAAGTCATAATTAGGTCGGTCAACAACATTTCAAGCTTAAATGAAGTTTGAAATCAGGTTGTGGCAAAGCAAAGCTCTGAAGCCATAGTCATTAATTAAGAACAGACTTAGACTGATCTTCAATTTTTATCTTCTCCATTGTGTTGACGTGTTACCTGATAACAGTTCAGGTCACCAAGACATTGCTGATGTGAAATCTCTGAAAAATTATTAAAACGGTAGTGTTAAATAACAGCGAAGCAACATTTTCATAAAAGATTTACACTGAACATATTTCTCAATGGGATATAAAGAAAAAAATAATGAAAAATTAAATACTCCAGAGGTTTTGCAAGTGTGTGGATGTGATATGTGGTGATGTAGGTTCAGATTTGCCTCTTGGTGATATTTCTGCTGATAGATGTCTTTTGAGCAGAGGCTGAAAAGATGACAGTTTGAGTAAAAGATCTCACTTAGAGCACAAAATACACATATGTTTAAAAAAGTGTGTGGCTATGGATGTGCATCCATGCAAAGATATGTGCATTGAAATCTTACACACTATTTCAATATTTACTAAGATCATAAATTAAAACTGCTAACTTTTGTCAAGTGTTGCAATGAAATAAATGAAAAACAAACAAAATGGCAAACGAGTAGGGAATAGTATAGGGTGAATAGTGTATGAATAGGGTATCTATGAATAATCTAATGAAGCTAATGAACCTTTATTGTCATTGTACTAATCTAACCAGATGTACAGTAAGATGAATTTAAATAATTTTACAAATATTAATGCTTTTAATGTTTGTCAGTGAAATAATTTTATTTTCCTCCTGATTTGATAATTTCTTATCTTAATTTTTTATATCTTCTTATTTTAATTGGCTCAATTTTACAGTAGATACTCCTGCAACGTCAACACCTTTTGTGAAAATAATGGGGCATATCTGATTTATCTAATGCATTACAGACTTAACTGTGTAAAATATTCTCCTGACAATTATGGTCTATGAAAACTTCTTTCACATTAATCCTAATTGTGCTGAGTAAAACTTCAGAATGTTTAAAACTTTCTTAAAAGTTTTTTTTTTTTATGATTTAAAAACAGAAGCAAAGGTCACACATTTGGAATAATCATAATCTAAATAGATGAAATAAATGTCAGAAATTATATGTAGTGCTTTATAAATTTAGAAGCTTCATTTTACATTCATGGAAGATTGGGTTAAACAGCCAGACGGCATGCTGTAAGAACCTAAATCCTGTGCATGAAGTATTGCACTGCGTTATTTACTCCTGCTTAGTAATCCTGTAGAATTAATAAGTCAATTTTTAAAAGTGTTGTTTCCCTGATTGTATGCACAGCTTGAGACCAACAACAACAAGAATATCTGTATCTGATCACTGTATCTGATTTTAATGCTATTATTAAAACTGGTTGAATGTAATAGAGCAAGAAATTCCATAAATAAAGTTCTCTCACAGATAAGAAGTGTAGACAGGTGCAATTGATCTTTAATAAACATAAATGATGCTCACACTCTCAAGAACATAATGTTATCTACATGTACAAGCTGTCAAACACCTATCTAATCAGCAGCAACCTTCTGGACAGAGGCCATCAACTCTGAAACTTTACATCTCTTATCTGAAATAAAACATCCATATTAGACCTAAACATCCTGAACTAATGAATGCTTGGACAGGGTCGGACACGCGCATTTCATTAAGTGGAAATAAGAAAAACAGGAAATAGATAAATGATTGACCAACTGCCACGATTTAATAGAATAGGGAATTTAAAAAACATGTAAAGTAAAATAAAAAATTTAAAAATAATTTATGGAGCAAGGATAGTTTTAATTTATTGACCGTTTGAGACTTTAAGAAATAATGAGATTTTTTAAATCAATTTGACTCCTCATATACAGCAAGTTATTAATGTCTTTTTGTATTGCTGGTTATTTAAGAGAAATGTTTCATGCAAAGTAGGAGGCAAATATGATTCAAAATACAACATGAAAACTAAATAATTAAAAAGCTAAATAAAAAGTGCGTTGTTTATCAGGTAAGTGTAAATGACTTGTTTAACAGGCTCTGTATAAATGCTGTTGACAACAGAGCTGTCAATACGCAGTAAATATCTACTACCAAATGTAGTCGTAATTTTAAATAGCCATATTTGACTATTTGTTTAACAAGTTAACATAGGTCTTAGAGATCCCCCAAAGTATGTATATTAATGCTCCAGCTGAAATACCACTTAGATAAGTATGTTTCAGTGTCTATGTAAATGAGCTACTGCTGAGCCACGCTCCAACAGAGAACAGCAGAGATGAATAACAAGCCAGGCACCCAGTGACATCCTTTTTTTTTTTTTTTTTTTAGATCACAATAGTGGAAAATCAAATTGGCTTGTTTAAACCTCGGCCAATACAAAATTGTAAGAAAAAAAAAAGACAAAAAGCTGTTTTTCCTCCTCACAACATTTGTTTATGCCTGCACATTGGAGACTCATCTGAATGTCTAAAAATGACTGCAAAAAAATAATAAAAACACTGTACATATAATAAAACTGTAAAGTTGGTACATTGAAGACATTTGTGAAAATATACTTTGGGTTGGGACGTAAGATGAGTAATAGAACACATCAAGATGGTATGTATGTTTGTGCATGCAAAAACTACTGAACTAATTTTAATGGTGTTTTCACAGGGGAATTTGGCCAAGCATGAGGTAAAATATAGGTTTTGTTCCATTGCAATCGGCCCATTAAAACTGGGAAGAGAACAATATGCTACTTTGAAATTTAAATGGAAAACGGCCTTTATATGATTATAAAAAAATTTCAAATATTTTTTATACGCGCTTATGAGTGTGCAGTTGAAATCTACTAGCAGTTGAAATCTAAAAGCGATCTCACATTCCACGCTCTTCACAGTAACAAAAATTTGAGTTCATTCTAAAATTCGCAAATTAAATTCCAAACATATTTGGTCTACATACTGTAAAAGCAATTTATTAAAGCAACATGCAAACCAGACAACACTGCTCGTTCAGTTTGAAAGATTTAATCCTCCATAGACCCTGTAAGCAAATCAGCATGCATTGTTCTCTGGTATTATTATGTTTTTACTCATGTAAACCAGGTCCTTAGTGTGTTGTTTCAGACAGTACAATGGTGACTGTGGGCCAGTGATGGAGCAGCCCAACGTCTCTGCTCACTCCATTGCCTCATAAGATGAGTCTGTCTGACTTGCACGCCCCACTCTCTGCCGTGATGAATGGGCAGGCTGGAGAATAGCCTGCCTGAGGACTGTTTGGTCAGCAGAATAATACACCTACTTGGCTGGTGGCTGAAATCATTACAGGTAGATGTCAAAATTCTCTGGCCAATTAGTTTAACTCTAAGCAGGCATGGCCTCTACTGTATCATGTGCTATGAAGATCCCCGGCATACGTCTGAGATCCACAGAGAACAAAAATATACCTGTACAAGTACTTTGTGACAGCATATTTCCTAAATGCCAATGAGCAAGAAACAATACCATTTTAAT
Organism: Clarias laeviceps; assembly: GCA_030014305.1. Taxonomy (NCBI): domain Eukaryota; kingdom Metazoa; phylum Chordata; class Actinopteri; order Siluriformes; family Clariidae; genus Clarias; species Clarias laeviceps. The sequence goes on from JAQMYJ010000033.1 coordinate 26,560,954, forward strand.
ACTTACTTTACTTGTACAAATGTAACACATTTAGAAATTAATCACACTCTTTATTATTGTTATAACCTTTTTTTTTTTAAATTTCCAGCTAATACTAGTTTTGGTATTTACATTTTCTTAGGAGCGCAATCATCATTCTTTTATCGTTCTATTGTCAAGAGGCCGACTCTTATTTTGTGGCTGACTGCACCGCCAGGTCTTACGGTACTACTGGTCGTAAAAACTAAGTTGGATTAATTTTATAGTGTAAATTTAAAACTATTGCACCAACTGGTGTTGATGTGTTGCAGATTGAGTGCTTGAGTGCATGTCTCTTGTCATTACTTACCGTAGCTTATCATATTGGTGCATTTGGTCATTGGCCAATATTGAGCAGTCTTTCAGACAGGGAACAATTTATTGGGAATCAAAGCAGTTCTCTACAAATGCATCAACAGCACAGGAAGAACTCCTGTGGATTTGACATTTTACAAGCTGATAAATCCTCTCCTGCTTTGCTCGACAATCTTTTAAAGTCTGCGATGTCCTGCACAGTATGTTGTATGCACAGTATACCTATCCTAATATCGTGTTTGTCAGGTGATTTCTTTCTTTAGTTTTTTTTTTTCCAACAGTAAAATAGTTTTGTTTAAAAAACTGACTGATTAGCTACGATTCTTGCTAAATATTGCTTTACATGATGTTTCAATTATTAAGTCTTGCCTAGGACCTACTTAATGCTGCAATCAGCCCCAGAGATCTTCTTTAAAGAAATGCAAAGAACATGTTTCCCTGTAGAGTTACTGTATGTTACAGTATAAAGTGTCTATATGGTCTAGAATTTGAAGTTCTAGGACATGTGACTGTTGCTCAAAGGAGCCAGGAACATGTGACTGATGCACTCCTGCTTTGAGCAGAGCTCGATTCAATCAGGGTTCAGGGACAAGAGCGAGCAGCAAGTCCAGCCCCTCGCCCAGCTCACTGAGATTAATGACACAAGGGCTGACAAAATGGGTCAGCCACAGACGTGTGTGTGTGTGTGTGTGTGTATACCCACATTAATTGAGGGGAGTGTCCAAAGGTGAGTTAGACTGATGTTAATGCTCAGTTTATTCTAAATATGTTTCTTTTGTGAATTTGAAAACCAATGTCTTTTCTGTGTACACACACAATCACACACACCTTATGTACTCTAGTATGCAAATATGCAACAATCATATGAAACAGGCACACACACATTTGCATTAAATAGATGTCAGCAACAGGGGGCAAACAGCAATCAGCTGTATGAAATAAAAGCTTCCATGATCCAAGTGTGGATCAGAACTTGGGGTTAGAAAGACACCGGAGAGAAAAGAGAGAAACACATAGAGGAAATATAAACATAAATAAATATATAAAATCAGAATTTCTTTTACTATTATCGAAATTATACTCCAATGTCACAAAATCATTAGATCATCATAACATAATACCATATCTTATACACACACTAGAATTAACCCACACTCACTGACAAAAGACAAGCCATCCTATCCGGTCAGAATGTCTCTATCACACACATACTGTAAGACATGTTAAAAAATCTCAGAATTTTGTGCAGGTTGATTTTTGTGCAGGCGCAATGATAACTTATAATACATTGGAACCTTGGATTGTGAGTAATTTGGTCTCGAGCATTTTGCAAGACGAGCAAATTTTTTAAAATTTATTTCAACTTAATAAACAAGCGAGGTCTTGATATGCGAGTAGTATGCATGCCGTTTCCGTTTGTTTGTGAAAGTCTCTTACACAGTAGCTCCCTCCCCCTCCTCTCCTCCCTCCTACACACACACACACATACTATAACGGGAACACTGCTCTGTCGCGATTCTTTTCAAATGTAAAGCGCATGTTAATTTATTTTATTTTTACTTTAAAGTTTGTGTTAATTAAAACTGTCTTTCGGCTGTTCCCGTCAACAGGTCGTCACAGCGGACAGTCTGATCGGCACACTACTTTAGGCACAGGTTTTACACTGGATGCCCTTCCTGACGCAACTCTCCCATTATTTCTGGGCTTGGGACAGGCACTGCATGCAGTGGCTGGGTAGTATGGGGTGTGGCAACTGACAGCTCAAACCCAGATCCTCAGATCCGCAAACCAACAACTTAGACTACACACACACACAACTATTTTTAGGTTGTGGAACGAATCGTCTATCGTCTAAGCGTTTCTATTATTTCTTATGGGGAAATTCTCTTCAATAAATGAGTTCCAGTTGGTTTTAATGGGTGAATGTTCCGAGTCCAAAGTTAGTAATGCAGTTCGTCAGCAAGGAATTACTCAAGTCATGCGACTCTTGCTAGACCCGGTAATTGTTCATTGTGCAATAGATGTTGACTATCTATGTCTAATCTATGTAGCCATAATCAGTTTGTCACTTTTCTCCAGGTTATAGAAGAGGCCCGTGAGAGCACAAACACTTACCGAGGTTGTATCTGCTGTCTAATATTTTTTTCCCCTGCTCAGTGGGCATCATGTGTTATGTAAATGAAATCCATAGACACAATCATGTTTTTCCTCTTTGCTTTTCCTGAATCGCTCAATGGCTTACTGTTCTTTTACAGTACACTGAAGCCCACAACAACACAGTCAGACAAGAACAGGGTTGGATACAAACACAGGTTTACTGATGCAAAAAGAAAAGCAGACAAATACACAAGGCAAGGACAGAGTCGAAGTCATAAACAGGCAAGGTCAACAAAAGGGCTAGAACAGGCAAGGTAAAGTCGATAAGCTAAATAAGCAGGGGCAAAACCAGAACACTCAATAGCAGAGACTTGTAATGTGATTAGCTAAGACCAATACTTTGCTATGACCTGAGTTTGTTCTGTCTGCAGGTATGTGATTAGAAGGCTGGGGAGTGAAAGCTAATGAAATGAAACCTTGTAGGTTGTCATGTGGTTGAGGTTGTACCTGAAAATGGAGGTTGTGTTGACAGGCGGTGCGGACATGACAGAACAATATTCCCTCCTTATTTAGACCTTTTGTCATTTGATTAGGCTGCGTAATATTGGTTCTCTAGAATACCTCTTCAATTTATTAATAATAATTATTTATTCATCCTGATTATAATTACTTTATTTTAAATACTGTCTTATCAAGAACAGCTTTTATTTTTAATAGCTTGTTATTTCAACTTATTATAATTAACTGAAAATCATGATAAGCCCAGATTAACAGAGAGGCAGAAAAAATTGGCAATACCATATTATCATACATCTCATACAGTTCTAGTCTTAATGTCCTGAGTTACACTCCCTTTTTTTTTTTCTTTTGATCGATTAGAAACATTAACCTTTTAGTCTGGAGTTAATAGACCCATGTCCACTGCAGTCATTGAGCCCTAAGAGAAAAAAATGACATGATTAAAAGCAAGTTAAATGGCTTATGCACCTGCTGTATTGCTTAATATATTACTGTTGACAGTGTCATACATTTATTTGGGTTATTTTTAATAGTACACAGCATTTATGCTTTTAGGTCTTTTAATGAACTGGTGTTGTGAACTTGCTGGTGTGATTATGACATTAATATCATCTAAGCTTCAGATTAATTTCACTCTTGCTCAATTATGTTTAGATCAAGCACTGCCCAGAGTTCTTAATCCTTATAATGGCCATGTTTTTGTGACCTCAGTTTAAGGCTATTTAACTTTAAATAAAATTAATTGATATTTTTTAAATGCTTTTTTTAATATTCTATCATTCATCCATCAATTCATGCATGCATCAATTCATTTTATGGCACTGCTTCACCCTGGGCATGGCTGCGATGCATCCAGAGCCTATATTGATAACACTGGGAGTGAGGCCAGTCCCTCTCGAGGCAGCATTCACAGACATTAACACACACACACTTGTACCCAGGGGAAATTTAGAGCAACCAGTCCAACTCCCTGCATATTGTGGAGAGATGGAAAAATGGAGAACACACAGAAACACAATCAAAACACAGGAAACCTGGAACCCTGGATTATGAGCATAATTCGTTCAGGAAGTAGGCTCGTATTTCAAAACACTCATAAACCAAATTGGATTTTCCCATAAGAAATAATGGAAACTCAAATTATTCATTCCACAGCCCCAAAAATAAATACATAAAAATAATTAACACAACATATAAAGTAAAAATAAAACAAATAAACCTGCACTTTACATTTGAAAAGAATTGCGACAGAGCTGTTGCAATAAGTCAGGGTTTAACCTCGCCTTTAAAAATTATTTTTGAAATGCTTGTCTTTTTTAGTTAACCTTAAGCCACTGACTTTCTTTTTTAGTAATTAATTACTTTAATACAAATTTTCTGTAAAAATGGAACTTATATACTGTCTAGAACATTAGGAACTTATACAGTATACTGTCTAGCATATGTAACAGACTTGTACCAGATTGATTTTGAGGGCGGTATGTACAGTAGAAATTTTGCATTAATTGTCCCAGCAACTCTAAGGCCATGTCCACACGTACGGTATATTTAAAAACTTACTGGACTTTTTACATGCATGTACATGCACGCGCAGTTACTCACACATTACATTAACGAACAGAGGTGCCTGAATGTATTATTAAGCTCACTGCTGCTACTGTACATACCCAACTCTGAAGACACTTTGTAATTCTGGTGTATACTGTAATTCTGCAAATTGTGTATAAGGGTCTAAGAAAAGCTTTATGTTAAAAAAGTATTTTTGTAAAAACAGCCCCCCCCTGTTGGGGTGTGAGTTTAAACTGAGCAACAATGTTAAATGCATGAACAAGATTCTTACACTGTTCAGTTATGTAAGTTTTTACTTGACTGGACTTCAAATGTGTAAAACTACCAAATGAATAAAGCTTAGAACTGTCCTGCTTTAGTCACTCTAATGCCTTCAGAAACTTATGTGGGTCTGAATAAGCATTTGAAGGTCAGAAAAACAGGATGAACTCTGCAAGTTTGAGAACAATAATCACTCAAAACTCTAGCCATCTGTCCAATATTTACTGTATGATATCAATCAAAACACCTATAGCCGCCACATGCTAAGCAGAAAAATAAAGGCGGATGTCTACTGACCGGGTCAAGGGCATGGTAGTAAAAACTCTTTTAATATGACCTGTTTAGATAAACAAGGAGCTCACTGGTTTTTGGACATGTGTTATATTTTTTGTAATTGTTTGCTTTACATTGCACGACTTACAAATTAATTTGGAAATCTGCTTGCTTATTTTGGCCCTCAGCTAAAGGAATGACTCATGCCGCTGAACCTCAAGGATGCAGCATCTTAAGCCGATTCTGAATTGGCTGTTAGCACTGCAGAAGCACTGACATACGGCTCCTAATGGAGATCGTGACTTGGGCACAGACAGCGTTTTGTCACAAGACAGTATCAGATGCTGATTAACTGGACTAGGCAGAACATAAAAACATAATGCATCTCCCTTAGTGGGACTCTAGTTGTTTAAAATTGTACAAGATGTACTGCTTGTGGAAGCAAAGAGAAAGGAAATAGCTGGCAAATCACATTAGATATTGAAGCGTATTAGATATTAGAGCAGGATTCTTCATGTATAATACATCACGCTCAGGGGAGTGACGCAGTGATCTCTGGAAAAGGGACAGAGGAGACTTTGCCAGCATAGAATTATGAATTTATACCTTTATGAAACCTTAATAAAAATTCATCAGTGTATAAAATAAACATTAGTAATGATCAATGATTTGCTTTTTTTAAAGGATTTACATATGCAAGCGATTTAGTTGTTCCCTATAACCAGCATATTATATGTATCTCAACTTATAGTATGTAAAAACAGACAACATGAAAAAAGTTGATTTTATCCTTATTTGGCCGTAAATGTCTATATGTCTATATACTGATTAACATACTGATATATTTTTATTCATAAGACAATGATAGATTTTTACTTCTACAATTTAGAACACACACACACATTATTAATTCATATTTTACTTTTAAAGAGCCAGACTTTCTTGTATTTTTAATGTAGTCTTAGGATTCCTGAACGACTTATTTAGGCTCTCATTTTTTCACAGTGCTGTCTATTTAAATGCTCTTAAATATTTGTTTTATTTATTGTGTCTATCCTGAATTTGGGTTTGACTGTTGTTGTCTTGTCTGTAACTTATTGATATTATTATTATTAAGAATAGTAATTATAATTTTTTTTATTATTATTATTTTAAATAACAACTCAACATAATATTGTTTATGATTTCTAAACTATTATTACACAATAAAACCTGGTTCTTGACATTAAATTCTAATTTCAGTTGCATTGAGTAGACTATGCACAGACTTGAATTAATGAATTAACTACATAAGCACTAAATAAACACTTTTTTTATTTCCATTTTTTATTCATTTAAGCATTGAATGCTTACAGTCAGTGGGACCGTAACTATATTGCCTGCTAGTGCCACCATTAGGTCACACATGTTATAACAGGCCTGGGTTGACAAGCTAAGTGTGTCACAATCAGTCAACAACATGTGTGTGTGTGTGTGTGGGGGGGAGCTTGTAAATTATAACAATAATATCACAAATCGTACACAATAAAGAAAAAGTATATTAAAGAGGCCGTGCAGGTCTTTTTTTCCAGAGTGTATGCTGGTCAATGTATGCCAAGGTGTCTCTGATAAAACATATATGATGATTTATTAAGAAGAAATACACACATGCGCATACAGACATGCATACAGTCTCTTACGTACATTGTATTCTCAATGTGTACTTTTTTTTGTGACACACTCACACGAGTTCAGTGCACAAATCGGTCCTGCAAAACATCTCAGAGTGACGTTGCAGTACGTTTGCAGGGTTGGAGTGGCCTTGCTTTCACCTGAATGAAACACACCACCGTGCAGTGCGTATCAAACAGCTGAGAGGTGCGACAAGCTGTCCAACCAGAAAAGTGGAAGCTTAAAGTCACACATATACACACAAGGAGAATCTAACTAGCATGCAGAGCACATTCGCAGATATACAGTATCTAACACTCACTGTGGCAAACATTAGTGAATTCTTCCTTATCTGATTCTGCTGTGAAAAATAAGAACAAGATTATTCGTCACTTTACACGAAGAGGATCTTTCACCTATACAGCACCTCTTGAGAAGCAAGAAGCGACCTCAAGCGGTGATGACACAATTAAATGCCACATCCGCGTGATGAAGATCAATCACGCGTACCTGCAGTCTAGCAGGTGGTCATGTGTACTAAATCATGCAGTTCATCATTACTCACACTGCACACCAATGCCATACATCAGAGCGCAATCTGACATGCTACGCCATGACCTGTATAGATCACCCGTCACAGGCTGCACATAAAGCGGCGCTTATCTGATAGTTTGGAAATATTACCAAACGGTGAAGATGCTTTCGGTTATCAGTCAATGACATATTTGAATGCAAGCTTTGAGAAATTGTAAACTAAATAGGATGATGCAGTTACTGGCCACTTGATTAGGGTCACATGTACACCTGCTTATTCATGCATATCATATATCAATGTATATCAATCAGCCAATCACAGGGTAGAAGATCAATGTATTAAATCATGCAGATTACATAAACAGCTTTCAGTTGCATGGTCACTATTCACCAACCCAGTACACTGACCTATCAAACACATCTCAAGATGACATAAAGTTCCACATGTCCATCTAATTGTAGAACCCATTCGCAAAGGATTTTAAAAGATTCCGAGTAAAATATTTACCCATGCTTTCATCACAAACAGTATACACAATTTTGTATTGTACTATCATAAACATGGATCATAAACTCCCACAGTGCAACACGATGCACAAAGGACCAACGGCAGGCTTCTTTTTTTGGCACAACACATCTGTAATGCGTCTGTTCTCCCTCCAAACTCGATTAGACTAAAGAGTCACATACTACAATGAACAGTCCCAGAAGCCCCATCTATCATCATTTCAGTCAGAACCATCAATCGCCTTTTTCATTTCTGTAGAGCAGTGCAGAAAGAGCACGCCGGCAGCATGAGACGAAGCTGCATTAGCTTAACCTAGTTACATCTAGAAAGAGAATCAGTGAAACAGAGCAACACAATGTTTATTATCTTTTATAATGGAAATTAGGAGAGTTAATATTCATTTAAAGTCTACAGGATGTTCTAGTTGTGATAATGACAATGATAATTATGATTATTATTTAGTGTTGTTAATCGAATTTTTGAAATTTTTATCTGGTTAATCACAACCATATTCTGTGATTAATCACGATTATTCACAATTTTAAAATACTCATATTAACTTGTATTATAAACATGCAATGTCGGAAGTGCAAACTGACAAACTGGTTATAGGAAACAGATTATGCAGTTTTATTTTTCAAATATTAACATATTAAAATGGCGGCACGGTAGTGTAGTGGTTAGCACTGTCGCCTTACACCCCCATGGTCCGAGTTCGATTCCCAGCCAGGCTCGATTTCTGTCTCTGTGTGCATGAGTTTGCATGTTCTCCCCAAGATCCTTAGCCTCCTGAGCCACCACTCCCATGGCTTGCATCTAATCCACTCTTGTAAAAATAGTTCCCCTTGAAAGTAGCCCGAGCCCACAACTTTGGTGTTATTCAAACTTTTTATAATGAAACTTGACAATCAGCACACCTGGTTACGTTTCCTCAGTCATCTTATTAATCGTGTGAAATGTGCCATTATCACACACAGCCGGGTAACTGCGCTGTGATTATGGGAAGCCGTTAGGGTCAAACTTAATCATATAATTAATTTGCATTTATAAATAGAAACATGTTGATATTTCTTGATTAATCACATGAGTTAAAGTGTTAATATTGACAGCCGTATTACTATTATGATTATTATGATTACAGTATTATGATTATGGTCATCTTTGTATTGTATTTGCAGAGAAGTGACTGCAGTGACAGACTGATACATGCATTAGACAAGGAACATCATGTCAATCCACTGTGTAACGATTTAATAGTCTGCCAGGGAAGAACTACTTTCGTATTAGACCTATTATAATTATCATTATTTTCATTTGTTCCTGCAGTACAGTGTACTGTCCATCTGAATGGTTAATTTAAATCATTTACATTTTTATTTACAATTTGAAATCTGCCGTAAAATGAAGTATTGTTTCCCCTACTGACTCAGGAATGCACCAAACACAAAGAAAACATAGAGAACACACATTTACATAAAATATGTATGTCTAAGACTTTCACACAATATGATCTGCTCAACACATGAGCACCTGCTGAACTAGATACAGCACTACTAATGTATCTTTTTCTTTCATCAGAGCTGAGCCCAGGATTCTTTCCCTTCCAAAAGAATCCACACCAAACAGACAGGACCAGGACATGACAAGGACATTATAACGTTGAGTAAAGTTTGCCAGACAACCATAATGTCTCCTAGGCTCTGTCAACTCGCATGATGAAGTCGACATAAACTAAAAGTCACCTTTAAAAATGACCACTTTGCACATTTCCCTTTAAACCATCAACAGATCCAATTTGCCCCCCATCACCTGTATCTCAAACAAATGCCAGAGCCCAAACTGTCTCTCACCTGTGTGACCTTCTCGGTGACGTTGTGTGTGCGGTCAATGAGCTTGCACGGAGCGATGATATCCATTTCTCCGGGAGGGAGAGCAATAAGAGGGTCGGGTTTAAAGTCCACAAAGTTGAGGGTGATCTGGGGAATCTTGCTGATGGCGCGGTAGCGCATGAGGTCCGAGTCAGAGGTAGAGTTAAGCATGTTGGGTTTGTTGTTCACTGCACCTGTCAATAAAAAGCAAGCCCAGAAGACCAAATCAAAACTATGACCCCACTGTACATCTGAACCTGTAGATTCATGATACTCCAAGCAGGGCAGTATTTATATTAGTAGCGTAAAATAACAACTGTAATTTCAATTTACATGATTCCAGTCACATTCTGCAGCTGGATTTACAATAATAAATTGCTCCTTTAAGAATTTCATCCCAGTCTGCATCATTTTGCCCCAGCCCACTTTGCTTACCCGTACTGCTGCTTGCTGGTCGTATGGAGTGTCTGCGCTCCCATTCAGGCTTCATGGCCTCTATGTCGTCTACAGAGGATGCACGGCGCATGCTGTGGAAGCTCTCACGCGAGCGACTATGTGTAAGGCTGCAGTTGGAGGCTGAGGCGTCAGGGTTCAGCCGGTTTGCCCGTGGCGAAGACTGGCCCAGGGGCAATGTGGAGGAATGTGTGGGGGCCGATAGAGGTGGCGTAGACTCGCTTCCCAGGAGGGTTCGTCTGTCCTCAGGCCACAAGGAGGACGATGCCGTGCCCGATGGTGTGGTTGCAGAGGGGCGGACCTGCTCATGTTCTGGCAGTGAGACAAGCTCGCCCAGAGCCAGAGACTCATGACTGCTGCCACGCCTGGAGCTGGCAGTGGCAGAAATGTCAGTACTGCGGCCTGCCTCAGGGTCCTCGCGCAGAAATGACTTGCTGTTACAGTGTGACTGCAGAAGCGGCAGATGCAGACGGATACGACGTGCTCGATCTGAAACGGAAAGAGGAGTCCATCAGCATGGAAACAGTTAGGTGCTGTACTTTTAAGTTATCATTCAAGTCCCCATGATTGTGCTGGTGAAGAAAGTTGAAAGATTGTTAATGAAAAAGGAGCAAAAAAAATACTTGTGGCGCGCCAGGGGAGAGGTATCCGATGGTTCAGCCCCTGGTTAGGGTTGCGCACTTTTTCTTCATTCATGACTTCAAAGTTTAGAATGAACATGATCACCACACCATCCTCGTTTTTGACCGGCACCACGTCTATCAAGCACAGGAAACACACACCTGCCAAAAAAGAGAGAAAGAGTGAGGGAGAGAGAGAGAAAGAGAGAGAAAGAGAGAGATTGTTATTTCATTGTGTGCCTGATGGTTTTGTCCCAATTTTAAAAAAATTAACATAAATGACCAGCAAGTGCTTTTTTAAATAACACACTACATTTAATGGGTTCATGCACTAAACCATATTCTGATATTAAGAACCGGCACTGTCATGATGTCCTAAAGAGGCATAAAAGCTAATTTCAGTGCATTAATAAGATGCATATACAATTTTTGACATTTATTTATCAAGGCACAAAATAGGGAAAGGCTACTAGGCAACTAGAAGGAAACCACAGATACACAGAAAACACTTTCTTACTCAGTTTACTTTACTATGGTTTTGAGCAGAATGTAGCTCATCTTAAGTTTAGTTCAGCAAGAGAATAGGATAAAATAATTTCACCTATAAATTGAATACATTTTTTGATAATTGGTCCCAGCTTTATATTTATTAATCAATACCAAATGCCTAAGCAAAATCATTTTGCACACACATTGCCCATCATGCCACTTTATTATGTATTTTTAGTGGAACTATACAAATATGGAATAAAATTAAACATATTTCTAAATTTATTTGGGATGATAAACATGACCCATACTCAGCTAATCCCTGCAGCTGAACAGAAAGTACACACAGTCCTTAAATGTTCAGCTCGAGAACAATTCCGAAACTGTAACAATAAACACGATGGATTGCTCACTGGGTTGGGATGAGTACAGTGTGTGCCTTACTATTGTGTTCAGTTGCATCGTTGTTAACCTGGACAACAGTGGCCATAAATGCTCACTAAAACAGGTGTTTTAGCAAATACTGTATGGCCATACAGTAAATCTGATACGTGAAACATGATGTGCTTGAACTAAATTATTAACTGCATTAACCAGAGAAACCTTGAAACCTTTTCAAAGAAATTTTATGACTAGCAACATGGATTTTCCTTCTTAGTCTCGAAACATATCTCTTTATGCTCCTTCTTTATATAAAACCTTAAAACATTTTTCTTCAAGGCACCAAATAAACCCCCACAATCATTTAGATCATTTCAATACGCTGATGTTTGAGAAAAATAACATAAAACTGTTAATGAGCTACTTTTGCTTCATAGCTAATCACAGAAAAAGCTCTAGACTCGTGAGCATGTCGCTTACAAGTAGCTAACCTCTAGACACCATCATTACAACTGGAAGTTCTTTTTTATAAAGTTGCTGACTTTACAATGTAGACTTTTTTGATTAAACTACGCATATCCGTATTTGTGAGTCTAACATTGAAATGCTTGAATAAACCTGATTTTATTTCATATTTTCCATTTTCCATCAATCTCTCAGGTATAATAAAGTTAAAAAAAAATCAAATGGGAAAATGAAAGAAAATTAATGAATGGGACAAAACTTACAGTTCATAACCCCAATACAATTCACTTTGCTGCTTTGTTCAACTATGTATGAGTTCGTCTGAATAGATTATTTCTATAGAGTCACATCAAAACCATAACAAAAAGAATGAATTAAAAACAGCATCAGGAAAAATATTTCACAATTAGCGAACCCTTGGTCTAATCCAAGACACAGAACCATACCCGCTATATATATAATATATATATAGTAAGTGTATATAGTAAAAGCAATGAGGTTAAAAGCATAAGAAGTTTACATTACCTTGTGTTAAAGATTATTACAGCATCCAAATGTGAAGTGACACAATGCAAAATAACTTGGTGTTTAACGCAGAAAAAGAGATGCTGCCACCTTTTTATCCCCATGAATGTCAATGAATGGCTGACAGAATGACAATCAACATAAAAAAATGGAGAGAGACAGAGAAAGAGAGAGAGAGAGAGAGAGAGACATTGGTACTCTATATAAGCCTAGCTGTGACAGAAGCAGGGGAAATGCCACATGGATTACGAGTCCCTTTACACCATCTGCCGTGTGTGTGTGTTTGTGTGTGTGTGTGTATGTGTGTGCGTGTTATGGATGTTTCATACCCATTAGAAACCTCTACATCATGCCACAGGAACATTAAAAGCATGCCATACATCATCTAAGCCATAACTAAGACTAACATCGATGGCTAATGGTTATTTAATCAAATAAATATGAGTCCTTTTATGTAAAGAAGATAAAATATCATAAATGCATTCGAGTAATGATCCTATTATCAAAAATCGTCTCTCTTTAACTGGTACTCACTTGAGCAAAACTATAGTAAAATAATTGACATAACACCCCAATCTCCTTTAAGCCAAGCACTTTATCTCTGTATGGTTGAAATATAAGGACAAACCTCTAAACCTAATTTGTTCTAAGCCAAAGTCTAAAACCAAACCTTCTTATCAATGTCATCAACTTGGTTTTCCGCACATTAATCTTTTTTTTTCATTGCATAGGGAGGTATTTTAGAAGTCTCCTTCATTCTCCTCAGTGTAAAACTCCACACAGTCTCCTGACTGCACTGTTACACAGAATTGCACAAACTAAGTTGCATGAACAGTTAAGAACTGAAAAGTTTTTTTTCCTTAAGGTTTCATTAGTGTGCAACTAACTCAAGAGAGTTGTTCAAGAAGTAGCAATAAAAGTATATATAAGAAAATAATTTATATTAATTGAAATGCTGATATCTTTAATAAGGCCATGTAAACAGCTGTCACTAAGGAATTTACTGTATAAATGCTTTACATTATTGGCGAACTGACAGAACTTTTTTCTTTGATGATATCTAAGCTCTAGTGAAACACTGGGAGAAGTGCATTGGTGTAGCAGAGCATTACTGTATATAGAGAAATAAAGGGAGTTTTTACCCTTATAACTGTGTTCTGTTATTCTGCACAATCAAAAGTGCCAGTTTTACCTAAACACCTGTGGTACTTTTCCATGGCGTAATAAAAAAGGTGGGGAAAAACAATCTTAATTTTAATTACATTTCATATAATTGCAAACGGATATATTTTTCATTGTTGCATTAAAAGGGTCAAAATATTGGCCTGAAGAAAGCATGTAAGGAGATGTTAAGAATTGTGTAAGGCAATGTTAAAACTTGAAAGAACAGTAGTGAAATAATGGATGTGGGAAAAGAGCTAAAATAAAACGGAGCAGTACATCAGTGACCAGAATAATGGGAGAAAACATTAGGGTTAAACCTTCAGTTTCTCAAATGATAACAAGAAAACTTATTTTGGGCAGGTAATTACCAAGAGGTACATACATCAGGTGTATGAGTGTTGGGAGAAAGTGTAGTAGCTCTGTTGACTCCAGCTGAAAAAAACACTAACGTAAAAATAGAGACCTTAATGATGAACAAAAATTGTTTGGTTAAGAAACTGTCCTGTGTCCAGATAACATTCATAATCCTCCTGGTACACATCACACCCACACACACACACACACACACACACACACACACACACACACACACAAACACACACACACACACAAAAGAAGGGATTAAAAATGTGCATGAAAGCATGGATTTGACTTTAATTCATTAGGGATTTATTCCATATACGATCTATTGTATATTCTCAATCCCTGAAAAATATAAGACCTTCCGTGTATTTGCAGGTTGCAGGGTCAAATGAACAAGAAACATATCGTTGTGGAAGCCTGGAATAATGCATACACTGTGGGAAAAAAAATAAAGTCAAACATGTAGATGTAAAACGAGAAAGAGGATTTAATGTAAAACATTTTTGATGTGATATTATTGTAGCATTTTCATTAGTCTTCTATTCACAGGAAAAGCTAAGTAGAAGATAAAAGCAAGATAAGTAAAAGCTTTGGGCAGATTTTCTAATTAACACACATCTAAAAAATAGCTAAACTATACATTATGTATACATTTTGTATCTAAAATAGTAAGATTTAGTATTTTTAAGACTTTAAAATTGTAATTTATTTATTTAAAGTTTTTCTCGATTGCTAAAACACTAAACTCTATTGTCTGAACCAAATTCTCAGTTGCCTGAACCCACTTATTGAATCAGTCACTCTTTTGGCAAAACCATAAGCAC
>JAQMYJ010000033.1:26600969-26636434 GCA_030014305.1 Clarias laeviceps
AGGAGACTTAGGGCACGAGGCAGGGTACACCCTGGACAGGGTGCCAATCCATCGCAGGGCACACACACATACACACATACCTGTATATCTTTGGACTGTGGGAGGAAACCGGAGTACCCGGAGGAAACCCACCAAGCACGGGGAGAACATGTTAACCCTGGAGGTGCAAGGCGACAGTGCTTACCACTACACCACTGTTCCGCCCCGAGAACGGGTCAGACAAGTGGAAAATGATTATTAACTTGACAAGACTAATATTTAGAAATAGTCAACATAAAGACTCAAACTTAAAATTGTCACATGCACAAAGCTTCTAGAAGGTGGTTCATTTGGTACAGTAGGTATTTATCAGAGTAGGTAATTGTAAATGATTACTTGACTGGCCATGTGACCAGGACTAGGGATCATATAGCATAGCTCGTATCTATGCATCTGTCTGTTTGTGCCACACCTGAATAAACACATGAAGCGTCTAATCTTCCAGTTCTGGCAGCGATCAAGGCTGGAGAAGCGTCTCAGGCAACACACTACGAAGAAAAACAGCAGCTGAGTGGTTCTAGACTGCAATGTGAGCTCCATCTCAGCAAATGGGGGGCATTACGCTATTGCAATTCTGTGAAGTTTAACATCAGCTGTGAGTGAATTCATTTTCGAAATGTGAAGAACAGAAAACAGCTTTAGGATGAGAACAGACTGAGGCACAATGGCTGAACGCACAACTGAAATCCCAGATCGATAAGCTGAGTGTTTCATTAGCAATGAGGAATTGCTGTTTATCTTACTAAAGGCAGAGTCATAAATAATAATCCATACTTAAATTAGATTTAAAATGATAATAAAACAATCTTCATAATGGGCCAGTCATTAATAATCACATAGCTAAGGGATGTCTAGTGGCTTAGAGCTGAAGTTGTGGTGTACTATACAGTACGTGTGTGAGCAGGCCGAGCTTTAGTGTCACGTCAATCTGTGCACATTCACACTGGTGCCCAGAACATGGTGTTCGTCTATATTTCACATCTAATCCCTCGCCATCACATGGCCTCTGTTTGCTTGAGAGACGTATCTCAGCAATGAAAATGACTACAGATGTGTAGAGCACGTATATCTGTTAAGGTCTCTGGACTGCAAGAATCATGGTTCTTATTTTTCTCCTCAACATTTTTTTGGTTAATGTTGTCTTGTGTTTTCGCTTATTATTTGCCGGTGAATACACCCACATGGTACAGTAGATCTAATTTAAAACAGACATGCCTTTAAACTATTGACTTTAGAAAAATAAACATTGTAGAAGCCAAAATTTCTCTCATCCTTATTTCTATTAATAAAAATAAGATACATCGGGGAACAGTATAAATAATTCACCATATGCAGTTTATATAAAACGGTATGGTGTTTTGGGCAGTATGAAGATATAGAAATAGATTTATTTATATCACAGAACTTCTGACAGGTTTTTTTTTCCAAATATGATTGGTCAGAAAGTTTAAGTAATTTTCCATAACGGCAGCTCTGACAGTAGTGCTTACAGTGATTCAAATTTATTCATTTTCATTCATCCTTTATAGCGCTTATCCTGTCTGGAGCCTATCCCAGGGGACTTTTTGCACGTGGCAGGGTACACCCTGGATGCACGCACACACACACACACACACACACACAAGCAAACACTATGGGCAATTTGGGATCACCAATTAACCTAATCTGCCTGCCTTTGCACAGTGGGAGAAAATCGGACCAACAAGCACGGAAAGAAAATACAAATCAAATACAGTATAATAGTATGTAATATTTTTTTCTTTAATTGTTGCAAGTCATTTACCGCGACTTGTATGGCATTCGAAGGGACACCTGATAACCCAAGACTACAAATAAATAAATAAATGAATAAATAAACAAACATGTTATTTTCAAAATACTAAAAGCTTCTCTTTCAAATACTCACACTGTAAGTCAGGTAGGCAAGTTATTGAGTTCTGCAAGCAATGCCTGCACATGTGTGTGTGTGTGTGTGTGTGTGTGTGTGCGCGCAAGCTAAACAGTGATGGGATCGACTGCACAGAAATGCACAAAAGAGCAGCCTCTCTGCACTAAGAAAACAGTCTCCAGATTAGACATGGCCTTTTCCTTCACTGACAAAATTATCCAATTTAGAAGCTTCTGGCACTGAAAAGCAATCTAAGCATTGTGAGCCATGGCAGTGCTGTTGATTTCCTACATTTAATTGACACCCACCATCCAAGCCCCCAGATACAGACACATTTACACACACCCATACACCCACATGCTATTATAATGATGTGAAATATAACATAGGACAACCAGCAAATACAAAGATTTCTGTAAAAAAAAATAGTATCTTCCAGCATGGCATATGGGATCTCAGTCCTAGAGCTTAAACTGATAATACAAATATTAGGTATAAGACCCCTTTCACTTGTCCTCCATATCAAATTTCTGTTTTAAAAGTGCAGCTTTTCCCAGGTTTTATAGTCACATCAGGACCTAAAGTGATATAACTGTGCACTGAAGCATCAATAAAATATTATTCCACCTGATGCAGGATATCCGGTCCATCACCGTCATTATGTTCAGTAGCATCAGACTGCTGGAAATCAGATTGGCCAGTAAATCACATTGTGTAAAATAAGGACCAGTGCAATGCAGTGTTATTAAAAGGCTGTTTATCCCAGCGATTGTGATTTCTCTCCCAGCATGTTGTTGACTGGGAGTGCTGAGACTGGAGGCCACGAAACACAGGGAGCTCATTAGCAAGCTGTGTGAAAAATGCTCTCACCTGAAGCTCACAGCAGCAGTGAGGACAGCAACGGATGTCAGCAGCTCCACGGTCAAAGTGTTTCAGCAAAATCATACAAACGATCTGAAAATCTATTTTTACAAAGCAGGAACTTGATATCATTTTACTTTTAGAAAAGGAATACACGTCACAAAGTACATGGATCATATTACTGAATTACTGGCATAGATCACTAAATGGCAGAGCGTGGTCCGGATCCAGACCGAGTGACAGTTCTGTCCGGACCCTAATGCTTTTCTAATAAATGAAAATAATTAATACACCAGTAATCTAACTCTTTTCCCTCGAGGTAGCCGTGGGTATACACGTCACTCAACAGAGGCAATTAACGTGATAGTTTAGTGTGCAGAAGGAACAGAATCAAAAGCGCAACACAACATGGCTTACTCCAAAAAAAGGAATGTAGACTATGAAAACTGAACCTTCAAAGATGTTTATTGTTTTTTATTAATGTTTATTCTTCCTGCGGGAAGTTTAAAAACAGTTTGTCTCATTTGTTCAAAAACCATGGCACTAATAAACAAAAGCTGTAATGGGAAACGGATTGGAGCGGCCGGAGGTGAAAGCATGGAAAATACATGTCCAAATATTTACTGGAGTTACTTAAAATTGACAATAAATATTATTGAAATGCTACTTTTTAAATTGCTTACTTTTTAAAGACTTACAATATCTCAATATATAGAGATCTAAAGCTTAGGCTTGAAAAATATTTTATTGATCTGAGGTTCTTAAATTTTATCTCAGGACCCCTGCTGTAAGTGATCGACCTGATCTGTATGGATGCATGTGTAATAACTATGTACAAGAAGTTCACATTTCCCTGTACTAAAAAATGTTACAAATACCAATCCAAGAACAGTTGTTCAATTATATTAAAATTAATATCAATTAAATAATATGCACAGGAGCTTTTAACAATTTTTTATTATTATTATTATTATTTTTTTTTTTTATAGAATTGTTTTTTTCTTATTTTTCTAGATGTAACTATCTGTGGACTGTGAATTTTCCCATGGGGATTAATAAAGTATCTATCAATCTATCTATCTATCTACCTATCTTATAAACTGTGTAAAATGTGTCTACATAATAAAATTCAAAAGCACTTTTTTACCATGTGTTTTTAAATACTGTAGTTTTGTAGAGCAGCACATGATTACCTTCCCTGTTATTAATACGAAGGTTAAATACAAGGTTAACCTAAGGTACTCATTTTCATAATATATCATGTTTATGAACGCATGTTTTGTTTAGAGGCATGGCTAGCACTGTGGCCTCGCACCTGCAGGGTTGAGGGTTCGATTCCTGCTTCGGGCCCTGCTTCGAGTTTTCTCCATGTTCTCCGTGTACTTCTCCCACATTCCAAAGACATGCAGATTAGGTTCCCAAATGTGTAAGTGTGTGTGCGATGGCTTGGCTCTTGGGTGCTTGGCAACCTGTCCAGGGTGTACCCTGCCTCATGTATAGAAGATGAATGAATAAATGTTTGGTTTAGTAAATGCTTTGAATTCAAATCCTGGACTTAACATGCCCATTATAAGTAAATCTTAACTTGAAGTTAAGACTTGAACAGACTGGAGTATTCCATTTAGCAAAAGCAACACACACTGTATGCACTGCCAACTGAGAGAGAGCGACACTCAAACCCTGCCTTCTCTTTTAGGGGTTAGACTTAGGTCTGATGGCTGTTCGTTTTCCATTTCGCTCTGATTACTAGCATTACATTCTGTTGACTGCATGGCAGGAACTTCTCATTCTTCACTCGGTGTTCCATTACTGCGGCTTCTCAATCAAAGTCCATTCCAGCAAGACCCACCCAGCTGTTGGCTGCAATGCAAGCTCAATTAAAACAGACATTAGATCATCAGGCCCTGTCTCTGATCCCATTCCGTCATAGTGTCTGTCTCTCCACTGCAACCTAAAACTCTAGGAAAGATACGGTAACATCTGCAGGGGTGATAACTTGCTCTGCCTTATGCCATATATACACTATGCTTCTTGTGCTTGCTTAAATGTATAAAATGTCACTTGTTGATTAATATAAAGTTGAAGATTGAAGAAGGTTGATATAATGAATTGTTTGGACATGCACTTTCAGAGGCTACAGCGAGGTCAGGATTGTGTGGGGAAGTGGCAGCAACTATCAGCCGAGTTCCTGTAATGTTCAAGTGCTGTTCACAGATGATTGCGTCTCTTCCACAAGTTGGCACGTTATCTGTCAATTTTTCAAGGATCAGGAGTTCTACTCGCTGAATGTTCATGAGAAAGGCTGCAGTGGGCTTTGAGCCACCTCGGCTGGGATCATTCATGGGCCTACAGCCTTCTTTAAAGCGTTTGCACCATTCAAATATTTTACTGTGGCTAAGAGTTCTATCACTGTACTGTGCTTGAATTCTTCCATCAAATCGATACATTTTACACCTTCATTCAGAAGATGTCCCGGTTTGACTAATTTAAACTAATAATATTTATGTGTGTATGATATGGTATATAACATAACCATTTATACATACATTTTTCAGTATATAATGTTGTATATCATTTTCAACTGCATAAAACATTTTACCTTTAAAATAAAAATGACAATATTTAGAAAAATATTAGTTTAGATTTTATATAATAATACTTTACTGAATAAAACTGCCCTTTGTTTCAGGCAAAAAAACTAATATGGAGCACAAAAATATTTATGACACCTTTTAAAGTTGTAATTAAAGCCCACAGGGACTCTTTATATGACTACATTCTTTAATTTTGATAAAATGCTGTCCTTTCCTCTTCCTTGTGATGCAATGCTCCTGTAATCTTCTGAGCAGTGTAAACCCGGTAGATACAGCGAGTGATTTCGCCCATGATAATGCACTCCAGCGCTTAGTAGACGCAGGTCTTGCCACATGACCGTCAGAGAGCAGCCACGCACGACAGCCTTGATTAGTCAGTCTGGCAACCACCACAGCCGTCACTCCCTCCCTCCAGCACTCACTCTTTCAATAGTACACCCACTAAAGATGACATGCCACCCAACCACTTTCACTTGCTCTCTCTACTTGCCACCTACAGAACACTTCTGCCCAGCTAAAATGGCAGCTTTTTTCTAATGCGTGCCCTTTTCAGAGCTTGCGAAAAGTACAGCAATACAGAGAAACACAGTGGTAGAAATGTGAAAAATCAATGATAACAGAATAAGCTGACTCCCGTGCGGTGGTCTAAACATGTCTGCAGCGTCTCATTCATCAGTCTCAGCAGGTAGTATCTTTCAGACTTGTGCTAAAGGAGTACATGTGGCGAATTTCCTTCTCTATTTCAGTGAAAAGGTTTTATATATTCTATAATGCTTTATACCGAGGTACACTTAGCTGATATGAATAAACCATAAACTTATTATTAAAACACTATATGAACAATTTCACAGCAAAATGAGATAAAACCCATTTTCTGACATATACTCTTTTTGGCAAATTATTGACCGTAATATATTTAGTCATATAAATACTGAATTTGGAAGCCATGATGCATATCAATATTTATAAAAATAATATCTTCACATCCTAAATAACATCTTCATCTCCTATACCACTTATCCCATACAGGGTCATGGAAGCCTGGAGCCTATCCCAGGAGACTTAGGGCAAGAGGCAGGAAGAAACTGGAATACCCAAAGGAAACCCACTAAGCATGGAGAGAACATGCAAACTCCATGCACACAGACCTGAGGTGAGACTCGAACCCTTGACCCTGGAAGTGCGAGGCCACAGTGCTAACCATTATGCCACTGTGCTAAAAGTAATATTTCTGAAATTAAATCATGCTGTGGGGTCAGTCACTTAGTCACTGTTTGTACCAGTGAAATTAAATACACATGTTGTTTACATGTGTGTTGGCAATTCATTCTGTACTGAAATATACTTACAGTATATATTCATAGACTGTTAAAGTAACATTATATGTACAATTAAAGTTGACATATGATCACACAGACATGAAAAAAGCATTCTATACTAACCGCAAGATCCCACTAGTAGCAGCATGGATTTATGGGCGTTCTGCAAAATTAGAGAAAGATGCGGACACTTTTGTTTGCTCATGTGCAGTGAGTGTACTGTATGTAGGACGGATTCACAGGTATGAATTTATAGAACACTGGCTGAAGACCTGATTGGTCAAACGGAGTCATGTGATTATTGTTGCTAAGTCTGAATGGTAAAACAGTCAAACGGTAGATCCACCGGCTGCTTGTGTAGAATAAATGGTTAGAAAAGTAACAAGTCGAGTGTAGTCGAATGTAGAGGAGTAAGAGTAGCGTTTCTTCTTCACAAATGTACTCAAGTAAAAGTAAAAAGTATAGTGTAGTAAAACTACTCATACATAGAAGTTTTTTTTTTTTTAAGTTACTCAAGTAAATGTAACGGAGTAAATGTAACTCGTTACTACATATATTTGCTCATAGTTTAATTTAAAACTCAACCAACACTATTATTAATACTGAATAGCAAATGTTTGCCACAAACCCAATTACAAGCTAATTTAAACATGAAAACGATCGTTAAGGGTTTGAGTTTCTTGCATTAACATTTTAACATCATAAATTTTGGCATATGAGGTTTTTTACACTCTTGATGAAATTAAATGAAAAATGTATTACATTTTGAAAATTATGAATTAATGAAAAATAACACACAAAATATTTTAACATGCTGTAATACTTCATGCTGAATGGAGATATCTCAGTCAAACTGTTCCTACTGTATGTAACTTTAGTAATCAATACTAATATTTTTTTATTATTAAAGAAATATGACTAATTATTGATATCTGATTAATCCACTCTTATAATCAATTAATATAAATAATATAAAACAAAAATTTGAATGATTACTATGCACAACACCTTAATTAACTGAGTTAAAAGGGAGGTTAACCTTGTGAGTTCAGGATGTCTAGAACAAATTGCTAACTACAATAATGTGTTTTTTTTTTTCTAATTTATGTGGACCTATTTTTTGTTGTGATCCGACTAGTCATTAGTCAAGGCAGGTGTATTTCATTAACATTTAAAGAAATGTGGTTTGACAAGGTGACACAGCGAGTAGCCTTTCAGAGTTCAGGTTACTGTCTGCATGGAGGTTTCACGTGCTCCCCCGCATGTCTGTGTGTGTCTGTGTGTGTGGGGGGCGGGTGGGGGGTCTCCAGGTTCTCAGGTTTCCTCCTCCTACCTCCCAAAACAGGACTTTAGTTGTCTCACAACTATTACATAATCACAAAATTGTAATTATTATAAAGTATTATAATCAAGCAGAAATTAGCATTTGTTGTTATTAATCAATAACTGTAATAATCATATTATATTTTATATCCTGAATGAAAAATCATGAATGAAAACAAGGGGCATTCAAGTCAAACCGGGACTTGTTATAATAATAGTAAAATCAATTGCCATTTAGCTAAACTGGAAGTGCAGTACGGTGATATGACTCTTAGCCACAATAAAACATTGGAGCGGTGCAAATATTTTTAAGAAGGCTGTACATACATGAATGATGATCCAGGTGGCTTGAAGACCACTGCAGTCCTTGTAAGCCCGTGAAGACTCAGACTTAGTTTGATTTGAACAACCGTTGTACTTTGCCCCTATTATTCCTTAGAAATCAACCAAAAATTCATATTTGGGCCGAGGGAGCTCTACAACTATAAGGCAAAATAAATCTCACTAAAAATAAAAGCCTCATTTGTTGTCTGACAGGAGTTTTTCAGATCTGCCTAGTCTGTTGGATGACATCTTTGACTGAGGCACAGCTGCAGTTTGTGTAATGCCCAGAGCTCCTGCCCACCTCTTACTGATCAATGATAACACATGCTAATGAATGTTTACTCCATGCCTGGCTGAAAACAGAGGCCAGCACACTAACAGCCTGTCTGTTCCAATCATGTCCACAATGCACTATAATGTCGCAAAGACTGATTAGCATGCAGAATTACTGGGGGTCGATGCTCTAGGAGTAACTGGAACGTGACAGATATTTTGTCCATGATTACGCCTGATTATTGATCCACCATACAGCAGTGTTCAGCAGCTCTTGTTGACCCTCTGCAAAGGTCCAGTAAAGCTACTTAAACAACACAATGATAGAAGAATCCTGATTGTGGCTGAGGTTAAAGGGATTAATTTGCTATACTGTAGCTCTGGCAGCAACATCAGTGAAGCACTTTAGTACAACACATAATATTCTGACCAAAGTGGCATGTCTTTCCAAAATGAAAAAGGATTGACAGCAAACTATCATTAGGGGTTTGAGTTTCTTGCGAAGCTTTCCTGACATTTTAGCCGAATTGACAGATGTGGTTTAAGGTAATACGCTGGAAGGAAATGCACTACCCACAATTGGTAGTATTGTCTTTCATTCAGACATTATATGCAGTAGATGATGTGTTATGTTGTTTTTCATTCTTTCTTTCTTCTTTGCTGTGATTGTAATATAAATTTATTAGCTCTTTTTCTAGATTCTTTGCTACTGTATAAGGGGGACATACTGTAGCTGGTTGTACTGTATATATATTACTTAAGTTATGCAAGAAATCACTTTCATCTTCTTTTTTTTTAAGATGAAAATGTTTTAGGATCCGGTGTCATGAATTATCTAACATACATCTTTACATGAACATAAAAAGGAAAGAGCCAAAAGGGCAAACTCAGCAAATAGCCGTACTCGCTAATGCACATGGGCTTTCATCAACAACCCTTATTTAATCGAGATGCGAATTGGAAATTTTAGCCATTTTTAAAAGCCTTTCAAATGACCTCCTTTGGTTTTGTCTTTCATTTCTTTCCATTATCTGCTTCTGTTAAATTAGATACATCATTACCAGGAAATTCAGCTTCCTGTCAGTTCCCCACCCTTATTTTACCAAAATGAATGCATGTCTTCTCATTTAAGACAATTATATCCCAGTCCGGCCTTTCTATGCAAAAGATAATGTAATTAAAGAAAGAGTCAAGAGACTGGCAGACTGGATGTTAACAGAATAACCCAACAAATCTTGCTATTGCCATAAACAATGAATTAAAGACTGTATGTAGAGAAAATGCAGGCATTGTTGTAATCATAAACCACCTACTGTAAAGATGGCATGGCATTCAAATAAGAGTGAAGGGAAAAAATGTTTAATAAAATAAACTAATCAAGGCCAGTCAGGAGCGCCAGTAGACAACCAGATTATTACATTCAAATCAAGCCTTACATTTTTAATCAAAGAAACCATGTATATTTCACGGCAATATTTTACCCCCGTAGTATTGTTTATTACACAGAGATAATAAGACATTTTTCCCAATACGGCCTGGCTTTATTGTTTACCCCAACTAGGAAAGAAGAAAACACACCCTTTCTTCCCTTTCATTATTCTTCCTATGCATTGCAATCAGTAACTTATGATTAGGCAGTTGAGTCACCAGGAGAACCGACATTTTTCTACAGAGTAAGGCCGAAGTGAGCTGGTAGGTATATGGTAAATTAATAAAGACAATAAAGGGACAGGGGAGCTGTAAAAGTAATTCTTGGTCAACCTTGTGGAAGCGTCCTATCCTACGAGATGAGCTTTAAAAACCTAGGCCACTTTTGTTTAGCCAGCTTGCAAAACCAGCTGACACGTACTTAATAAATATGTGGGTGTAAAAGCTGTTGTAGAATGACTTTGCTATTCTGTCTTTGAAGACTGTTATTCTCATTCAAGCTCAGAATAAAAATGTGTTCATCAGCCCTCCAGGAGCTCGGCGATATCGGCCTCTCCTTAACATGCACTTCAGGTTCTCTCAAATCAAAGCCAGAGGCCAGTTTGGAGATCCATACCCTTGGGAAAAACCAACAGCAAATAGTACATCTTATTTCCGTCATAGGAAGTATTCAAGAAAATTGTTCTTTAGGTTTATAAATAATGACACAACTTAAGATAGTTCTTAGTGTGCTATCCTGGTAGAAATGCGTCAAAGAAGAGTCAGCAAATAGGAGGCTGTTATTAAATAAACAAATATTTATTCATATGATTTCAAAAATTATAGGATTAGCTAGCTTTAATTCAGAGGCATAGTATACTGTACATACAGTAAGATATGAAGGAGAAATAAGGATGTATAGGGGAATGGAGATGAAAAGAAGGGGTGTCTGTTGCCATGTCTAATAGTTCTATCAAATCCGGCCTTGGTCAATCACAGTCAACACAAACAAAGAAAAAATACGGTATTGTATGAAAAAATACAGCCTAGGTATAAACTTCTCATGCGTGATGTGAAATAAAATTTGTTTCAGTAGTTTTTAAGCACCAGAGCACCAGAGCAACAAAGTTCTATAATCAGAAGTCAGGGGATTGCTCGTTCTTTAAACCCCATCACTCACAGATCAAACCAGTGCCACAGAGTGACTGCTTTGCACACCACAGCGTGCAGGACAAGTCAAGGATTACCTCTCTTAGACAACAATCGATTTCTGTCCCAAGAATCCCAATTTTCTTTTAAACAGGTGCCAATAGTGATATTTTTCACTGTCAAATCTCTGCCTTCACTCTTTTTTGCTTACCACTTCTGGTTGTTGTGTTTCTCCCTCTTCACTTTTATCTACTCGCATTTCTTCCATTATCTGTCTCACACTCAGTTTAGTGTGTAAGTATAGAGCGGGTCTGGGAATTGCCGAGGTGCTGAGCTGGTGAAGGTTAAGGGCAGTCATCCAGAAAGCACAATTAAATCAGAGGGTGGCATGCTGTATGACCAAGCCCTACTGAGGGAGCTGATAAAGACGCTCTGCTGGGACATTGGGAGGGAGCTTAGTCCGGTCTCACTTCAGAGGAACTCTGTGAACATCACACTGCGAAAAGGCTTGCTGCGTTTATTAAAGATTTGCTGCATTTATTCTAGTGCATACATGCATTTATTATGAGATGAGAAAACAATGTATTTTAAGCTCTCCAAAAAATTAATTAATTAATAAATAAAACAAACGGATTTATTTTATTAACCAGAATTGGACCATTAGAGATTACAGAATCGTGCATTTTAGGGTTAGAAATCCTTAATTGACAGTAAAAACTACAATGTGGCAAACTCAGAAATCAACTCGTTTAGGGAGGATGCGTGCCTAGATTAAGGGCTCTAATGACCCACAAAGCACTAAGCTGGTAACACTAATATTAAGTAATCATCTCTGAGAGAGAGCTGAAGGGCAGAGGAACTCCTCAATTTTCTGTGACACTATCCCTCAGTAAATCCTCTCCCCTCACAGGAACCTAATGTTAAGACTAAGCTCTTAAATAAATTTTTATGACATATATCTTTAATACATTTTGCTTTGATGTAATACTATAGAGGCTCAAGTATCAGACAGTTTCTCGGATGAGTGGCACAGAAATTATGGCTATGTTCACATTACAAGCCACGATTTTCAATTCCGATTTTTTGGTCAGATCGGATTTGCGTGCCATAAGGGTATTCATAATTCATAATTTAAAGTCTTTTATCCGGTTCTTATGTGCACGTCTGTGCCGACTTGTGTGCACATCGATACGTCTATGACCGCACCATCTGGGACAAAATGCGTCGTATTTATATGACCACTCATTCATTTTAAACAAAGGATGCAATTTTTGCATAAAAATGCTTGGGATTTTGCTCTGAAGGACGCCAGCTGTAATTGTTGAGGTCCAGAGTAAGGAAGAAAGCCAGACGTCTCTTAAGCTGTTTTAGCTGTTTTAGCAGTGCAGACTGACTCTGTTCTCATTCAGATATACAGGTATCTTCAATCAAGGACCACATACGAAAAGTTATTTAGATCCGATCAGAAAAACATCAGATTTGTGTCACATTAGGGTAAAAAGCTGGAATTGAGTCACTTCAGAATGGTAATGTGAACGTAGCCTATGTCAGTGCACTGAAAGAAGCAAACGGAGGGTGCATAAAGGTGCATGACCAGGTGCTGATTACCTGCCTGAGGGCGTTGCCTGGCAACAGGCAATATAAAAGCCTGCTTATCTGGCTCTGAGAGGGCACCCGTACTGTTACAAATTTAGTCTGATTTTTCCTTTGTTTAATTCTTAAATTAAGAATAGGAATTAAGAATACATTTTATTTGAATGATCAAATTTAGTGGTTACAATTTTCATTAAAGCAGGAACACATTTTGCTATTTTGAAACAATAGCTGAGCAAAACTCTATTACATTATTATGATTATCATAAGCATGCAATTATGCCATGCTTTGATTTACTTTTTTTTTTATACAGCTTGAGCCAAGCTAGTCTTGGTGCAAAAGCTCCAAAGGCAGGCTTGCCCTTGAGGCCTCTCACCAATTTAACCTCTGGGTGAATATGAAACTATTTACACATAGCTGATTTCAGAACAGCCCTCCTGATATGGGTAGACTACAGTAGGTTTGCTAAGGGCATTCATAAATGAAGATGTGTAAAGACAAAGCAATGATGTAAAATAGCAGACCACACTGTACAGTAAAGCAGGTCGGGTTTCATGTAGCTCAGTTTACTGTAGCTCTCACGTGAATCTGTAGGTGTGATTCCTTCCACTGTTCCTCGTTGTGATCTGGCAAGAAAGAAGTTTAATTATCACATTCTTCCTCCTTTATTTCTCTGTTCCTCCTTCACACAATTCTAAGAAGATCGTTTTTCTGCTGCAAGCACATCATTACCAGCTGCCAGTATACACATCAGGACAAAAAGTCCAAAGGGAACTATCTAGCCTTCCAGCCTTCTGTCCGAAGGAGTCGAGATGAATCATCAATGATTGTAGGTTTTTTTTCTCTTTCAGAAAAAGGGCTAGATCTCTAAGGATAAAGTAGAGTAACACTAGAGCTAAACTGTATAAAGCAAATCACTCCTAGCTGTTGGAATCTAGTTTTATGTAAACAATGAGTGAATACAGCTCTAGGTAAAACACTGGAAAGTTTTTCTTTCTCAGTCCAAGCAGAGCCATTACTCAATGAGAGAGACCACACATGATGATAGCAACACAAATCGAGAGCCAACCAAAACTCAATGAGCATGTTTATATTAGAGGGTACGTAGATTGATATAACCATTAAGTGTTACAAGAGAGATCTACTGAGGTATAGTGTTAGGAAAAACAGTGGGACAATAAGAAGGAACAAATTCACTCATTTATTATAATTACATACAGTGAGTGTTTAAAGCAATACTGTAGCTGTAAAATATCTTTGTGACTACGCTGTGACCCTAAATAGGTTTATTGACAAAAGTGTAATACTGAGGTTACGTATTGGGAATACTGTAACTCCAAAGTGACCTTTTATTTATTTTTACATTTATTTTACCAGAAGATCGAGCAATCTCTTTTACATGGGTGAACGGCCAGGGAAGCAACCATACTAATTCACAACTTTAATTAAAATACAAAGTATACGACGTGATTGACATCCACAAACATCCCAGAAATAATAACTTAGAAAAAAAAACACATGATCTCCATAGAAAGGCTACATGCCTCCTTCACCAGATATTCGCCAGATATTAATGTGTCCAATTTAAAATCTTTTTGCAAATTGTTTCATGTCCAAGCTGCATTATAAGAAAATGCAGTTCTTCTCCAGCTCAGTAATAACTCGGGTATCTTAAAAAGCAACCACCTGAAGGAGCACAGCTGGTAACCACCAGAGCTGAGACAGGAAAGGTACAGAGATAAGCTGGAAGTTGGCCTATTATTGCTTTATAGATAAAAAAAAATAAAAAAATACCAGTGCTATTGTCTGCAAGTGATCAGTGATGTCCAGCTCACCACATCAAAAGGAATGTAATAGTGAGTAAGAAATTTGATATTTGTTATGAAACATAAGAATGCATGTTAGTGACCCTGTTGTAATGATACTGTAAAGTCTCTTATTGCTATTGCTGTAACTCTGAAGTGATGTAGTGATGTAACCTTAAAGTGACATTAACAATGTTACTGCATCATAACAGTGTTGATACAATGCTATATCTCACATTTTGACAATGCTGTAATTCTAATGTGCCCTTTTACTGTTGTAACTGTTAAGTTGGCAACAATGCTCTAACTCTAAAGTGGCGAATTAACAATGTGACTTAGTGAAAATGCTCTATCTCTACTAAGAAACTATACTTAGATATAGGAAATAACAACATGTTTGCACATGTATTTAACTTAGTCACTAATATTAACCCTAACCGTAACACTCTAACTAACCAGCGTTAATATGATGCAAACAAATATATCTCTGTAAAACTCTACAGTGACAAATCTGTAACTGTAAGGTTGCTTGTGTTGTGGTACACTGGTTTGGTGATTGTGATGCTTATACTGTAGGATGAATAGAGACTATCAATGCATCCACTTAAATCTATCCTTTAATATGCTTCTCGCAGACTGAATGCTTCAGTGCCCCTTTGAGAGGGCACAGCTTGGAAAACAAACTGTTATGTGAGTGACAACAGTATATCAGCATTCATTCTGTGTAACATCATAATGAACACCTCAAATGTTAGAAACTAATGTTAAATTGAATGTTTAAAAGTTTATACCTAAAGCAACAACACAGACTTTCCTGTTGCAAAATAATATAAATCTGTGTGGAAAGAGAGGGGCATACTATAGTAAATATGCCTAGGGTCTATAAAAAACTATACCTCCTAATGAGAGAGGTATTTAGTTAAAGTACATAGTAGAAGTAGAGCAGGGACCAGAATCTATCTAGCTGAATAGAACATTATTGGACATTTTTAACAGGAAAAATGTCAGAAAACCACACCAATAGTGTAGAGGGACCATTAAAAAAAATGAGGAAAATGTGATTCTGAACAGACAAAGACAGGGGATTGAGTGAGGTTGAAGCAAAGAAAGGAGTTCTAATACTGAGGTGATGTCATTAATCGTCCTCCCACACCTTAGGAGCTAAGGTAAAATGAAAAAAAAAAAAAAAAGATTAGATATCCCAGAGCAACTCCATCAAATTTATGTTAAAAAAAAAAAAAGTGGCTCAGGACATATTCTGTAATTTAGAGGTCATCTCATGGTGCCCACCTGAGGACTTCATAACTTCATCACATATATTGTATAACCCAGCTAGAAGAAGGATCAGAGACCCCATAATATCGGAAGCTTATACCACAGGCCTTACATATGACCCGAAACCTAGAGTTCCTTATGCATGCTAATACATGTTTTCATTTTTTGTTGACCGCACACTCCGTTCGCAGGTAATGATACCTGTGGGCTTCAGAATCTGCACGCGGGTAACCTCTACTCAGAAATAAATATTATATTGCAAAACCAATTCAAACCAGTTCATAAAAATGCAAGTGGCCTGCC
This sequence comes from Clarias laeviceps, assembly GCA_030014305.1. Taxonomy (NCBI): domain Eukaryota; kingdom Metazoa; phylum Chordata; class Actinopteri; order Siluriformes; family Clariidae; genus Clarias; species Clarias laeviceps. The sequence goes on from JAQMYJ010000033.1 coordinate 26,617,124, forward strand.
AAGATACACAAGCCTGAGATAAAACTGACATTCATAGACAGATGTATTTACTTAAGATACACTGCTATAATCCATCTGTAATTGGCTGTATGCTGTAGTAATTTCACACTTAGTGATACAACCCAATTCACTTACTGTGTACCTCATACGACCTGTGCCCTAAAGGCGACTTTACTGAGCAGTTGGAGAGATAACCGACTAGTGTTACCTATATTTAAACCAAAAATTCAACTTACCAAGGATCCTACTAGGAATATCCACAGCTACAATGTGACGAAGAGTGTGTGCAAATTGTCTTTATACTAACGCTCAGCTACATCAACTGACAGAACAACCAACCCTGCACGCATTTCATATTAGCATATATTTCCTGTTTTATTTGAATTAGGATATATTGGTTTTTACAAAAGGTAATTTTTAGTTATCATAGACTTAGTGGGCCAAAGGTTTACATACACTTGAATGTATTTGGTGATACTGTTTTTTAGTTACTCAAACAATTGAGATGAGATTCTATAAGCTTCACCTAATTGACAGAACCTTTGCTTAATTCCTCTTAACAGACAGGTTTGTGGGCCTCATTGTTCACACCTGTTTAAACATTTTAGCTTTGATTAATACATTTTCTGCACTTTGTGATGACTCCTCCATTGCTTTCATTGTGTTGTCTTTAAGCCACTTTTCAAAACTCTGAAGATGTCCTGGTAAAAGTTATACAGTAGTTACAACCGATTTTTTTCTGGATGATTTTTTCTTGATGTGTGGCTGCATTATGTCTTGAAGCCCTACTTGATGATAATGCCTTCTAATTTCCTAATTTTCTAATTTCACTTCCTTCATTAACAAAACACAGCAAAGCACCCTTACAAAATGACACCCCATGTATCAGTTGGGATAGTGTTTTTTTTAGTCTCACCATTTGACCTCTATACATACAGTAGCACTGATCATTATGGACAAACAGTTCAATTTTTGTATCATCTAAGCAGAGAACTCTCTTCTAAATGCTGACGATGACTAACAAAATTCAGGTTGATTTTTTTTAGAGCTTTTTCCGTGCGTACTGTAGCAACCTTTCATGGCAAGGTATTGTAAAACTCTCCAACTTGTAGATGTGCATGCTTTGGTACGATGGCTAATGACACCAATTCCTTTCCCAGGATCTCAAAAACTTCAAGACATCATCCAGAAACTTAAAATGTTCAGTTGAACCTTTCAGACCGAAGTTGAACCATGACATCAAAGCAAAATCCAGTGAACTGAGCACAGACCTCAAAGTTATTCCTAAAGAGCAACCAGACTTGTGAGCTTCCAAATTTTTTGAGGTCTGTGCTCAGTTCACTGGATTTTGCTTTGGTGTCAAGGGCAAGAGTCACTGACTCCACGAAGGTCCTTAAACAACCTCAAGTACATGTCCAGTAAACTCAGACTTCGGCTGTAGCTAATCATGTTTCCAAATATCACTACAGAAAGAGTCAACCTGATTGTATGTTAATTTTTGACACACAAAAAATTTGTCAAAAATGTAAATAATGAATTAAAGTTGAAATAAATTTGCCTTTAGTCAACAGTTTTAAAATAATCTCAAATAAGTGGTACGAAAATATCATCATCCTAGATATACAGTGACCCATTCAAATTTAGTACATTATGTAGACACACTCTTCTTAAAATGGATTAAAATATAAACAGACCATTCTACATACAGTACAATACTCCACAATGTAAAAAAGTAAAAATAGGTGTTTGGCATGTTTTTTTTTTATATAGAATTGGTCAAGCTCAACTTGGCTGGAGGGGCATGTTTTTACGTAGGTCTCTCCATACAGTTGGCACTGTATATAAAATTGTGGTCTTTACCAGCCATCATGAAGAGGTACTGTAGAATGCAACAACTGCTTTTAATTTCTCCAAAAGACCCTACAGCAATTGCTTCCTGTAACCTAATCTAACCTTACTTTTATTGGTATCAGATGAACTGCTCTTCTGTGAGTTTTAGTCGTTTCTTTTATAGCAGGCAGAAATTTTAATGCCTAGGCACATAATAAGTAGACAGACCTTTGCCACAGTCAGCCAGAGATGTAGAATTAAAAAATGATTTCTACTAGTGGGCCATCTGCTTTGCAACGAACCTTAAAATTAAGGATGTAACATTCCTTTCGTGTTGATAAAATGTACTTTTGCAAATACTGTGCTGTTTCATTTTTCAAAACCAACATTATGTGCTCTGACTGCGGCTTAGCACCAATCTTTTAAATATGAAGAATTCATTAGACAGTTGCTGCAATGTCTTGTTTAGTTCCATTAGGTTACATTAATACAAGTGAGAAGTGACAGATTATGTACTGTACATTTCTGGTCTGTTGACCCTGGGTGTAGCTATCAATATTTTGTATTGCTGTGTCACATATCAAGTTCCACTTTTCTTGTTTGCCCATTGTTTCCTGTCCTTGTCAGCTTGCATAATCTTTAGACTACAGTAGTCCACATCTTCCTATTTCCAGCTATCCATATTTGGTGAAAGCTTAATACACTTTTACATTGATTAGTTGCTTTTACTCGTTATGCTTTTCCATTCGGTATATTCATATGTCTTTGCCTGTCTTACATAGTCATTTATGTTTCTGGTTATATGTTTCACCCTGGTTACATCACTCCAAGTATTTAGATTTTTAGCCTTTCAAATCGCATCTCTTTTCAACCTTCTTATCTGTGATAAGACCTACAGTACATAATGAGCATTCAGAATGCTATACTAAACTTCTTCAGGCTAAAGAATATCAGAAGCCTGTTAACTTTCGCCAACTTCAAACATAGATGAGAGAAAAGGAAGTGAACAATCCTTGACTCTTACAGGGTAGCATATTGCACGTAAATTATCATAAAAACTTGAACACCAGGTCTAGGGAGAATGCTGCCTGACCTGCTTTTATTTTGATCAATCTCTTATATGGCTGTGTATATGGACTTGAAATTCTTAGTGCACACCATTTTCTCTGCAATGTGGCACTCGTCAAGGTTGTCCTGCGAGTCCTCAGTTGCCCATCTCAGCTTTAAAGCCCGTTGGCTCAAGCCATTCTATAGTCTCAGAATATAAAATACAGTATCATATACTGTATGCATTCATTTTTCCATTCCTCATTTACATTCTTCAACCAGGGTATCACATATCTTAGCATTAACATTGGATCATCATTTCTGAAATCAAAGAAAAATTATGCTTTGATTAATATTATTGATGTACTTAATGGATGCAAACATTGTAGTTTTGAGGATTACATTCTATTCTCTACAGTTTTTCTCAGATGCTTTTATGCAATGAAAGCAGAGTAATCGTCAGTTTGTCTGAATGTTCTCTTCGCCTATAGCTTCAAGAGCATTTTGCAATTATATAAAGGGCAAATATGTGACCCAAAAGCAGAGCAAAGGGGGCAGCCTTCTACTGACAGCTTGTCAATCTAAGGACAGGGTGCAAAGGCGGGATAAAAAAACAACAACTGGCAATCAACTACATGCAGCACTCCGTTTAGTGCCAGCTTAGCTTTTAGCTTGTTAAGCTTTCTACCAACTGATCCCTGTATTCACTTGGCTATATCGGAGGGGATTTACACAAGCACAGCATTAAGCCACAGAGCATAAAGCAAATCCAATACAGCCAATTTTATCTGGATATTATGCTCTAGGGCTTGTCAATTCTGTGAGTTCCCATGAGAACCACTGTTCTCTCATGGCCAAAATTCACCTTCATGTAAAATAATGTCCTTTGCCATATCCCCCTCTATAACCTATTCAATCTGCCTTGACATTCTCAGGCGCAAATAAATGTTGATTTGATTTGGTAAACATGAATTATGTCAATATTCGGCAGTCCACAGACATGCAGGATAGACTAATGTGCACTGCAATGTATTGGCACCCCTACAAATTTTTTCTTTTTGCGCCTAAGAGGATCCATGTTCGAGTTTCAAACCTGACACCAACCTAAGGCTTCTCAAAGCACAGATTTCCCTTTTATTTGTCACCCATCTTTGTATGTAAGTCACATTTATGTCACATTAATAAAAGGATTATTTTCTATTTTTATTTAACTGGAGTATAGATTTACATTGCCCTTTTATGTAGCAGGGTGATTTGTCATTCATGAACATCTAAAAAAAAAAAAAAACTGATCGATGGACTGGAGAAGTAATTGATTGGTAACACGATCCCCAGATGATATCCTCAGTTCGTCTGCACTGTATAACTGCATTGGCATATGTGAGCAAAAGATTTTCCAAAGATTGATCTCTGACGGATGGAGAAGGTGAGGTGAGTCAATGACCTTGATTAATTCCACAAACACTATGATATACATGTAATAAAAACTATAACTATCACTATAACCTTTTTAAAAGCTTGTTGTTGAATATTACACTTATATTCTTATTCTCCATTATACTCTTGTAAGTCTTATTACACCATTAAACAGCATGAGCAGCTATATAGGCTTGTTAATGACAAGAAACCTTGTGATTGCAAAAACAATTTTTAAACTGTAACTATACAAATCACTTTCAGACACAGGTTAAGTTCACAAAGAACGTAACCAAGAGTTTCGTTGTAAAGAACTGGTTATAAAAAAAGAACTTCTGTCTGACTGCTAAGAAATTCTGTCTTCACAATAAAAATGTGATCTTGACACTTAAAGTTTCTCATGAATAAATACTGAAAGTGGTTGATTGTTTGGTGCAGACATACTCTGTGAAGTAAACGCTTACATCCTAATGCACAAAACACAGACAGTACTCTCAGGCAGTAATGGAATCTCAAAGCCAGCAGGTATGTTAGCTCACTGTACTGACCTTCGTGTATTTGAAGTGATGCAGTAAAGGAAGCACTCACCTCTCTTTAATTAATTGGCAGGAAGGAGACGCTGGTAACCCGCAGGGCGAAACAATGGCATTTAGCTCTAGGAGTCGAGGAAAATTCACTCAGCTAACATGGAGGCCTGGGACAGATGGGCTAAATGTCACTGTCGTGAATGGTATTTAAAAAGTGGTAAGATCCCTCGTTAGCATTATTACCTAGCAATGCAGAACGGCTCTTGATCTAGCAACTTTGTCTCTATCCCTTTCCTCCCTATAGTAATAGAGCTATTGAGATAAATGATCATATCAGAAAGTGACAACGGGTTTACTGTGATAAAGAGAACCAAAATTTTTAGCTACAGCTGGTGAGGGAAAAATGAGCATCAGTGATAAACTTCTGTGAGAAGGTGTAATGAGAGAACCAACTCTAACCCTGAATCACAACTGGTATTCAAGAGGCGGTCATGACTTTTAGATTAATTGTGGTGAGAAGTAGACGATAGAGAAAAAAATAAGGAGAAGCAAAAACAAATGCAGGAAAAACAGGAATCCCATTTCATAGTCATAAAAATATACAGCTCAACACTGATGAGAAATGGGTCTAGTTAGCGTGAGCGATAATGTGAGCCTACTAATCCTCGCTTCTTACATTCATATGCAAATGTAAATCACTGATGGAAATATATTGGAAATAAAAGTTGGAACGTCATTAAGTCCCCTCCAAATTTCATTTCGTTTTCTAGTTCAGATTTATCTATTTTCACATTCCGGAAACCACTTTTAACAGCATTTTTTTGCCTTTTTTTTTTTTTTTTTCATTAGCAGGTCTGAGGCATTCTTGGCTCCCGAAAAATGTGTGGTTGGAACAGATGAACTTGCTGACATGCTGTTTAGATGGGTGTGAACACTTTAAAAAAGAAGACCCAGCGGATGCGCAGATAACGTCTGAAAGAACACAGTCGGGCAGCTTAATGAGAGCGTGGCTGTAAGGGGAACCATCAAAAGTGGCCAAATATTCCCACTGATTTCCAAACAAGCCACAGTTGGGCCACAAGGTTACCAGGCCTTTCTATTCAGACTTTTTCTTTTTTCTTCAGCTCAACTGAATAAATTTTTTTTGTTGAAAATTGCAAAGAGTAGATATGTAACTGAGATGCAAGGCATCAGAACAGGCCGGAGGGAAAGCTGTAGCACAAAGCCTAGATTACCTTTTTACATTTGTCTGAAGAAAGATTCATGTATGTCTGCTGTGGAGATTGTTGCCATGGCTGTGCTGGTTTCTAGGGATATGGCGACAAGACACAAAATGGTTGGAGCCATTGTCTGTTTGAGATGCAAGTTTCAAATCTGATGGGAAAAGACTCCATTAGAGAAGGGCCACGTTACTCTCCAAGCACTTATTAGCGAGAGATCAACTTCACTATTGGGACAACCTCCACCAACTCAGCGGGGATAACTGGGGACGCTTTAGGGCTGAAACACACTGAGAAAAGCGTTTCATTACATTTATATAATTTGTACAGATTTTTAACAATAGGATTTCATGCGTCAACACAAAAACAAGGCAATTAGGTCAATAATTTAGTTTTGATGATATACTTCCTGTATGTTTTATCAGTTTGAATCAAGCAATCTTTTGCAGGACAAGAGTATGTAGTCATGTGAAATAAATATATTTACAGTAATTGGAAAGAACGTTTTGTTTCGGACCCATTTTTATATAATCTTATTTAATAATAATAAAAAAAGGTTTATCCTCGGGGTGGCTTTTCATAACTAGGATAACAAGGACCTGACTGAGAGACGGCTTTAAGACATCCCTCTGTCTGACGGTAACCTCGAGATGCAAAGGAAAGCTCCAGAGACCAGCTTCTCTGAGCCTCCGATAACAAGGGTTATGCATAACAATGGTTCTCCTCATCTTACAGCATCTGCTTTAGAATAAGAATAGCACAAATTTGATCATGACATAACAGGTAATGGGGGAGCTGAGGACTAGTTTGACAGCCGCTGCTCTACATGCTAACCGCAAGTAGTTTTTTCTTAGCTAGATATAAAACAAGTGTGCAGTCTACAGATACAGAAAGACCTGCTGTGCTTTAACAACACAACTTATATCTGTGTGCACCTTCAAAGGCAACAAGCTCTGTTATATCAAATAAGACAAATCGTCATCCCTCTACTTGCTCGCTCACTCTATCAGATTCCCAGAGGTGATAAGGCAAAGCATGGCCATCATCTGCCCTGCTGAGACTGCAGGACACAAAGCACTTATCAATGGCTGTTCAAGCTTTTGACACAGCCATCCTTCCCGACACGTATCCAGGAGAGTGAAAAAGGATGCTGATGGTGAGAATGGGCTATGAAGTGTGAGCTATGAAGTTCTATAAAGAGTAAGAAGTGGGTAAGAATCTGTTTGATATAAAGTGAGCTGCAGATTGCATGTCTGGGGGGGAGAGATAAATAAACAAACAGATCAGAGAGATGCTGTAGTGAGTGGATGAGTGCGTGACTGAGTGAAATGACAAGAAAAAGATGGGGAAGGATATAAAGGAGAGAAACTCTGTTTTCAGTTTGTCCGATTCATGGGTTAAATTTTATGACTAAAGATGTGAAGTGCATTGAGCTGAAGGAGTACAAAGGATTGACACTGTTTTTTTTTTTTTAAATAAATCTTTCACCCAGTGCTTAAGGGATTCTGAAAATCTCTTCACCACTCCGACCTGCTCCCAGAAAAAATTGACCTATTACATCCCTCCTCCTATCATGTCTTTTTTTTTTCCTGTAGCTGGATTAAACAGTTACTGTAAATGAATGATGATCTTATAACTAGGTGATGGAAGCAGAGAAGATGAGATGAACAAGGCAGACAGTGGTGGTCATGAAGCATGAAGCTCTTTTTCCAGGAGTGAGAAATGAAATTTATCCACAGCAGTGCTGGGCTTGCTTTTCCTAACAGGGTAAGGGTTCAACAATCCAGCAGATCCTCTAAATAAAGATGCTGTTTCTCTGAATCTGGTTGCATTCTGGTTGGCGATTGCTAAAACTGTATCTGGGACAGACCATTGGATGAAGACCCTGGGACAGCTTCAGGAACCTATGCAGAGATTATATATAGGGATAGCCTATAAATTGAGATGATTTTTACCCCTTGATTCTGCTAAATAGTTTGCCTTGAGAAAGAAATTAACTGCCATAGTTTTGTGACAATAAGGATTTATTACCATCATATGGCTAGGGAATATCATAACCAAATTGTCTCCTGTAATTAAACAAAACCATTCTCCCAGTACTATGAACATGTTGTGCACGAAACGACAAATGAAAGATTACCAGTTAAGCTTTTCCTTTTGCCAGTGAGCCAGACAAAGACACAATACATCATCATATAAATTATTTTGGTGATTGAAACAAATAGCCAAGCTTCTCTTATACAAGACCTTGATATTCTGTCTATGCTGTTTTGCCAGTATTTTCTATTCTTGAGTCTTGATAGATTAAATTAAGAAGCAAAAATGGTTGCCACCTGACTCAGCATTCTATGCTGTTTAAAACTGTGCTTACATATATAAAGAAATCATTTCCGATGATATCTTTATATCTGTCCTCTAAAATCCCTTGTTCCATAATAAAATAAAATAAGGACACAGGATATAAAATGGTGTATTATAAACAATGATACTTGAATCCTTCTGTATACAGCTCAAGGACTCGACAGAGCACAAGCTTGTAACCAAACTTTGCAGAGGACTGCATCAACTGTCTTGATTGCATAACTCAACTTGGCATCATATTTCCTGTACATGTTTAATATCTGTCAGATTTACCAACATATATAAATAGCAATTCATTTTTTAGTTTTTTTTTTTTACATTTTACAGATGCACTTTGCTGTACTGATGCTGGCATTGTAGTGTCTGTTGCTCTGTTATAAATTAGTGTATTGGACATTATATTTGTGAACCAACTTAACAAATAATAAAGGTGAACAAACAGTTTTCCAATATTTAAAAATTGATAAAATGCTAAAAATCATGGCCTCCGAGTGGCGCAGTGGTAAAGTGCTCGCCCTATCATCCGGAGATTGCTGGTTCGTTTCCCGGGTGATGCTGTAACCTCTCGCAGCCGGAGGTCTAGCTGATTGGTCGAGCTCTCACAAAGGGGAGGGATGAGAGGTTCTTCATGCTCCCACATTAATCACGGCTCTACAGCCAATCAGGGGCGTCTGTGAGCTCACGCAAGTGGAAGGAGCGGATAGCGGATCCTCCGAGTGTGTTAAGCCGCCCCTAACGGTGCGTGAGTGAGCAGTTCGAAAAGATGCGGTCGGTTGGCGTGACGTGGTTCGGAGGAAACACGTGATAGTCTTCGGCCCTCCCTAATGAGTGGTAGTAGAAGCCTTAATGTGGGAGCCCCCTAGTGACGGGGAGGAATTGGACATGACTAAATTAGGAAGAAAATCAGAAGAAAAAACAAAGGCTAAATAATTAATTATTATTAATTATCTGAGTTTAAAACTGTACCAACTGAAAATCTGGTTCTGTTTTACAAGTGGTTTATTTTTAACATGAGATCAGATTTTAAATTGTTTTTTTTCAATTTGCATTTCAAAATGCTTTTTTTCACCGGTAGACTAAAAGAAATGTGCAGAAATGGTAATGAGGGGTTATAAGGATTAGTCACACATTTAGCATGTCAGAGAGAGAGAGAGAGAGAGAGAGAGAGAGAGATAGGACCATTCAAAACTTAGCATTACCGGAGATATTCCTCTATGGCCTTATTGCGTTATAAAGGAATGTCAGTGAAAAGAGTTTCTTATAGTTAATGGTGAAGTACAAAGCATAACTCTACCCCTTAACTCTCCCCTTAGCTGCATGCTGCACTTGTGTTTAGCAGGCACTTCCATTTAAATAGAGACATCTAAGTGAGTGTGACTAAGGGCAGCACCTGCTGATGGATGTGCTTGTGTTCATCAAATTCAAATGCACAAGAGTGACAAGTGTGTAGGAAGCCATTAGTGAAGCGCATTCAACGTCCAAAAGGCCAAAGTCATTGTTTAATCATTAGCCATACAGCATGATGTCAGGATTGCTGATGAAGCCCCGTGAAAGACAGGTGAGAGTCCTTGGACAATCAGTATTGCACAGAAAAATGCCACCGTGGGCCTGGGTGTTTATATGACTCACTGCATTTTTATCAGGCCTGCCAAGCAAGAGTGAGCGGACTCATTCCTGCCTTGATGTGCAATTTTATATATGAGCCAATGCAATATGATACGGTGTGCTTATAGAAGGGACTGAATACAATATTAAATTTCATTCATACACACTGATGCCAAACCCCCTTAAGTTTACCTCAGCCACACACACAAATATAGAGATGCACAGGTTACACACACCCCTAATGGCAGCAGGTTTATTATACCCTCAAGCGGTGCACACACACACACACACACACACACACACACACACACACACACACACACACACTCCAGACACCTCTTCCTTCTTCAGTGTGTGATTGTCAGCAATCCTGCCACCCACTGCAGACAACGAGTGCCTCGAGTGATAGAGCGCGTCATGAGACCGCCTTATGATCTCCCTCCTCTAGTGGCCCAAAGGTGATTTTGTGCTGACACACTAGGTGGCTTTAAAATCTGTAATTATGTAGATTTATGGCTGTGTTATTTTTTTCTTCACAGGACTTACAGAGTGAAACACTTAAACATTCAGATTTTGTGCATTCCCATAAGTCAGATGTATGGAAAATATGGACAAGAAAAACACAAAGCAAGAGAGATTTTTCCCCCCACAGTATTCTAGAACACCACACAGGAGCTTTCTACTCATTTTGATATAGTAGAGAGCCTTTAAGAAAAAAAAAAAACTTTAATCATAAAGTTAAATTTTTCAGCACCATGGACAGTGAGAGGAGAAATAAAATGGTCCAAAGTGGTTTAATTGGTTTAGTTAAACCTGTTAATTTGCACAGGTTTGCACATTGATCATGGTAACCACTGATCAGCCATAACATTAACATGGGTTACTTATGGGCACTCAAGGCTCATTTTATGAGTGTGAGGAGCCAAGGCCAGCCTGTCCAGCCCAATCCCATAGAAAAGCCAATGCTATCCCAGATGCAAAAAGCCCAAGGCCCCTGAGGCGGCTTCCAAATTCCCCAGATCCCAATCTGATTGAGCATCCAAGGGATGTGATGGACAAACAAGTCAAATCGATGAAAGCCCCAGCCTATAACACCGAAAAGATTCCCCACTAATGTCCTGGTGCCAGACAAAGGGAAACCTACACAATATTGGAAGGTAAAGAATTTATTGGCAGATCAATGTACTATACAAAAGTCTAAGAATAGTTTTAGGTTTAGTTTTTTTTTCAGATTCATTTATGAAATCGTGTGGAAAGCATCCATGTCCATTATGGTGTTCAGGTTCACGCTCTCACTTAAAAAAAAAAAAGAAGCATATAGTAACTTTCCAATCAATCCTACTGTAAATGCTGAATAATTTATAGCAGTTAATACAGCAAAGCATGCTTTATGTAAAAATACATTAAATGCTAATAATGATTTGCTGTGACTTCAAAACCTCAAAAAAAGTAATGAGTCTTGGTATTAAATAAAAGGATAAAAATAAATGTGTTGTAAAGAGAATGAAGTGTGATCCATCAAACTTGTAAGGCAGCTTGTGCTGGTTAGATAATTGGGAGTGAATTCACAGGAAAAAGATCTTCACAGCCAACCACACACACCACACATAAACACAAACACACACGCACACGCACACACACTGAGCAGTGGAGTGAAGATACAGCAGAATCTCTTTAAGATGCTCATAGAAGAAAAATGCACATACAATTTGTTCAGACTCTCTATGTAGCTGTGTGCCTACTGTATGTATCACTCCGTTCTCTCTGTCCCTCTTCCTATCTCATGTCATTGAGTGGGATAGCAGACACAGAGGTAATCCAGCACTAATGATCTCATCCCAAATGCGCTCTGTGACAATGGAAACCGCGTAATGAGACACTGATTATGATGGTGATGATGATGATGATGATGATGACAATCTAGAATATCTCACTAAGCTGCCATTCGACTCCATGTAAAAGGCTTCTGGTGTCAGTGGAATGAAGTTACAATATGTCAGTGGGGTTTTAATTCACATAATGGCAGCAGATATCTCAGTTAAATGGGTGTCACATTTGTTCCGATCAGTAGTCATAGGGATTGGAAATGTATAAGGCGAGATGGTGTTCTAATATAGTTCTGATATAAATATTGCTGTTGGTTTGAACAGATCAAAATCACAGTATAAATAAGTTCATAAAAATATTTATAACATAAAATGTTAAAATTGCATAAATGATGCTAATATAGGGTGGACAGATTCCATCACAGAATATTAATCAAATCAAATAATGATGCATAAATGATATAAAAGAAAGGATAACAATGCAGTTGCATGATACAGTATGTTCAGCCACCCGAGATTATAATATGACAGATGAAACTGACACCTGTTCAATAGTTTCTGTAATCAGTATATAATCTAAAAAACACCATGATGAAGGCTCTTATACATGTACGGATAATAAAAAAAAATGTAAATGAATAAATATTTTCACTTACTCCTTTATTACAGCAGTAGCATTTTGAGGAACATTGGGGGAAAAAAGATTCAAATTAGGCTGGCAGGATTTCAATAATTCCCTGGTGGAGATTCTGAAAGGTGTTATTAAAGGCAATACTTTATCCTTTTCTGATGTGATCACTACAGGACCTAAAGCCTCAGGGAGAATAACCAGCCATTACCGCATTAAACAAATAGTCACAACCCATTCAATGCAGAAGACAAATAATAAATAGATAAATTAATACATCTGAATAGGAAGCAGACGGACATTAAGATGAATCCCTATCTACTTGGTACTAAAGCAAACAACCTGCAGAGTCGGACACTAAATCTCTGTGCAGGAATGAAGATCAGGATGGCGTAGTGACAGTCAGTCTGTGAATCTTTTACAAGCCATGCAATATTAAAAAGCCTTAAATAACAGTTTGGGAGCTCTGTAACTGAGGCTAAGCTAACAAGATACTAGCTAATTAAAAAAACCGAAGAAGGGCAGAAAAAAAATAGACCAAATGTACTGTATATGTAAGTTAATAATATGAATGTCTGCTGAAATCCTGTTGAAACCTGGGTGAATCTCCATCACGCAGACAGTGAACGCTATCTTTAACCAGGCAAGTGTAACGGAAGTCCTGGCAGTTTGTTAATATCGACTTAAGTGGATACAGTAAGTGAAAGGGAGCTATCCGCTAAGTGGATCAGAGGACAATACGTTTACAGGAATCTGATAAAGGTGTGCTGGTAATGTATATTGCAGCTTTAGGTTAAGGGAAGTTTTACTCAATTATCTTAATAACAATATGAATCACATGTTACTGAGTAACTTAAATATATTATACAGTTTATAGTTGAGTAATAAATATGTATTTATGATTTAGTGTGCAGTAATTTTTTATCAAACCAAAGCTTGGTTTAGGTTGTTAGAGCATCTTTTTTCTTTTACACAGGATTGTGTGTACCCTAGCTCTTGTATTAGTGTGTGAAGTGATTGGTGGGTTTCCTCCAGGTACTCCCAAAAACATGCAGTTTAGGCTATCTGGCATTCCCAAATTGCCCATAGTGTGTGCGTACTGCATACCCCATTTGGACACAAGTTTGGATTTATTTTCTACATTCTAGAACAAAGCTGAATTTTTTTCAAAACTATGAAATAACACATCTGCCTTTTTAATTAAGTAACAACAACAACAACAACAACAGTCAGTTGTTATTTTAAGGTTGGCTGTTCTGGAATACTGTAGCTCTTCCAGGAACAGTATTGTCAAATGCATTTGCAAAACTCAAGTGCCATGATGAAACTGGCTCTCATGAAGACCTTCCCTGGAAAGCAAGACCAAAACCTATCTCTGCTGCAGAGGAGAAGTTCATTTAGAGTTACCAGGCTCAAAATTATCAATTAACAAATAGCACCTCAGATTAGAGGCATTATGAAGACTTTACAGCATAAGTAGCAGACATTGTTTTACATTGTTGCATATTTTTAATCAGGAATAAATCAAGTAAGGTCGTGGAATTAGAAGGTGTGTCCAAACGTAATTGAAATTGTATAAAACATACATAAAAAAATTTAAGTCTGTTTTCCAAGTTATATTAAGCTACCATTTTTTCAGTCAGCAAAGCAATAACTGAGATCACATAGTCCAGGCAGGATGCCTCACAGGGCAAAAATCCTAACTGTTTCAAGAACACCTACATGGAATATTCTTTTTATTTAAGCATAGAAAACTCAGCCACAACCTAAGAGGGAATGGTAGGAATCTGTCCTGTGTCCTGTGTCTATTAAAGTACTGTAGGTGAAATGTGCAACGGCCATTTCACCATCAAACTAATTTGGAGAAAGACAATGATTTAATACAATAGCAAATCATAATTAAACAACTGAATCTTTGGACTGCTGGAATAATATGATTCTAAAAGTCATAATGTTTCACAGAAAAATAGTTTTTAAAAGCATTTTACAAATCCACTTTAAACAGTTGTTCTAGACAACTGATGATTAATCTTTCAACCTTCTGACACTGTTGAAGACTAAAAAGCCTCGTTGTCAAGCTGACAAATGTTTCTCTCAACTTGTAGACTCAATTTTTTTTTTTACTGGAAATAAGTATAAAAAAGTTTTTGGGCAGGATCTTTACTGATTCAATTTGCTTTTTTTTTTAGGCAAGACAAAATATTATAATATTATACTTCCTGCATTTTGTTTTAGTGTATATAGGCAGTCACCAAAAGTTTAGAATTCATTACTGAACATACTGACACCACGTACTGAACATGTAGAAAATAATAGAAAATACATTGCTATCTAAAGTTATAGGCCTTCTATACAGTAGCAGATGATTCCTTATGATATATACTTTTATAATTACAAGACATATTTGTTAAATTACCCTAGATTGTGATTTAATACTAAAATGCCACCTTGTGTCCTATTTTTATTATTAACTGATACCAAAAAGACAAAAAAAGGATTACAGTGTTCCAAAAACTTCCTTAATCGTGATGTGAGAGCATCACATAAAATTCAGCCTTTCAAATACATTTTTCAACAGTTTTATCCTTATTTATTTATTTATTTATTTATTTATTTTTAGAAACTGGCCCTAAGATGGTTTAAAGTTTTGGTCAAAATGCTAAAACCCGAACCGATTTAGAAGCTAACTATTGTCTACTGATGTGATGTCATACAAGAAGATAGCCTTGCCTGGTTTGTTGCTCAGATCTGCTGTTCTCTGGGTGGGCATTTGGAGAAAGAGTGGAATAAAGAGTGTTTGAAGTTAGCTAGACAGGTATGCATTGGGGGACAACTCAGACCTATGTTAACCTGTTGACGTAAAATATTGGACCTTTATTGGAAAGTTTAGCACGCTCCTTTACATTTTAGTAGGTTTTGATTTGTTATATAAAATTGTGCGTGTACAACCATCTATCAGCCTGCTCACCAGTGTTGGGTCAGAGGTTATAACTTGGGCTACAAATCAGGAAGTCATGAGTTAAAGTCCTGGCACCACTGATCTGCCACCAGCAAACATCTGTGCTCCAGGTTTGACCTGGCACTTTGACCCCTGTTTCCCATCAAGGACTGGTATGTGAGGAAAAGTATATTTACTCCTCTTGACTTTATATTACAGTACATTTTCTACTTCTAAAAATCAGCCCATCTTTGGTGACAGGGTTCATATAATTCTTATGCAAGAGAAGAAGTTTCATTGCATCAACCCACAAAAGATTCACAGGATCCAGCAGCTTTCACTGCCCCACTAATCATACTTCATCATACTTCATCCTAAGCATCTGGTAGACTGTCGTGCCCTAGTCAGCCTGCCAGAAATGTTCCCTTGATAAAATTAGTGGCCAAGCACCTGCTCAACACTGCTTTTCCATGCTGCTCAGGGCATTTTCTGGTGGAGCTACAAAACATAACTAAACCAAATAAAATTAGTGACCTAGCACCCCTCAGCACTGATTTCCCATGCTGTTCAGGTCCTTTTTTGGACCGCTGAAATGAAAATGTATTTTGTATTAATATCTAATTTAATACAACAACTTTCATAACAAATTATACAACTGATCACAATGTGAGTGAAAAGTATAATGTAAAAGGTAAAATAAAACTTTATGGAGCATTTTAGATCAAATCTGGATCTAGATGTCATCTGGATACTTGCTTCAGAACAAATCTGGCCTTTTGTGCAAAACAATTAATATAGTCAATATCACAATTTTCTTACATTTATACAATAAAAATGGTATTTGAATCTTAAACATTCAGTTTTCTTGTTCTAAAAGTTTTATGACCTCCTATTTATTTCCAAGTACTGTAGTCTCAGATTTTTGGACCCCACCGTGTCTAATTACAGTACAAGCTACGAGCTAGTGAGTTTTTCCTGCTTTTCCTGAAGCAAAAGTAAAAGAAACCTAGTGTATGCCTGGGTGTTCTTCTAACAAATAACATAAGTGGATGGGGAAAGATCGAGCATTGCGTCTTATCTCCTACATCCAATTAGTCCTCATGCAAATGGAGACATGGAGCAAAGCGACGTGTTGGCTATAATACTTAATGAGGGCAGGCTGCAAGGTTACTTTTGTTCCAGCCTCTAAATGAGTGAGGCCAAGATTCCAATGATTGCACATGCATCCAAGCCAAGACTATATATATGTATACTATCCTCACAGTTAATAACAGAGAAACCAGCATGTACTAGACTATAAACTCATGTGAAACAATTGCTATGTGCGTACATTAATAGATTTTTAAATGTATAAATAACACTAAAGGAGAAATGCCTACTTTTTCTTGTGAGAAAATTTAATGTGTGAATCGGATCCGAATTTAGACCACAGGACTCAAATCGCTTATTTTATAAACACACATTGATATTACAGAACGTACTGCTCACACTGTGTTAATCATTTAAACAGGAATAAATTGCAGCACAGGATCAGCAGGCACTACCAACTGTAAATGCTCTCATCAATTGTCATGTTGCATTATTGACTCAACCTGAGTGATTTTCTTGTAGAGAAGCAGGCACAAAGACAGAGACCGATAAATTCTTGGTCCTCCACAGTAGCACTGTTGAATATGATATCCTCCGAGGCTGCAGGGAAAATATATGTCCCAGTCATATTCAGCACATTTCATACATTGTATGGCCATTAGCAGGAAACCAAAGAAGTGGTACATTAGCCACTGCCCTCTCCTGTCCCATGTTGCCGCTTCACAATCGGAAATCTGGCATTAAGAATGAATGGATTGTGTCCAGATAGTATTAATTAAACAAGACGGCTATTGAGCTCCGGTGGCAGCCATATTAAAGACTGGCTCTGTAATTAATCACATAAGCCCAGTGTCACTCGCCTGATCCTGCCACCACTCCACACATGCTAGCAGCCCACCACGCCTCAACAACAAACCCAGCAAGCACAAGAAGTGCTAACTGAAAAACTGCCCAGCCAGACGGTGTTAAAAAAAGAAACATAAGGGCGCTGAAGCTAAAAAGGAAAAATCTGACTCAAGTTTGGGAAGAGTTACAGAAGCACACAACACGGGGTTACCATGCAATGGTTGATAAAAATTAGCCATGATACTCTGGGCTAAATCTGTTTGTATCAACATTTCCATTGTTAAACAGGGCAGAAGTTACTGGTATATGCAGAAAGGGCCAAACCGATCAGAAGACTACAACGGTATTTGACCATAATTTATAATCTTAGATGGTTTTAAATGACTGTTTTCTATAAGACAAGTACAACCAAAGCAGATCAGAAAATTTTAAAGTTAAGCAGAAATTTGCCAATTACCAACATACATGGCAATATACAAACAAATAAATGCTTCTACTACAGATACTTCCCTTCTATTGCGATAATGACTACAAAATACTTTATAAAAACCCAAACAAGGCAAACTTGTTTGTGCTTGTGATGAATTTTCTTGTGAATGACGGTGTAATTTACATTTGCAGATTGTACTGTTGTACTGTGATGAGACTCTTAGCCGCAGTAGGTTGTACGTTCGTGAATGAAGTGGCTCAGAGCTCATTGCGGGCGTTCCCCTGGAACCCTTGGTGATTGGAACGACTGATCTTTGATGGATGGATTACTTGTTACCAACTTGGGGAAGAGATGGTAGTTATCGCCACATCCCCTGTAGTGGCCTGACATTTTCACATGTCATTAAAGGAGTGCCTGGGAGGCCAGTTATATAGAGAAATAAAGGTAGTTTTTACAGTTCTGTTATTCTGCACAATCAAAAGTCCAGGGTATGGCTTGAATGCCACGTGTAGATTATAAATGATATGGATTAAAATTATATGATTACATATATTCTGTAATAATAAAATGATATGTCTCTGTAGCAATTATGCTACTATAGTCTAAAAAATGGCTTCTGTTGGCTTTTTTTTTTCTTCATTTCATTATTTTAAGCCATTTATCAGCACCATCTGTGTGTTATCAAGCTCCTTTACAAAAAGGCTAATTAACATACCACTTTACTAAATAATTTATAAGCTTTACATGAGGCATAAATGAATCCCTTGTGCAGGGCCAGCCCATCTGATTCAAATTACTGCACGCCATTTAGCTAGTCTATAGGCATAACATGCTGTCAGCACAGTGTAAAATTTAATTTTTAGAGTCAGAGACAGTATGTAGAATGTTTAGAATGTTTAGTTAGTGTGTATTTACAGTACTGTACTTTTTACTACAATAACAGCACAAACATTGATTGCTCTTTTAATTCAATGCATCTAAACCTATTTCACTTAAAAGCGAATAACCAGCAGACAAAGTTAATAACACTGATTGTTTAATATCTTCTCAGTATTAAAGTGGAAAATCAGAAGTATAAATCAGGGTGGCTGTAACAACAAAAACACTCAACCTTGAAGTGTTTTTAAACACAGTACTGTAAGTGCATGAGTGAGAAAATCATTCAGGCTCATGTATGTCTTAGGTTTTTACCATAAATTCTGGCACTGTTTGATTTTATTGAGGTGAAAAAGCTATGGCTTCACTAATGAGTGAGTAATACTACATTCCCCTTCTGTTTGCACAACAGCCATTATCATCAATACAACTCTAAACGAAGGTAGTTGCAGGGAGGTGGCTGTCTCGTTTGCACAGTCGATAAATGAATCATTACTGGAAAATCCATTCGAAATCTAATTGAAAACATCCAGAGCTTTGCATTTGCGAGAGCAGAAGGTTGTGTGAGAGCGAGAGAGAAACAAGAAATGGGACGGGAGAAATATACAAAGACTGGGGAGGGCGGGGGGGGGGGGGCGATGGGGGTGTACCCAGTGTAAAAGTCAGCGTAGA
>JAQMYJ010000033.1:26657401-26672484 GCA_030014305.1 Clarias laeviceps
GTGTCCAAACTTTTGGCCTGTACTGTATATATCTATGTGTATTTATATATATATATATATATATATATATATATATATATACACACACATACACAGTACATACACACACATACACTATTTATTTTGTCTTCATAGAAAGTCATAGTGATTATTTAGTGATTTGCTTTTTTGCCAACAAGGAGTGTTACATTAATAAATCTACACTTTGTCTCTTTTTGATCTAGTAACACAGATTCATCTCCTAATAAGGCAGGTTTTAGTTACCAGAGTATAGCAATGCTGGTGACCTCCATAAAATGTTCTTGTAGTAGTTTTCCACCTCGAGACCAAAGCATGTATAGTAGAAAAAGTTCCAATTTCCATTTCACATCTCGAACAGCACATTGAGCGTTTGTTATTTATTCTGTGTTGCCTTACAGAAGCACAATACACACACTGTATGGTATTAACTGGATTAACTTATGATTACTGCTGAAATAAAAAAAAGCACAAATTGTTTCCCAGACATTGTTTCCCAAGTCTTTTTCCCACTTTAACTTTAACAGTGAAGATCTTATCTCTGGAATACACCAGACATTTACAGTACAATCCTGCTTGATACGTATAATGGTGCCCAGAGGAAGTGAAAATAATATAATGCTGCATCTGAAAATATTACAAAAGTTAATCTTGAAGGAGGAAATTTGGCTGCAACTGATTGAATCCCATCATACAGGTCGCTAAAGGTTTATATGACACTTTTGTTCCAGTGTTGTGCTATCACATTTCTTAGGACTTACTGTAAAAAAAAAAGAAATACAGAACATTGTCAAGCTGCACAGCTGTACAGTGTTTACACACGGTAACACTTTTTTCCTAATATCAGCCCAGGCTTTACAATCCATTTAATAAACAAGCTGGTGGTCATTCTTCCATATATGGCTTATGGGAATAAACAGTGCAGCGGTCAAGGGGAAGTCGTAACTATAATATTCTTTAAATTGTGTCAAAATTTATGCTACAAAATAAATATAAATCAGGAACCTGAAACCCCTTATTTTTGTTATAGCCTGCACAAAGTTTTTAATTTAACTTGAAACATTTTCCCAATGCATTGAAATCTACTGATTATTTTATTCATATTATTGGTTTTGATAATCCATTATCTATTTTAATGTTGATCTAGTATTATGTATACCACCAATACTTTAAGTTGACTAAACGTGATAAAAAACAACGCCTTTTCAGATTGAAACCGAAGCAGCATACTAGACTCCGATAACCATCGCAACCCTGGAAAGTAAGCTGGCTGAGCTAAAAGTCGCTTCTCAGATGGTCATAGGTCCTGCCCTGCTTGATCAAGGTCATCACAGTCTTTTGTAGGCGCTAAGATAAGAGGAGGTGAAGAGCACAGTCTCAGTATGATCTGGGCACAAAACATGAAACCAGTCACATTCAGTTTCCTTCTGGGATCTTCATACAAGTCTCATTTTCTCTTTGGGTGAATGTTGCTAAATAGGTTAAGTACAAGTCTTTAGGATGGACATTTCTTTATTAAGAACAGTGAAGAAGGCGGACTTTCACAATTTCCATTCTTAATCCCAATCACTTTCACACACAGCTTTCACATACCATCTTGGAATGAGCATGGAGACGATCTAAGCATCGCTTGACTCCGTCGTGACTTGGAGGCCTTAAAATCCGACTCCAATTCACCTTGAGAAAAGAATTTATACAACCAGTCATTCAATTCACTAAATAAATATTTTCTATACTCCTGTGAAAGTTAAGATGCCACACTCCTGAAAGACAACAAAGTATGACTGGCAGTTGATGATGGTCTGTCCTGAAACAAAACGACTCAAAGAGATTGCAAATTAGTCCATCGCTCACTCTGCACGTCCTTCTCCTGCTCTCATTCCCTCATCTTTCATGTTATGTTCTCACTACTTCTCTACTCCCCTCCATTCCTTTTCTTATTGGAAGTTTTTTTAATCTTCGTGCCACTCTTGCTTCTTTATTGCTGGCCCCTGATAGTAATATATCATTAGCACAAAAGTCCAAAACGCAATGTTAATACACAAACACACACTTTTCTCTTATTATTTCTTACTTTTGCTCTGGTTTTTCCTCTCTTCTGCCTGATTAGGTTGTCAGGGTTCCATTTTGGCTCTATTACAGGGGCTTGTTGCTGTGTGTGTGTGTGTGTCTGTGTGTCTGTGTGTGTGTGTGTAAGAGAGAGAGTATGTGTGTGTTTGTATGTGTGCCTTGCGGCTTTGTTCTTCAGATTGCACAGTGCGCCTCCTCAGCAGGCCATAATTAAGCTTCTCCATTACTCTCGCCCGGCATACATGCACAAGACCCGCTGCAGCACGGCTTCTCTTCTGCCTTAGAGCATACCAATTGTTTAAAAAAAAAAAAAAAAAAAAAAGATGCCATAAAGTAACTTGGGAATCATAAAAGGGATTAAACTTTTACAGCTTTTTTTTTCTCCAAATAATCAGTTGAAATATAGCCAGCAGGAAGAAACTATTTAAACATTATAAATTGAATAATCGTTAGCAATTAACAATAGCTTTGAGTATAAAGCCCCGGGATATTCTGATTAGCTGTAAATGAAATTAGAATATTAATTGCTAAAGGCAGATGACATTTTGTTTTGTTTCAATATGTTTTTGATTAAAACAAACAAACAAGCTGGTTTAATTTCTAGAGGCAGCCCAGTTGTGGAAGAGTAAGTCAACATCATTTGCAAAATGAGTTTGCTCTGGCAGACATACTGTATCTGTGAGGCAGTAAATCTTCACCCGGGTGTAATAACACATGTGTGAGTTGTTCTCGGAGATATCTCTTGATGCTGGCAAACTATTCTTTTGCAGACTCGAACTGGCATTTGTGCAGTGGATAGAGCATCCAAGCCAGGCCTCTCTTCCTTTCTCCTGGTGGCCGTGACACGGCTGTGATGGGGCAGCGGGAGCTTTTGTTTAAAAGGTCGCCACAGACACACAGCTAGCTGACCTACAGCTGCCTGTGTGTACAATGTGGCTAAAAATACAGCTAGGCCAGGAATGGCAAACATGAAGGAACTCATCTCTCTCTCTCTGTCTTTGGCAATCACGGTTAGAAGTAAAGATAAGGGGAAAAATTCTATTCAGTTATGCATCGCGTGGCAATTCATGTATCGCCCTACTGACTACAAACAATTTATTTTTTAAAATTAATTTTAAATTCCATATATGTTTGCGTTTAAGTGGGAACATGTTGTCGTTCCTCTGTAACCCTATAGGGGGCGCACTCTAAACTAGTCACATAGTGCAGCAGGCTGTGTGGTAGGACTGAATTATTTGCAAATTTTGTTTAAAATTGTAAATATATATAAAATATATATATTTAAAATGTATACGATACTTACAGAACCGCAATACAAATAAAATTGGCACCTACGTATCATGATAATATCATATCAGGAAGTCTGTGGTGATTCCTGAATACAGTAAAGATCATGATTACGATAAGTGAGCATATTTGATTTTAATCTTCAAAAGTATATATTCACATAATAGGAATTACAAAATAAAATGCTAATAATTAAAAAACATAAATGTTTAAAGATAAAACTTAATACCAATCAGTTTTTGTTTTGTAAGTATGTGATTAGATGATATAAAGTAGCCCTAAATATTACCAGATTGGTCACATTTGGGAATAGTTGGGCAGGATTAGAAATCGCAGACGTGTCTCCATGGTAATGACAGAAGGATTGCATTCAAATAGGCACCACTTGTGCCTGCCTGTGTGTGTGTGTGTGTGTGTGTGTGTGTGTGTGTGTGTCTGTGTGTGTGTGTGTGTGTGTGTGTGTGTGTGTGTGTGTGTGTGTTTATGACAACACGGTCTTTACTCAGTTCCATGAACGTAAAAGAGCTAGAGTTTGGCAGCGTGATGAAAGCCAGAGGAGGGAGTGAAAATAACAGCACTCTCTTCCTGCTTCCCTGATTCTTATTCAGATTATTAATGCTCTCCTTCATCTCATAAATTGTACATAGACTCCGCCGACACACATGCACAGGACCACAATGTTTAAAGGCATTCTGACACAGTTTCCAAGTTGTGTTTGTAGACCAGGATACAAGCAAGAGAAGTGGTGAAATCTTGCACATGAGAAATTGTCCTTCAAGGGCTTGTGGAACTGTCTTCTGGTTACACAGGCTAGGCCATGCAATCAATATGACATCAAGATAAAGTGCCTCTAATAATAAGAAAAG
The DNA here is from genome assembly GCA_030014305.1 of Clarias laeviceps. Classification (NCBI taxonomy): domain Eukaryota; kingdom Metazoa; phylum Chordata; class Actinopteri; order Siluriformes; family Clariidae; genus Clarias; species Clarias laeviceps. The sequence continues at coordinate 26,661,643 of JAQMYJ010000033.1, forward strand.
CAAACATCAAGCAAAGCGGAGAAAAAGCAGGTCAGTACACTACGGTAGAATTACCTTCCATATTAAAACTCAGCTTTGGGTAAATACAGAGCTACTCTGCACACAGCACACACACACATAGTCATAACATTTCTTTCTTTTTGACCAGGTCAAAACTAACTACATTTCATATGATGTGTTTTACATTTATTTGCAGTAAACTTGTAGGAAATTTCGGTTTCATGTTTTTTTTTTTTTCATTGAGGAATCTACTCATGTGCTAGGGTATTTACCAAAGTGTTAAAAAGCTCTGACACTTACTAATTCTTGCCAATAAATGCTGATATTTTAACCGTGCTTTAGTATAAATTGTGTATAATTAATTAAATCAGACTTCACGCATGTTGAAGTTGATATTTTTTATCTTTCTTTTTTTAGTAATTAATTAATGCTAGGTTGTTATATTCATTAATGTGTTCACTTAAAATTTCTACAATATTAATCACTTATCAGTAGTGGTTCAGTGGTTAATGGTTGTTCCAATCCCAGGATCACTAGATAGACACGGTTGGACCCTTGAGCAAAGTCCTTAATTTAATTGCCTGAATCATATCTGCCCTTAATTGTGGCAAATAAATTGAGGAAAATGTAATAAAGCGTTGTTATACTGTCTGTTAGTCACACAGCCATAAAATGTGCCTAAATTACATTGAAGATGATTATTAAAAAGTGTAAAAAAAAAATAAACGGTCCCTCACTACATAATTGGCTTTTACTATAATAAATAAATAAAAATCTGTCTTGGATGTGTCTTAGCGAGGTCCTGATAGGATAACAGTTGATAGAAAACACACTTCCTCAACAGTTTCATTGCTACTGAGGCCACTAGAACAAAATAACCTCCTAAATTATGCTCAGGGAAAGCAGCCTTAGATTAACTAGCTAGAGCTATTTGATAACTTTGTCCAAATTCCCCTCCAGTTTGGAAGCACCATGCATAAAATAAGGTCACTCATTTAAAAATACATTCCCTTTCCTCTGTGTGGCTGAGAGCAGAAGAAAGCAGACGAAAGCTTTGCATGTGATTTGCATGTGAGCAGCAGAGAGTGACGGAGGCTGAGATTACGGAGGGGAACCTGTTCAGCACCGGACCTGTCTGTTCTTAGAAAGCAGTCAACACAGAGCAAGTAGAGGTGCAGCCTTGCTGTTTCAGGCACTGGAATAAAGACAGAGAAAAATGAGGCTCCAATGAGCAGCTCAGGTCACGCTTCCCGCGCAACCATACAAGTGAGCCGTGCATTTCCTGGCGCGCTCTGAATATTTCCATATTCAAATGATGAGAAAGGAAAGTGGAACTCACACATAGTGCCAAATGACCGTGTTTTATTCTTTAAAGCAGAAAAAGGGAAAAGGGATAGAGTAGACAGAAGGATGTGGAGGGAAAGACCGAGAGGATGACATGAGCAATAGAAAGTGTGACAGATGATACATTAATAGACTAAATATTTGACTCTAGGAATGTATCATGATGCGTAGGTTTAAACAATCAGACAAAACGATAGTGCTGGTGAATCTTATATTTCCCACAATTTGGTTACTTACCATTTCCCAGATACTTTCCGGTTCTCCCTGATCACATGACAGCTATCAACCAGGGAAGATGAATCCTACCATGTGCTTACCCCCAGACTCTTTTCAAATTCTAAAATTATATCTGCCCTCTTCCACATCCATACGCTCACCAACTCCCATGATTGATAAAGTTTCGACACTCAACAAAACATCAAGATCAGCTTTTAGAAACTTGTTTTGATTGATATAAAACATACACATCTATAAACATACATCAGAATAGCTGCAATTCATCACAGTATTGATACTGCTGAGTCCTTATAGTACATCATACAGTATCACAACTTCATACCTGCCATCAAGTGAACTAATGAGTCCCAAAGCACACAATCAGACCTTTAGATAACAAGGTTGAAAGATGATTCTCAATAACAGTCCATAAAAAAAAATACAATGTCTGCACAAATTCGAGCACGGGGCATCATTAGGGAGCATAACTATTGTAAAAAGCGTTCAAATATGCCGCCAAATAATTGACTTTCATGCAAAGATTCCGACTACGTAATATTCTTAATTATAAACATAGTGACAAGAGGGAGTTTCAGTTTGTGCGTGCGTGTGGATGGGTGCGCTTGTGTATACTGTTCCCTCCATCATGCCTCATGTTTAGCAAGAAATTACAGCGTCATTGCGTGGGTAATGAGGCAATGAGCTGGCAACCAGCATCAGCCAGCGAAGCAGTCAGGGTTCATTAAATGGTTCTGCTAAAATAAATAAATAAATCAATAAAATAAACAAAATAAATCATCCAAATTATCCGTTATCATTTCACGTTTATGACTATGATTAACTTTATGATTAACTTTATATTAGTCAGTTTGGGTCAAATGAATTATAATGTTAATTTACTTGTTCATTACAGTGCAATAATTCTCAGTTCAAATAACTACGAACAGGTTAATAACTTTCAAGTCTGCTGTGCTATCAGATCAGAGCTCTTATTATATTAATGTGCCCCTTAAAAGCACTGAATCAGTCTTCCATAAAATGTTAAAGATTTACCGAATACTGTATATTTAGTTAATAAATTTTGCTTACTGATATTATCACTGTAATGCACTGTCCAAAATATTATACTTACTATACTATAATCATCAGGCATCAGACTGTATATAGCCAGTTAGTTATCTTCTTGATCAATAGATAGTGACAGACCTGTTTGATTTAATTACAGACAAGTTATATTTGTCTATATAAGATTTGCATTGACTTGTCAGCTGGAATTTAATATTCTGTAAAAGTAGGCAGTCTTGTTAAAAAAAAAAAAAAAACAGTACTACTGTATGCAAAAGTCTGCAGGACTGCAGAAGTCATCCCTTATTTCTTCATATTAAATTAAATTATGTTGATCGCATTAAACAAATGGTTTACTGTAACAGGCTGCAAAGTGCCTAAAGATACAATTTATTAACTGATGGTTTATGTGAGTACCTCAGCAGCGACCTCATTTCCCCTCTCATCTGTTCCAACCACTCAGCATTCAGCATCACCATTATACTAATCACCAACCTGATCATCTGCACCTGTTTCTCACTGGTTCATGAATTCTTTCTTATTTATTTATAATATTTTTATGCTTGAATGATTCATAGTTCACTATGTTGTTTAACAAGCAAAAAACTTTTCTCTGAAACTGGACAGGTACAGGGACTGTACTGAAAATGTGAGACAAAATACTGCCAAAAATGGGAGCCAAAAAAGTCTGTCAGGAAGCTTAGAGAACCATACAGTACCTCAAGACATTAAAGTAAAGTCTGGCACTTTAGAAGCAAAATGTGAAGAAATTAGGTGGCTTATGCATAGTGCTGCATGTCAAAAAAATGCTAATTATCTACGTTTAATAGTTAGCTGATTAGCTACTTAAAAGGCTATTTTAGAACATAGTCGTTAACTTTGTTTTAATGAATTTTTATCTAAATGCCAGTTTACATAATCAAAATCAGCTGCCCCCAAGTGAAATTTTAAGATATTCAGCAATCATTTTAAATCCTTTTAAAAACAGTTTAAATTTTACTTTAAGTACAAGCGAAAAATGAACTAAGAAATCTTGAAAGACATTGTGAAGGAACACACCAAGCTGCACGAAAACATTAAAAAAGAGACCCTGGAGAAGTATAACTTTTTTTCATCAAAAAAGTGTCTGGGAGACAGTCGTCCAGAGCCTACAGTAATCTTTCACTACCTCTGGCATGACAGTAGGCTACTGGTGAGTAACTGCTTTCTAGAACTCTTATCCTTGAGATAACAGTACACAAACGCAAATGAAGTCCAAGATCAAATAAATGTACAAGGCCTTATTCAAAATATAGCATGAATAAATATGCAGCATTAGCATAGACTAAATGCATGAACACTCACATATCTAGAAAAATGGAAGAAACAGTGATAGTTAGATACAAATAAAATTTGAACACTCATCCTTTCAATCAGCAGTCTTTGAGCCATAAGTAATAATAATAATAATAATAATAACTCTACCCTTAAACATATTACACACAATATATTAAAACTGAAATATTTATAACATCCCTAGCAATTCTGTCTCACATTTTTTAGTTGATTGTCTCTTCTCATACAGCTACTGTCAACAAGACAAGCTAGCAGCAATTAGAGGAGTGTGGGAAATCCCAGTGGATTAGCGAGGGGATGTTGCCCATTAAAACGCCAAGTAAACAGTATACTGTATATATATATATATATATATATATATATATATAGAGAGAGAGAGAGAGAGAGTAAAGATATGAGCAGCATGTGATGTCAGGAAAAGTTATGCTTGAGTTTATGCTTGCTGATGGTCATGCGGCATAAACGTTGTATACTGCAAAGCTCATATCTGCCTGGAATCACCAGTCGTGACCCGATATGGTAGTATCACAATACCTAGGTGCCGATTTAACTTGTTGTGATTCGTTAAGTATCATGATTTTATAAATATCCAGATTCGTTATTACATTTTTCCTGATTATGTTACAATTTTATGACCTTAAACCTTTAAAAAAAAGGTGTTATGACTCGAAAGTTTTATACCTTAGCGTTATTCATCAGCTTCACAACTAAATTGAACATGAGTAATTAAATGAATTATACTTTGTTACATTTTAGCATTTAAATAAGCAAATGTTTTACATAAAGGTCCAGAATGCAATGCAGCTGAGTTAACATGCACAGTGAAGTTGAAGGTGGTATTATCATGAAAGTTGAAGCTTTAGAGCCTTTTTAAGTGTAGAGATGAGGTAAGAGAGTTGAACAATCAGGCATTGTCTATAACGCAGGAAACCAAAGTAAAAAATAAACCAACATATTAATCAAAAATAAAATGTAATAAAAACTTTGAATTTAATCATAACATAAATCTTTTGTACCACTTAAGATCGGATATTAATTATGGGGGTGAATCAAACAATAATCTGCCCTCTGGCTGTAGAATTTATTAATTTAACATTTAGAAAAGACTTATACTGTATATCATTTTTCTCCAAAATCTCGTTGCTTCTCAAGACACTTTGACCATCTGTCAACAAGCTTTCATCCTCATTAAAAAATGTTTTAGTCTGAGCTGTGGGGCACGAATGCACCACTGTATTAACTTCTTTATCAGAAGTGAATCTTTGTCCTCATAGGGCTGCTTTCAGGAGACCAAACAGGTGAAAGTCTGATGAAGCAAGATCAGGACTATAGGGAGGATTCTTTAACACCTCAAAAAGTTTTTGCAGAGTGTCGAAAGTGTGGGCAAAAGTGTGCAGCCGTGCATCGTCATGTAAGATCTCAAAGCCCTTGGGTAGCAGTCTTCTGCAGGTAATCACAAGTTTAGGCCTCAGCTCTTCAATAAACATCTCACTGTAACGAGCACTCTATTCCTTATAACGGTCCAATACTTGCCCTTGAGAATCCAAAAAAAATGTAAGAATAAATTTTTCAGCTGATGGTTGTCGTTTGAACTTTTTGTTAGTTGGCGATTGAATCTCATCATAAGTAATGAATGTCTGTGACTTTCCCCATACACACTTTCTCCATACAATGCACCAGGTACAAAAAACAAATCACTTCATGCATTTTTTTCTTTTAAATCACAAGTTGCAATTGTAAATGACCTGATGTAACAATTTCACACCTGCACAGCAATGACTAAGAGACAGTAGAGTTGAACGGAAAGTGTTGATAAGACACCAGAGTGTGGCTAATTTTTGACTCACCCTCGTACAAATGTAAGCATGATGCACTGAGTGAAAACTGCCATGACAATGTTTATGCGTATTATGATATAAACATTTTCATGGCTGACTACCATTTAAGTCATGCAGCAGACCAGGTTTTAAGTTCTTCAGCAATATCATAACCTCATGATGAAATGCAATATCAGACATAAGATACTGGACCAAACTGGAAATTAAATCCTAGCACTCTAATCACTATTTTAAGAACAGTCTTCAAATGATGTTCTCTGATTTTGAATTTCATTGCTTTTCCTCTGTAGGAGGAGGCCAAGTGCTACTGTATTTGGTGATTTAATAGCAATATACATTCACTGACCCTACCCTGGAATGCAGAGCGGAGAGTCAGATACAGTATCATGTGAACCATACGGACACATGCACAAGCTCTGTCTTATCACCAGTCTGGGTTTCAAAAATTTTAAAAAGGACCAAAAACTGTTTAGCATTGGGTTTAGAGTTATTTAATGGTGTTGAAGGCAGCAGATTAGGTATTTAATAGCCTTTTTAAATGACAGTGAGATTACAAAGTGTTCTAATGTGTTCTCAAGGTGTGATCTCGCCTTATGGTTTGCCGAACACCCCTTCAAAGGCTGATGTCAGCGTTTTCTTCAGTCTGGGCTGCTACGACACAACACAGAAACGTAGGACTTGACAATTGTAAGCCATTTCACAATAGCAACCCTCAACCACAGTAACCTGTGTCTAGGTCCTCTGGTTTCAACAGACGGCCGAAAAAGATAAATAAAAGTATGGCAGTGTATGAAAACAGAAATCATAGAATATCTACAGTAAAACTATATCTACAGTAAAGCATTGATATTTATAAAAACATAATGTATTTGGTCTTTGAATAAAAATTTACAATGAAAAGTCCCAACTGAATTGGAAAAAACTTTATGTCCTCATTTGTCTGTGGAACTTTTTAGGCAGGTGTTTTTTTAGCTACAATAGCCTGGCTATAGAGGATATATAACACACTTAAGGAAATAAAAATAGCCATTCATAGGCAGTGATTTCTAAGGCATTCTGTTCTTACTAACTGATTCTTCCACACACTAAACCAACGGCCCTGCTGACCCTGGGGTCATTAGATGGGATTCTACATGGGGCGTGGGCATTTAGGTTATGTGTTTGCAATTGATGAACAGCTGAATTGTATAAATAATTTAAAGCTGTATGAAATTTAAAGTACTGTATAATATTTGTGGTGAAATGTATTTTATATTTTACATTATTTCATTTCTTTCCTGTAATACTGAATTTTTTCCCGTTTTTTTTTTCATAGTAGACGAAGTGAAAGTCAATTACGAGGGGCGTTCAAGTGAAACTGGGACCTCTTATTGAGCACAGTTATGAGAGTAAAACTCCCTTTATAATCCCCTGCTACACTAATGCACTTTTCCCAGCGTTTCATTATAGCTTGGATACTATGAAGGTAGAAAGATTTCTTGGTATGAGACTCCCTGCTTCATGTCTGAAATCCTGACCTCCCAGGAACTCCTTTAATATCCTCAAACTTGTGGAAATGGCTTGAAGAGAGGTCAGGACTGTACAGTGTGATGTGGTAATAACTCAGCCGATTTCCTGTAATGTGCAACTGGTGTTCGTGAATGATTGTGTGTACAGTTCCCACAGACAGTTGCGTGTCCTCCACAAGTTATTCACTGATTTTCAAGGATCAGCCGTTCCACTTGCTGAATATTCATGGAAATGACTGAAATGGGCTCCGAGCCCGGATCGTCATTCATGGATACACGGCCTTCTTTGAAACATTTTCACCATTTAAATATTTTACTGCGGCTAAGAGTCTCATCACCATACTGAGCTTGAAGTCTTCTATAAATGCCAATCGGGTTTTACGCCTTCATTTCACCACAAGTCCCGGCTTGACTTGAAAACACCTTGTAGAAGACATTTAAATAATAGAAATGTCAATCAAAATAATAAATTATTTAAAAGCCTTTAAATAATGGGCAATGTTTTTTTATGCCCAGAAGGTAAAATAAAGGAAACGGACAGAGCAACGCTGCTCTATTTGTTAAGTGTTCATGTTAGTTTACAGTAGGTGTCAGGTTTACAGCACACTACTTGTCTAGCCAGGTACAGTACCTATTCCTCATGAAAAACTAGGAAAGAAATGTCATTAGTGTTTATTAGAATATTTATTTATATTAATGCTTTCCACCTCAATAACATTAAAAACCTTTGCACGGTTCTAGAAAACAATTCCATTATCTTAGGAGGTAAAGGAAAGTTTTTGGAGGATTTTATCTTTACACCACACAGAATTTCAAGAAACATTCTTTACACTAAAATGCCCCATGTGTATGAATGAAATGTTTTGTCTTCATCCAGTGGCAGCAGAGTCAGGGTCCACTGGTAAATCACAGACACACAGACATACGACACAAGAGACTTGTGACAAATTTAAAAGAGCTTCCACACTCTCTCTCTCTCTCTCTCTCTCTCTCTTTCTCTCTATTTCTCCATACAGTAGATTTGAAGTTTAAGTGATTGATTAAGTGCTGGTTAGATCAAGAATAGGACGACAGAGCATGAGAACCAGTGATTTATCATTCTGAAGGCTGATACCAGCACACTGATCTTCAGATGAATGGATGCACTGGAATGAAGGAGAGGAAGACATGATATTTGACCTGCTCTTCCCTTGTGTGTCTCTTTGGTTCCACTATGTAGCTGCACACGTTCAAAGGTACAAAAGGAATTCCTTAATACAAAGCATATAAATAACCCAAGGCTATTTGCCTCTGTGCATTATACATGAATAGATTTTCACCACCCGAGTTTGTGCTGTATACAGTATGAGCTTGTGTGTTTGCATGTACTTGTGTCTGTGTGTGTCCATGTGCATGATCATGTGAGTGTTTGTACGCGTCTTTGTACATGTAGTCAACTGTACGTGTGTTTGTATGTGTCTATGTGCATGTGCTCATGTCCGCGTGTGCCTGTACGTGTCTGTGTCCTTGTCTTGGTGCGTGTGTGTGTGTGTGTGTGTGTGTGTGTGTGTGTGTGTGTGTGTGCGCATTTCCATCCATTTTCACGTATGACTACAATGCGTTAGGTGATAAATACCATGGAAAGCAAGAGACTGTGAATAGACAGTGACATTAAGGGAGAGAAGTTCAAGTCATGATCCCATAAAATGCACAGGAGTCCCAGATGCTTTTTCCTTGCCTCTTATCAAAACAACCAAAATGAGCTTTGCATTCACAGCAAAGTCATAATCTGTGGTGGTGCTATTTACTACCTATGCAAACATAAATCAGCTTGTGTCTATGCTAGTCCTGCACTTACTGTACTGTATCACACAACATGCATGTATATTTGATACCAGCATTTATCATATACAGTAGCTTGGATACTACATCACCCCTTTCATAATGATGCCAAATGTAATGGAAAAATGAATAAATACTTTCTCTAAGACGCACACAGATCAGTTGAGTGGTTCCATTAGTGAGTCTTTTAGCTTAGTCAGAGGAGCTTATATAGAAATCAGTGCAGCGCTGAATATAAATACTGAATGTTCGGTGTGCTGTCAAATTCTCCCGGGTTTTTAAAAAAAGAAGAAACGTAATCTGATCAGATGCCAACTAACAGCTGCTGCTCTGCTCGTGTCCTCACCTGCGCTGTTGTACACACACCTGCAGTTATTCATAATTTTATCAGTAAAATACCGAGCCATTTTTCTGACTCACTTTACCTTTTTTTTCTCTGTTGCTGTTATTTTTATATAATTCTTTTCTATTACATATACATATATATATATATATATATATATATATATATATATATAGTATATTCTATTGATTCTTTTTAACATTCTTAATCGAAGTAACTAATCAGAACGATAACTAAGCCATGTCATGATGCAGCCACACAGACAGATTGCCAGCAAGCACTGTCTAATCCTATAAATCCTACACAGTTCCCGCGGACACAGTCACAGCATACGCAGCCTGTTCCAAAAAAACAGGTTTAAACTCTCGTATCAGATGCCGAACGAGGCACCTCACACACACACACACACACACACGCACAGATCAACAATTCAGCATTCAAAGCATCATTAGTCACTTCCTATCATAGGGAGAGACATCAGATCTGTCCTACCATCCTTCCTGTAGAGCGTGATCTCCACTTTCCTCTCCTCCGAGCCCAGAAGCGCTTGAGCCATCTGTGCAATGGCCAGGCGCTTGGTGTGTGGCCCGTACAGGAAGTCACAGGTGCACGGTTTCTGCATGATCTCGGCTCGTGTGTAGCCACACATGTGACAGAAGCCATCGTTACAGAAGATGATGGCACAGTTCTCCACCCGTGCGTTGGCTATGACAAACTTTCGACCTGTGTTAGAGTTAAAGAGAGAGAGAGAGAGAGAGAGAGAGAGAGAGAGAGAGCGAATGAGAGAGAGAGAGAGAGAATGAGAGAGAATATACAAATGAAAACTACTGAATTATTAGCCCCTTTATGGCTTAAATTTAATTGTTGTTTCCCTTGGGTTTTGACCCTTTTATCCTATCGGATCATTCGGACTACATGCTGTCACAGATTTTACACAGGATGGCCTGCCTCTCACAACCCTCCCATTTTCTACATTTACTAATATATACTGTATGTACAGTGCATCCGGAAAGTATTCACAGCGCATCACTTTTTCCACATTTTATGTCACGTCACAGCCTTAGTCTAAAATGGATTAAATTCATTTTTGTCTCAGAATTCTATACACAACACCTCATAATGACAACATGAAAAAAGTTTACTTGAGATTTTTGCAAATTTATTAAAAAAAAAAAAAATTGAGAAAGCACAAGTAAATAAATATTCACAGCCTTTGAAAAAATTGAGCTCAGGCGCATCCTGTTTCCCCTGATCATCTTTGAGATGTTGCTGCAGGTTAATTGGAGACCCGATGATCACTCTGTCAGAGCTCCAGAGGTCCTCTGTGGAGAGAGGAGAACCTTCCAGAAGGACAACCATCTCTGCAGCAATC
>JAQMYJ010000033.1:26682593-26702972 GCA_030014305.1 Clarias laeviceps
TTGGACGCCTTCAGCATTCCTTTACAACGTAGAAAGAAATAAAAATCAGGAACCATCATGGAGTTAGAAAGTGACCCTAAACTTTTGAACGGTAGTGTATATACATACTATATTTTGAGTGACAGATGTCTCGCCCAATCAGCGGTAAGAATCAACAAGCCAAAAAAGGTAGGTGTGGTTTGCGAATGACATACTTACCGCTGATTGGACGAGACATCTGCCACTAAAGATCAGCAATAAGACTTTCATTCGCAAACCACACATAGGCATGTTGATTCTCACCACTGATTGGACGAGACATCGGTCACTCAAAATACACAGGAAGTACTGCAGCCACACGGACATTTAGATGTATTTTTTAGGATTATATATTACTTTGGGCATCTAAGTTGCTTTAAAAATTATTTTGACTTCACTAGATAGTACTTCTTGTACGTCTTGAGTGACAGATGTCTCATCCAATCAGCAATAAGCATTTAATTTGCGAACTATACCTATCTTTTCCGGTTTGAGTGAATTGTCGTTGTGTTTTCTCATTTGGTATTTTGTATCTGGATATGTCGTTGTGTTTTCTAATTTGTTATATTGTTTTCGGTTTTGTTATTTTGTTTTCTGTGTCGTTATTGTTTTCGGTTTCGTTATCTTGTTTTGCACTTCTCGGCCACCATAAAAATCAGATGGGTTCTGCATTGTGAGTTAGATTTCACTAACATCAGTGGACTTGTGGAACTGTTGACCATATACAGCTCTTGTTTTATAGATCACATATTTTCTCATTTTACAGACTAGCTATGAAATAGAAAGAATGAATGTGGAAGGAAGGAAGATAAAGATATAAAGGAAATAGGGATGGAGGGAGGCAGGGCAGAAGTGAAAGAAGTAATCATCCTGGGTGAGCAAACTGAAATAGGTGTTCACACAGCTCTGTAAATGCTGATTGAACATTTTACAGTTTTTTGGCAGGCTCTAGAGGACAGAAACGCATCAATTTAATAACTACACAGGAGAGCAGTCTGAAAGATGTTCACTGTTTCAGTGCTATTAAGATTTATATTAAAGCATTAAGAAACCACGTTCTGATTTTCTGTCTTTAGTCTCATAGAATAAAACTTTCAGTCACAGTTTGATTTTTTTTTCTTAAATGATCTCTGCATGTATAAATTGTAGGAACAGACACTTTTGAGCAAGGATAACACATTTTTTCTTGCTTAATATTAATTCAAGTAAGGAGCAGTGTTAATTCCAGTGCTACGGTTTTACAATTTAATGTAAACAGTATATACCTTCTTTAATCCATACATTAATCCATTTTGTGTTTAATTATAATTACACTCAAAAACTATAGTATACCATTTGATTGCAATATAAAATACAAAGATTTGACACTACTCTTTGATTAATCTTATTTTCTCCACAAACTGTATTGTTTTGCAGTGATCCATTCTTCTAAAGGGTTAACCATGACAGAATGACAGAACCACCCATTTTTCCTTTACTTTTTCACCCATATGTATCGTACTGTATACTGTATTACACAAAATTACATACCTTCAATACAAACATTTACAATATACATTTACCCTGATTTTTGGCAAATGATTTAATCCAGAGCAGAAAATTAAATGTCTTGTCCGTGGAGTCAAAAAGTGAAAACATACAGTAGTGGTGTCAGGATTAGTCTTAACTAATGAGCCTCCACTGTCCCTCTTAGCACTACTGCTAATTTTAACTCTGTCATGATCAGTATAAAATTATAAATGGTTAATCATTAATTTGCATTCATTCATTCATTCATTCATCTTTAATAACTTCTTTATTCTGTTTTATTGTTGTCAGGGTTGTGGTTGAACCAGAACCGGTGCATGGAAGGGTATGGAATACACATGAATGGGATGCAGATTCATCACAGAGCACCATGTTCACACACATTTATAGTGAAGCCAGTGAAGTTGAAAGGAAACAGTAAAACCCGGCGGAAACTCTGAAACTCCTCACAGACTGTAACCTGATCTCGGGATCAAACTAGAGTTTTGTGGCATCACAAAGTTCCTCGGTGTGTCAACCCTGCATCCTTTAAACTATTCCAATTTCAAGACAATTTTGCAGGAATCTGTCGGACCTAAAGTACACTAATGTGACCATACAGACCTACTGATACCGCTATAAGAGATTAGCAGAACTGTCTAGTGCAGGAGTATGATGTGGGCTGAGATCTATTAAAATATTCTCCCCTTGGGCACCTGTACTCCCTTAGAAGTGTCAGTGACATTTTAGCCTCGGCGCTTTTACAAAAGGGGTCTAATGGCCTTTGAAACTCGGCAGGACTGAGGCCGTAACTGAGGGCCGAGCCTTGTGCAAATAACAAAGGATGAAATGATCTACAGGGAGTCTCAGTGGAAAGGTGAGAGTTTAAGTGGAGAATACAGAGCTGGAGGCTTCTCACACAGACACTACTGCCTGTGACCTATCCTTACTGCTCTATCTCTCTCAGATAAACAAAGTCTAATACACTAAGCATGCGTCAACCGGCCCAGCTGAATTATACAGATTTCGATCATGGGATGGTCACAGTGTTTTCTATGCAAATCAGTCTCAAGAGTGGCAGTGACATTGACAAAACTGTCACATGAAAACATTTGGGTAGAGACATTATTTTCATATGCACTTTTTTCCTGGGAAATTGTGGCAAGGCTACAGGATTTAGCATTTTTTCACTCATCAGCAGACTTTAGTCGAATCAGAGGGTCTGACAATAGGAAAGCTACTGTATCATCTCCCACACTACCAACACCAATTAATAATATGAAATATAAGGGCAGTGTATCACAATATGACTTATTTTTGTGATTTTTCTATAAATAAATTATGGCTACTAGTATATTAAGGCAGTAATGAGTGACAAGCACAGTTGTCTTGGGCAGATAATTGAAAAAATTCTAATATTTCTTACGACCGCCTTTAGCTTTGATTACATCGTACAATGTGGTGGGCAATTAATCCATAAAATCGTTTCCTTATGCTCCCAGAAACACTCACAGTTTGAATCCTAAAATATGCCTGTGCCACCATGAAAGAAAAACTCCATAGATGTGATAACCTGGTCATTCAGTACATTCAGGTCATCAGCTTACTTATTGTCACATAACGTTGCTTAGCCTAGACCTGAACAACTGAAGACACCCCAGAGCATAACACTGCCTCCAGAGGCTTGTACAGTGGGAACAATGCATGATGATTTTATTTGTATAGCGCTTTTAACAATTGTCATTGTCGCAAAGCAGCTTTACACAATCATAAGAATTATGGAAGTTTGAAATTTTATGGAAGAATAAGAATTATTGAAATGTGAATGATTTATAAGAGAGATAAATCAGATTGTCACTCTGTTTCTTTAACATTATAATTTTCACTAAGTGTAAACTACAAGCACATTTCTTCCACTGCCAATAATTCGGGCCAACAAAATCAAAACTCTCAATTTTAAAGTAAAATTAGCTATAGGCTAAAAAAAAAATGCATAAAAAACAAGTACTATAATTAATTAAATGATTAAATAAAGTACATAGTTTATAAGATATTTTGTATACAATTATTGTACATTATTGTATAATTATTGTAATATTATATGTAAGGACGTATAAAGGCGGCTTAGTGGTTAGGCTCACTGCACTCCAGGTCCTGGGTTCGATTCCCGCCTCGGTTAGGTGTGCATGGATTATACATGTTCTTCCTGTGCTTGATGGGTTTCCTCCCACAGTCCAAAACATGCAGATTAGGCTAATTGGTTTTTCCGAATTGCCTGTAGTGTGTGAATGTTGACTGGAGGTTGTCCTAGCACAGTTGTAAAATGGGAATCAATACAATGGTCCCTAGTTGGACTACAGAGGTTCCTAGATAGATGGATGGAATGAGTTATAATCTTAGCGCTGTTAAATTCTCAAGGTTTAAAAGCGTTTCTTTTTTTTCTTCTTTCTTTAACAACAGCAAGTAGTGCTGACTGTAACAGTAGTGCTGGCTGTATTTCAAATCACATGTACATAGTAAAATGTAGAATATTGTTTGTATAGTAACAACTAGTTGACAGGCATTTGTACAGGAGATGCTCCAAAGTCTAATAACAGACGAAGCTAAAAAGTATTTTACAAAAACATACAATCCTTGAAATTATATAGCTTTTTAGTAAGGAGACTTAATTATTATTATTATTATTATTATTATTAGAGAGAGAGAAAAAGGCTTATGAGAAAACAAATATTTATAGCTGCTATTACATGGCAACATGATCAAAGTTGTTTGGCAGACCCTCGATAACATTAAATACAACAATAAACCGTTCAAAATAATTATATTCATAATTATAATCATTAACAAATTACTGGGGAATACCAGACTTGATGATGTGGTGTTAATCGGAAAATAATCAGCTCTAAGGTGATAGCATTAACTCGGCTTTGCATCACACAAACCCTTCATTGATGATTTTCCTGATACGGTACATTGACAGCATGCTAAATGGGTAGAAAAGCTGATAGGCAGTGATAGCAGTAAGCAGTACAGAAAGGGAAGGGCTTTTTAAGGCGAACAGACAGTGGACTGGTTAAGTGGTAGGTAGCATAAGACAGCGTATATTTGTGTACAAGTGAGATGGTGGAGAGAGTGGGGATGATACAGGCTAAAACGATTCATCGAATAGACTAGAGGTGGTGATAAAGAGTTACAAAGGCAAGACAAAGAGGTGTGTGTTGGTGACATGAAGCAAACGAGGGACCTTCAGCAGCAATGTAATGAGACACTTGAAGCTCTAAAATTAACCTGGGCATCTGCCGGAATTGTCATCTTACTTTCAGCAATACAACCTCAATCACATCAAAAATGATCTTAGGAAAGCTCACTGTTAACATATACAGCTAAAATCACTTGCTAATCCCGACTCCCATTTAGCATCTATTAGTTGAGCCAAAAGACTTACTTGTTCCTGGAATTATTTAGCACATGCTATCTCCTATAATCTTTACAGGTAATGTGGCATTTCATTCATTTATTCCCCTTTAGTCAGGGAGAACGAGACAGTAACATGCTCCCGGTTTAAAGAACATTTGAATAGAAATAGATTTGTCACTGCCTTTGTTCAACTACATCAGAGAAACCTGTCTCCTCCGTGCTAAAGAACACATGAATAAACAGGACATACAAAAGGCAAAGCAATGTGTGTCTTACAGTAAAACACAGGTGAAGGGCAATGATGGGAGCAGCTGATATTACATTTGCGTTAAGCAGGTGATGAATAATATGGTCGGTTTGACTGCACATGGAGAGCATCCTGCCGAAGCTGGCCAAAATAGCATGTGAAAAACAACACACATCATGACCACACATGTACCTGCTCTGATGAAACTTTCTTTATACTGTACATGTTGTATGTTGCAAACCTGCAAACACAGATTCACACAGAATGCATGCTAGAAGTAGAAAGAATATACCGTAGATATTGATTTAACTGTCACTTATCTATACAACATGACATTCTTTTTGCTTAAAAAAAGTTATCCTGTAGTTAGGGAAATATAAACTGGAAAGAAATTACATTTTCCACGGAGAATAGGGAACCTGTGCTGTGTTACTGATCGGATATATTCTCGAGAGTCAGTCGTTTGCATCCGTTGCTTTACTGCATCATTGCTTTACTAATTTGCATAGAATTGCTTAAAGCTCGGATCAGCTGTATCTTAGCGTTCTGTCTCTGTGCATTCAAATTGATCATGTAAATATTTATTATTTAATTGGATTAGAATTGTGTATTTTACATAATCTCAATAGCGTTGCTTGTTTTGCATGTTTGCCTTTGTGAATATAAAATTCAGGGCATTTCTACCTTAAGGTGCAAAACAATGAATCAAGGCCAATACATTTATTTATTTTGCCTTTGCAACAAAGGCAATTGTGGGGATTAAATAATATGACCAAGAGGCAAGTACTAAATCTGTACAACCCTGTTCTACCTTTTTAAGATAAAAAACAACATTAATTTAAAGTTTATATTTATATTAAGGTCTAGTATTGTAATATAATACAAGCTTATTTTATTATCATCATGACTTAAAATGGCTGTTATAAAGTTGTTTAAATAATAGATATTTGCTGCTGTATTTGATGTTCTCTGATGTGCCTATAAAAGAGCATGTGAAAAGGTTTTCAATTACATTCCCACAATCTGCACAGGCAACTGCTCTGACAAATTATCACTCTTCAAATCAAAGTGTTGATGTAACTTTAACTTTGGGAGGTGAAAATTGTGCTGTTTTCATAGATAGAAAAGAAAGGGAAATAATTATAAGGAAATATTATTTTATCATAAACCTCTTTTTTTTTAAATATTTTGTCTTCATATAGAAAAACTAATTCAACTTTGAATTTTTGAACTTTAATAGCTTATAAATACAAATGGCTTCCTATTCTCAATACAGGATACTCTATATGCTCAATATATAGGGTTACAACCTAACAGCACTACATATACCGTTCAGCCATAACATTAACACCACATAACATTAAGACATTGATTATCAATTATATACCAGTAAACTGGTGACAGGATCATGGGCACCCAGGGCTCATTTACGCTTGTGGGGAGCAAAGGCTAGTCCGCCTGGTCTGATCCCACAGAAAAGCTAATGCAGCACAAATCACAGAAAAAAGTCAGTGGTGGACATGATAGAAAGCTTACACAATATTGAGCCCTTTTGTTTTGCCCTGTAATGTTACAGTATGGCTGATCAGTGTATACATATACCACAGACTGACTAAGAAAGACTTCTTACTTTAATTATCAGTTGGCTAGAAGACTAATAGTTCACTAATAGAAATTAATTAAATAGAGTTCAATTTTTGCCATCAAAATTGTCGTACTAGCTTTTAACAAGTGATTTATAGTTGACTTTTTTCTACTCTTCTGAAACCAAGAACATCAAGATGCTTGGACTTATTTCCTTCTCTCACAGACTGTAGATTATTACAGGCTAGAGTTTCATATTATTTTATATTCATTTTCTTTTAATCATTTCAAATGATTACA
This sequence comes from Clarias laeviceps, assembly GCA_030014305.1. Taxonomy (NCBI): domain Eukaryota; kingdom Metazoa; phylum Chordata; class Actinopteri; order Siluriformes; family Clariidae; genus Clarias; species Clarias laeviceps. Next base: position 26,689,666 of record JAQMYJ010000033.1, read on the forward strand.
CAGAGCAGGCCAGCTCCTTGATCTGGTCTCCACTGAGGCTAATTTATTTAAGCCCACTTTAACGACACTCCCATAACATGTCATTAGCACTAATTGGGAAAGTGCATTTGAAATGCAATATAATACCACATGTAATAAACCTAAACAATGTGGATTATTTTGTCGATCAATGATTTTTTTTTTAACACGTTAGGATGAGAAGGTTAAATTAAACAAACAAATTAAACATTATCCAGTCAAATTATATTAAACAATTATGGCAACAGCTTTCATTTTTTCGACATCTTTTATAAGTTTGCTTTTTGAAAAAGACATGGCATGGCTACGGACTTAAAAACAGTGTGTAAATCAAACAACCCTAAAATTTTAAGGAAATAAATTTTATTAGGTTCTGGTTGAGTGACAAAAAGCAGATTAGGGAATCTAATCTAAAAAGGGGTGAATTTAGTCAAATATACATCTTTTATAACTATTAGAATAGTTCATTTAGTTTACTGCCTGATCTTAGATAAGTGGGTTCCAGCTATGAACTCAGAAATTAAAAGCCCTGCCAGATCCACTTGCCGAACTCAAAGCAGCAGCAAAAAGAGTAAACAGGTGGAGAGAGCAATTACTTTTTTATAGGCACATAAAATACAGCACCTTTAATCAAAATAAGGGGAAACACAGAGAGCCGGGGTACTTTAGCACCTCCCAGCCCTAATTCTGTACCCTGTATCAGTTAAATGAACAGGGCAGAGCCTTTCGAAGAAGAAAATAAATAAATATATAAAGGGCCAATAGAGAGAAGCAGAAGTAATGCATTCAGGCTGACAGACTAAGATGAATTATGGCAAAAGGTTAAAAGAACCTGCAATATTAATGATCTCTAATTGTAACCTGCTTAAATAAAAATTAAGTATCCTGAATACATTATAAAATTATGTAAAAACGATATTGTATTCAAGATATCTTAAATATTTAACATTTTATTTAATTGTTTAAAAAAGCATTGATGTTAAATAGACTATACAGTACTCAAGTGTTGACCAATGAGTAGCAAGATGATTGAATGAATAAATAAATAAAATGACTTTGTGATATAAGCAGTTTTTCCATTCACAGCCTGCAATCACAAGCATGTAAGTGGCCTTTGTGTGTCTATTTCCATAAATTAAGCAATGCCCTGAGATGGAGATAAGATATACTAGGTGTTGTTAATCATTTTACAAATGCACTGATATATAATTATAATCAAGCATCTAGCTCAAAGCAGAAATAGTAAAGTGAATATGATGGTTAAGATGGTTCTGTAGGGTTGTATGAAGCCCCCCTCCCTCAGGAACCAGGTACTGACTTGGTGCCCTGAATAGTTGCCCCGGTGATGGTTATGTTTGTGCACATGGTGCAGTGTTTAATATCCTCCCCTGGTTCTGCTGCTCTACACACATCTAATTGGAGTCAGGTGACTCCAGCTGTTGCCCTGAAGAGAACGCTTTAACGTGATAACCATGTGCCTGGAGATACACGTCATGTGTGGTGTGACGGGGTTAAAGCATCAACCACAAATAAGGGTCTAAATATGTGTCAAAAGTTCAGTGGAGTGCAGTGAGAATAAGCTTGTTTTTTGGGTGAGAGACAATGTCTCTTACAACAGGGCATATTAACGAGGACAATGGCAGGCATGAGAAACACAAACAGCTTGCTTTGTGTGGGAAGACAACCAGAACACGAAAGAAACCATTACAAATGTTAAATGGATATCTAGAAACTGTTGCATTTAAATTGTACATTCTAAACGATAGCCTATCATTAAATCTACATTCAGAACAACTTCATATTATAAAATAAGTATACATATTTATTGTTTAAGAACGGTACATATTATAACCAAGCAAAAAGAGCAGCAAAAGGATCAACAGCAAAGCACTTCATTGATGTTCCTATTAATGACACAAACTAGATTTATTGAAGTGCTAAAAAAATATTGTAAAAAAAAAAATCTCAATGAGAGTAATGGTATTCATTATCGATGCATTAATAAAGCGTCAATAAATAATTGATGTGCAATACAAGCCATTTCATAACATCAGCATGGCTCCTCTGTGTCTGGCAAAGCAAATAAAAAGATACCCATCAATATTTGGCGGCTGTCCTAGGATCGCTGGAGCGCCACAAGCCGATGACAGAGTGAATAATGTCTGCTCAATTAATTATGCATTATGAAAGATGTAGGCATATCAACACTAAATTTGGCAGTGTATATCCTTGATTTTCTGAGGCCACCCTTACCGTTTAGAGGTCTAGAAAGGACAGGGTTAATGATACCTTTACACTGCTTTGATATGAACACTTGTAAGTCAACTTGTGATTTAACAACAAAATAGGAAAGGTCCAGTCCAGGGCCATTTCTTAGGAGAAATATCATTAAATGGCAGTTGTGATTTTTGGAACATTGTCCTTTCCATAAAGGAGAGGTTATAACTATTTTTATCAGTTCAGGTAGGAGTCAATGTATAAAGCCATCTTGTCCTTGAACAGCTTTTACTTATTATCAGAATCTCTCCATTTTTTTATGAATGGTAACCATTCCAGATTGGATAGTGGAATTCTAAAATCCACTATATATACCAGAAACACTTTTTCCACTTAAATAAAAAGAGTAATACATCACCGTCCACAGCCATCACCATCCTCAAAAAAATTCCAAAGAACAGGAATTTAAAAGCATAAAAAAAAAGGTGTGATGTCATCACTAACTCATTGTCTATACCACTTTATCCTGTGTACAGTGTTGCAGAGGCCTGAAGCCTATCCCAGGAGACTTGGGCATGAGGCAGGGTACACTCTGGATGGGGTGCCAATCCCCTGCAGAGCATGCACGCATACACTCATTAACACACGATTTCTTCAAGCATGGGGAGAACATGCAAACTCCATGCACTCCGAGGTGGCAATCGAACCCAGATCCTGGAGATGCAAGGCACCCGCGCTAACCAGTAAGCTACCGTGCCGCCTTGTATGATGACACAAAACATAAACCTTAATCTTAATTTGAAGTTTAGCCTTCCAAGTGGAGGCTTTTCAATGGCCGCGGTGGATCAGAGCCCACCTGACTCTATATCGACTGTTCAATGGTAATCTTTATAAAAGCTTTATTCTCAGCTCCATCCATTACAAATCCTGTTGAAATACTAATTACTAATGACTGAAATATTAGTTGATATTTTACAGATATTTCAAGCAGCTGTTCTGTACATTTTCACATCTTTCTCGATATTGAGTTATTATTGCACCTAGGGGTCACAATTTTAACTACAACAAGCACTAATAGACTCATTGGTGCAGAAATAAAAAATGTTTGCAGTTGGGATGGAAATTCGGCAGGACAGTTAACTACTGGGTTGCCAATTAAGTTCATTTAAAAGTACTTATGAACAACAAGATCTTGTTTTATAGCATATAATCAGAATGAAATCTAGTACCCTACATTTTTGCAAAGGCCAAGTGAAGGTGTGTACAGCATGGCTATGGTTAGTAAGTTATACTGCATAGATTGGTAGAGGGGAAAAAGGGATTATGGAGTGTTTAATATCTGTACATTCGAACTGCATAAGCACTATGTTGATCTTGTTTCTTGTCCCACGTAAAGGCTGAGAAAAAGACAAATGTTTCTCCATTCCAATTGTTGGTCTATTTGCAAGGCTTTTTATGGACTTTTTAAGATGATCTTTTTTGTACTAGCATGCCTAAAAATTGGGCATGAAATTTAGCTGGAAATTGCCAAGCCTGGTTACTGATGATGGAACCACCTGCTGTAGTGAATACAGCTGAACAAACCTACATCTAAAACTGAACTCTATGCTGAATGATTATATATTGTCGACTCTAGACTCCAGGCCGTCTTGAATTGTTGAAGGCTTTTTTATTTTTTATACAACTTAATGCAACCATTTCGTCTAACAAGAATACCATTATGAATCAGACATTTGAATGACTAACTAGAAAGCAGTGCTGAAACTTAGATGTGATTTTAATGCTCACAGACGAGTATTTTTAGATGTTATTTACATGAGTATAATAATCAGAAGCAATCAGATTTCACTGGGACTAATTTATGCTCCCTTAAGTCCAGGCTGTTAGAAATAAAGTCTATCGAGCAATCAGTGGTTTTGGACAGGTAAAATTTTATCCCAACATTAAAAAAATAATAATAATGAATCTAGCATAAATAGCTCAAATAAAATAAGACGTACAGGCAACATAGTCGTTGCTATGTATAGCACACACAGGATGATGAATCATTAAAAATATAATACAAATTGGATATGTGCGTAAGATCAATCGGAAAAAAAAACAAACACTAGGAATAATCCGAACATGTTCGTTTTCAACAGGGGGTAAACCAAGCAGCACAGATCTTGGGCAACAATAGAACCTCTATGCAGATGCACTGACCCAGGATCAGTTTTCTTCTTTAGTGTGAAGAATAATATACAGCACATGGCATGCACAACAAATATTGTAACAAGCAGCACATCACCCACATAAGCACTAATAAGACTATAAAAATGAATCTCTTTATATTCTCTGGTCTATGAGAAACGTAATTCAGCCACTGAAGGTAAGTTAAAAATGAATCAGTTTGTTAATAATCCTTGGACTGACTATCTATGGCTAGTCACTATCTCGAGGATACTATGAAGTGTTCCTGATAGTACGAGTCCATATCAGGGAAGAGAACACAGGTGCTCCCAAGGACGAAGCTGAAACTGCACTGACTGACTTCAAGCTCTTAATGTTCTGCACATTTCTATCCAATAGGTCATAAATTTAATAGAAGATCTTATCACATAGAGCAAGCATCTCCATAATGAATTATTTTAACACAGTCTCAGAATGTCGAGTCGAAGTGGAAATTATATTAAAGGGTAACCACACCATTAAAAACACCATCAGAGGTGTTTTCCACACCTCACTTTTTTCCTGCTACACAGAGAGAAAGGTGTTTATTGCAGGATTACTCACACCAGTGCTGTTCATGCACTGGGAAAGCTCAATCCTGTGATGTCACTAGTAACTCAGCTAGAATGGGATTTGTGCAGTCACAGATTTCCTGTCATTTTAACTGAAGATAGCACTATGACACTTTTTATCAATTGTTTCCAGCTTTATAAACTGAACATAATTAACATAGTTAATCTGTAACTAACATATGTCCTTCTGAAAATTGTTTTTTTAAAGAGAAAAATAAACATAAATCTGGGAAACCTACATGGAATAGTCTCTGTTATTCATATAAAGCCTAAAATACTAGAATGAGTTTGCATTCTGAAAGCTCATATCTGTGACATGCATGCATAAGCATTAGTCTGAACATGTGTCCATGAGTGCCTGTTGTTACAGGAGTAAGAGAAGGTGTCTTAAAGACTTTATAATTTTAGTTCATTTGTAGATGTGTACAAAATGATGTGGCAGAGGAGAGAAATTCACAACATCTTTTAAACAGGATCATTCAGAAAGCCTGTTCTATAACTGATCACTATCTGGCATCACATCGACTCCTGCTAGGCTGTAAAACTCTTATTTCTACAGTATTTTCCCTCGTTGATAAACATCCCTGCCAGACACCACTCCTCACTTCATTCACTGCTTATCTATTTCAATTATCTTTACGCAGCACAAAATGCCATGTTTCGTATACTGACTCGGTCTGTTAAAGGTGTTTGTTTTAGAAAGTGCTATATTCATGTTATGTTGATGCTATCTCTTATAAAGATAAAGGGGGCAGGGGGGGGGCAAAGGCTCAGTGGCCTGATTGGCTGGGATTATAATTAATAAATCACTTCCATTCTGATTTAAATGAGATGTTTATCTTTTTTTGTGCTGCCCTGCTTGTTTAGTATTTACAAAAAATAAAATGAATTTTTTTTTTGAATAAAACAGTTAATGCGACAGGATGCCTGAATACTTTACAAGACTAACACAGCCAGTAAGTCAGTAAGATTTTATTTATTAATGTGTCCCATGGTTATGTTTCTTTATTAACGCTAGATGTTAATATTTTATTTTATTTAATAATTTATTGCATTACACATGGAGGGCAGGTCAGCGTGAACTCAGGTGATTACATTAGAGTTGTATTTGAGTTTGCGTATTGGGAAAAATGTAGAATATACTGGAAATTTGTATGGTATTTAAAAAATATATAATGAATGTCTCATTATTAGTAGTATTATTATTAGTAGTAGTAATAAAAGTATTAAATCAAGGCTTAGAGAGTTGCTGACTGTCAGTGTAAATAAAAAATATTTTCTGAGTGTATCAAATAGCCTAAAATTTCTTCAAATAATGATAATATTAGAAGCAGTAATGTTGATTAACATCAACAACAACACTACAACTACAATATTACTACTACTAGTAACGATAATAATAATTAGTAGTAGTAGTAGTAGTAGTAGTAGACGTATTAGCAGTATTGTAGTATTTGTTGTTGTTGATGTTAATGAACATTACTACTACTTATAATAATAATAATAATCATTCAATCAATCAATCAATACAGTTGCACTCTTGAGGTTTTTGGCCCTGCTGCCTTTTGAACAACCCCTGAAAGATTTTGCTGCCATATGACTCTATTCCCTGAAGTTGTGTAAACAGCCTTGAACTTACTCTGACTTTCGAATTTCCTGATGATGGTATCCAGGAAAGTGTTTTGGGGCGCCACGTGTCCGCGTCGCACCGGCATCCTGATGCGCTGGTCCGGATGCGGCGCGTCTCCGGGGCTGAAGCCGAGCCTCACGCACCTCTACACGGCGAGCGGAGAGCGCCACGCCGCCCGCACAACTTCATCAGCCGCCCGCTCATCCGAAACCTCCCCTCCACTTCCACTTTTTCTTATCCTTATTCACGTCTCCTCCGTCTCCTTCTGTGTGTGTGTCAAAAAGAAGAAGAAGAAGAAGAAGAAGAGCTGATATCCTTTCTCCGCTTCAGGATGAAGTGCTGCTCTTACTTCGTGACATTTATTTTCGGAGGCATACAACTCTCGGGATGCGCGCTCAAACAAAGGCACAATTCCAGGTTTTTAAAGGGGTTTCCTCTTTTTTTTCCCCCTTCTTTGGGCGCTTTTTATTATTATTATTTTTTTTTTGGTTGTTGTCCTGAATCCACCACCTTGGCTCTAACGCGTGTGGCGCGTCAGTTGTGTTGGAGATGGTTGAGCGCACGCTGGAGCGCACACCGGCGGCGGCGACACCTCCTTAACCCTTTCCGCTCTGCCGGGAGAGCTACAAAACATCACAGCGCGCACCAAAAGAGCCAGATCAGCATCCTGAAATGCATGAAATACTACTCAAACAGTCCAATGTTACACAACTACACAACAGTGTTTTACAACTAAAACCTACAGCAGGATGTTCCTGTGTGATCCTTGCGCGATTACAGCCACGCAGTGGAACACCCGGGCTAATACGCGCAACAACAAAGGATGGATTAAGGATTGAATTTGCTGTCAAACAAACTGTAATTCTCATATTAATATTATTATTATGATTCTTTCCAAAGCTCACGCGACAGGTGCGTCATGTTCTTTAGCAGGTGGAGACTATTGTGCAGAAGCACCTCGTTCTTACTGATAAACCGCGACAACAATAGTGAACAACTATATAATGAAGCACATTTTAATATGAGGATTTAAAAACAAAAAAACAGAAGAGTTCACACAAAGCATGCCGCCTCACCTCACTCCCGGGCGCACTGGGCTGTGTGAGTGTGTTTCAGGGTGAGCGTGTGTCTGAGTGTGTGTATATACGTGACGAACTTAAAGGGGGCTTTGTTTGCTTGATGGATGCAGCTGTAGGGTTTGCACCGACACACACACACGCGCACGCACTGGAGCTGCTACGTCACCGTGGCGTGGACGTGGGGTTTCCCTATCCAAACACTGAGAGGCGGGCTGTATCCCAAACCCTCCTAATGATACTGTACTGAGCCGAGGGTGGAAAAAATACAAAAAATACACAAAAATCCTGTTATTTGTACACTTTTGTGCTGTAGAGTGTGGTGCGCTTTGGGACAAAGCCATGCGCGTCGAGCGTTTTGCTGTGAAATTGGCGACTATTGAAGACCAGTACACTGGATGATCAGTACAGTGTTTCCGTCTACATCTTGGTCCTACTGCAGCACTGTGAAGAAAGTGAAGGTGTGGTTCCGTTTTTTAGAGAAATAATATAAAAATAATCCAGGTTTTCCCAGGTCAAAGAATACGGGGTTTTCTAAGGAGTCTCCGCTAGAGGGAGATCTGTACCCTCTCCCTTCTCGCTCCCTTATTTAGGCAGGACCGCGTAGGGAGGCCACCGGTGAGATCTTCCAGCTTCCCAGTGTTCCACCCCCGCCCCCTCTCTCTCACACACACACACACACAAACCAGTCATGAACACAGGACACATGCGCACTACAAAGACAGAATTTATGAGAACTCCACACACACACACAATGATTGTACAATCTAAAATTATACACACACTTTTTGTTATAATTTATTTAACTGCACATACAGGGACATTGGTGGCTATAGGTTTCTCGCCCGGCATGTGGAATGCTCCAGTTCGATTTCCAACCCAATGGCCCAGTCCTGGATGACAAGCCTGGATAAAATGGGAGGGTTTCATCAGAAAAGGGATCAGATAGTCCTCTGTGGTGACCCCTTGATTGGAGAGCAGCTGAAAAACTAACAACAATTTGATTGCACGTACAAACAAATAAACAAACAAAAAAGACCTGTCATGAAACACTTTGTAACGACTTACAAAAGTGCTTAAGTGCTTCAGTCATTGGATATATACTGTAGATCCTTACACTGGGTTACTACAGTACAGTAGGTTAGGACTTCTCCTATCTAACTGGTCATAAGGTGTTGTGCGGACTAAAGTCATTAAAGTCTGTTTAGATTTTGTATAACATTGTATCTATTGATTTTCTGAGTAGTGCCAGCTGAAATTACAATCACAGGTTTTTAATCAATGCACTCCAATACATTGTGTATTCTATAGTAACAATGACATCATACTGTAGGACTTACCCTTTATGGGGGATGATACAGTACATATTGTATAAGCATGATAAGTGAATAAAAATGTTATTATTATTATTATTAATAATCACTGATACAAAGCTTTCTATAAGATGCATTTTAAAGGTTAAGTTTTTAGCAATATGTAAGTAAGCAAGTTTTATGGTAATATGATGACAGAGAGAGAAAAAAAGAGAGGTTAAAGAAGCTGTTTATAGCTGCCATAAGTGATAACAGGAAATACTTTGTTTTGTGGAAGGTCCAGAACATTAACTATAAATATGAATGATTAAAAAGTGTTAATGATTTGCAAATGACTGTAGTATAAGAGGAATCAAACAGTTTTGGACAGGCTACATCACACCACCTCTTTGTTGATTATTTTCCTTTAACAGCATGGCCCTTAATTTGCTTATTTAATTGCTTATTTCATATATATTATAATATAATTTAATATATAATTGCTTATTTACATCTTACAGCTGTTGCAATATTAACAAAAAAATGTATAAAATAAAATTTCATGTACATGCTTCATGTAATGTCAGAAATAAATTTCCTTTTGAGATTACATTTGTTGGCCCTTTGCCATGTGAAATCTTTTGCAAGTCTGTGCTCACATTCAAGACTGTCAGAAATTAGGGCCAGAATTTATGTCAGTAATTAAAGATTCATCATCTTAGAGATATATGATTCTTGCAAGAATAAACCACAAGCATATGATACATAGAAAATTTGTTTTCCTTTAAGATTCAAATACAAAAAACCTAGTGTGTTTCCTGAAAAGGCTACAGCTTAACTGTTAAACCACTGAAAGTTTTTCTCCTCCACCGTGTGTCTAACAAGCTTGTTATGTCAAGACCTGCAGGCATTATCAACAATGTATGTATCTGACTGCACCTGTGGTAGTGAATCATGTGTGCAGTATGTTGCAGTGAACTGAAATATGGATATTATAGAGCTAGTTATGTTTATTCACACTATGAGCAGCACTTCCAGTTGTCAGGGTACCTTTCTATGAAGTTCAAAACACACACACATATCTCCACCACTATCACAACAATTTCTTATTGTTTTTTTTATTTCTTTTATTAATTGCCTTAGACTTAGACTTTAAATATGTATGAATGCAAAGCAGATACAGATTGTAATGAAAAAAAAAATCCACATTTTAGATTACTTTTTTTTTCTTCAGAAGAACAGAAATATCTTTGGTCATGAAGAAGAGCAAAAGTTTTGAATTCATCACTTAATATATCAAATACAAAATCATACACATGTAATGTGTATGTAATGTAGTGTGTGTGTGTGTGTCTAACTAAAAGAAATAAAACAATTTAAGACGGAAAAAGCCATAATTTAAAACCTGTACAGTTGTCTGAAAGCTTCAGAAAGTACTCTATAAAAAGTATTCAGTCATATAATGACTACAAGCTACTTAAAATATACTGGAGGTGTTCAAAAGATTTTACTTCTTTACTTTTCCCCAAGCTGTCAGTTCCTCCAAAAGTGTTTAACGCTTGGCCAGATCTCCTCCTGTGAGCAAAAAAGAAAGGTGGAACATTAAATCAGCAGCAGCCAAATGTTAAGTCGAGGAACACCTGCTGTTGGATGTATATTAGCAAGAGCTAAAAAATGTTTCTGACCCAAAATCAGGTTACAAAAACAGTGTATTAATGAACTTTATACAAATACAAAAGAAATCTGCATACTCTAATATTTTGTTGGACTGCTTTTAGCTTTGTTTACATACATTCGCCATTCATTGGTTTGGCAAACTCACCCCGCCCTCCGATTTTCTCTCTAATTTAGTCGTGTCCAATTCCTCCCCATCACTAGGGGGCTCTCAGGTTAAGGCAACTACTACCACTCAGTCGGGAGGGCCGAAGACTATCACGTGGTTCCTCTGAACCACGTGGCGCCAGCCGACCGCATCTTTTCGAACTGCTCACTCACGCACCGTTGGGGGGGCGGCGTAACACACTCGGAGGACAGTGCTATCCGCTCCTTCCACTTGCGTGAGCTCATAGACGCCCCTGATTGGCTGGAGGGCCGCGATTGATGTGGGAGCACCTCAATGCGATTGATGTGGGAACACTCTCTTCAGTACCTCTCATTCCTCCCCTCTAAGAGAGCTCGGCCAATCAGCTCTCTCTAGATCTCCGGCTGCGAGAGGTTACAGCATCACTGACTCGCGATCTCCGGATGATAGGGCGAGCACTTTATCACACTTCACAACATTTGTTCAAGCCAGAGTTGCATGCATTTTGCCGGAGATCTTGTATTGATGACGGGAAAGTCAAACCAACTAGTAAAGTCTTCTCCACCACATCCTAAAACTTTAACTGGGGTTAATTTGAGGACTCTGTGGTGGCCAAATCATGTGTTAAAATGCTTTGTCATGCTGCCTGAACCACTATGTCGCAATTTGAGCCCAATGCGCATTGGTATTGTCATCCTGGAATATGCCCCTACCAACCAGGAAGAAAAAAATCTATTCATGGTATAACCTGAGCATTCAGGTCATCAGCTGATGTCATTTTATTGCCAAATAAATTTGCTGAGCTTAGACCTGACTAAATGTGGCAACCCCAGATTATAACACTGCCTCCAGAGGCTTGTACAGTGGGCACTATGCCTGATGCATTCCCTTCTTACCCTGACACACCCATCACATATACAGTGCATCACGAGAGAGAGAGAGAGAGAGAGAGAGAGAGAGAGAGAGAGAGAAAATATTTGATTTTCGGACCTGTTTCTAAACCAGACCTCTTTACAGAGTAAGCATGGCTCTATAACACCACACAAATGACAAATGTAAACCACTGAGCGACTGCTTGGCTATTCAATAAGCCAGCGCAATCTGGTGCCTTGATGAATGGCCTAATGTGTAATTGCTGTAAAGGAGGGGGGAGATCCTGATACAATTATGCGTGTTCGAAATGCAAACATGCATCGTGATGAGACTAGTACAGTTTCTGTGAAAAGCCAGGATGGTAAATGGAGAAAGGGAGGGAGAGGTTGTCACGACAACAGAGAGTGAATATCCTGGATACAGTAGAGCTGCGGGCTCTATGTAACACTGAGAACTGCTGATATGAAATCTGAAGTGTGGTTGTTTTGGGTGTTTAAATGATTATAGCAAATTCAGTGTGATGTGCTTTTACTGAGTCAGCATTGTGGCAGTTACAGTACACACTCAGGGCGAGTCATATAAGGTGAAAGCAGAACCTCTAGCTTAGACTGCAGAAGAAGATTTAGATTTAGATTTTTGGATTGTTAATACTAATAGTAATAGACTTTAAAAAAATTTTTCTTAAATTATGCAACTAGCATTACTCATACTGACGGTATGGTGGCTTAGTGGTTAACACCGTCGTCTTGCACCTTCAGGGTCTGGGTTAGAGTCCGGGATAGATTCTGGGAAAGATTCCTCCGGGTGCTCAGGGTTCATCTAGCTAGCTTATTAGACCTATTAATATGATTTCTCAACCATTGTATCATGGGAAATGTGTTAGTATGGAGAATGTATGGCATGGATAATGTTTTCTTCCATTTTGTTTCTCAAAACAAATAGTGATTTAGCTGAAAATTAGTTGAAGCTAGATGTTTTAAAACTCTTGAAGGAGAAAGAAAGATGGCATGGATTCTATTGTCGGATAAATAAAGATATTTTGGATATTACTCGTCCACACTACAGTATGTCGCTTTCACTACGTGCCTTAAGTGCACACATTTTTTTTTCTCTGTGATAGTGGCTTCTGTGACAGTAATAGTTGAGTGGTAAAGCGCTTAGTATACAAAAAGGTTTTGTTTTTCTCTTAAACAAGGAACTTATTTGTAAGTCGGTTTGGATAAAAGCATAAAAAATAAGATAAATAAATACTTAGGATACCATTGGCAGATATAACTAAAAAATAAAAAATCACATCTTTAACAGATTATTTTCCTACATTTATACCACACAGATACGGAGCATCTAAAGGGCCCTTGCAAAAAAAAAAAAAAAAAAAGAAATTCTGTTCGACCTCCTGCAGGTGGCAGGTGAAGCGAGTGTCCCTCTCCTGTAACAGTAGGCAGTGTAATCATCACCTTTTATATAACATTTTGAGGTAATAATACAGAGTCAGCCAAAAAAATCATAATATTATTATATACTGTATATCAATATATAATGTATATCAATAAATTTAATATTAAAATATTTATAAAAGTTTTTTTTGGCTGACTTTGTATATGTGCTGAATATTCTTTT
>JAQMYJ010000033.1:26709994-26736558 GCA_030014305.1 Clarias laeviceps
TGAAAAGTTTTCCCCCTCACATATACTAATGTGCCACAAACAGGAAGTTAATATCACCAAGCATTCCCATTTTATTATGGTGTATCCATATAAATGGCCCACCCTGTATATATAGCGTATATTAGCATTTGTTTTGGTTTGTCCAGAGAAACCCAAACCTGGCAACATTTTTAAGCGAGGACGTGTTTGTACAGTATATCCACCTCTCGCAGTATGCCGTCGTCTCCCTCGCACTGACAGAGAGCAGGAATCACACACCGGCCGTCTGCATCACGATACCGGCCGTCCTCACACACGCAGCCCTCGGAGAGCCTGCTCGCTGTAGTGCAGTTCAACGGTTCAGCGCTGTACATGTCCACACACCCTCTGTCACACACGCGCTCTGACTCAGACATGCTCTGCCTCCAACGCTCTCCCTCTGGACATGCTACAGCAAAAAAAAAAAGACATCTTAATAAACAGTCCCACACACACACACACACACAGCATAGATAACATGTACACACCTAATCCTACAATACTCCAACTGTAACCCTGAAGTCTTATATGCCTACTCTTGATGTGGTTTTAAGATTCTTACCACAGTTAGGTCTTGTACACAATCTGCTCCTGTGACTGGGGCCTTCACACTCACGTCCTCCATACTGCCTGGGCTGCATCACGGAGCGTCTAGAGCTCTGCACTCCAGAGCCACACGACACTGAACACGGACTCCACTCGGACCAGCTGCTCCATTCACAATCCACTTAAAAATATTAAGAAATATTTTATTCTCTCACTCATCATCTATAACATTGTATATGTTATTGGGTCACAGGCAGCCGGGAGTCTATCCCAGGAGACTTAAGGCACGAGACAGGGGTGCCAATCCATCTCAGGGCACACACATACACACTTTCACATGTTGATTCACACACTACGGGCAATTTGGGAACGCCAATTAGCCTAATCTGCATGTCTTTGGACTGTGGAGTACCTGGAAGAAACCCACCAAGCATGAGGAGAACATGAGCAGAAATCGAACTCAGACCATGGAGGTGCAAGCCAACAATGCTAACCACTAAACCACAGTGCTGCCTACAAATTATTTAATATTTATGATTATATGCTAGTAATATTCTGTAAAGCAACCTCGAGCCTTCATACTATAGCGACACGTTGCTTGGGTCTCTTCAGATTTGTCTCTGCTGTGTTTGTAGAAAACTGATGTTGATTTTTTTATACATGCATTATGGCTGCATATCATTATGTTTCCTGTATATATATATTTTTACAAACACAGCAAAAAAAATGTGAAAAAGGAGCAGATGAAGTTGTGTTACCTCGTGCATGCCAAACCCTACTGAATGGGGAACTACACCCAGGACTTAATTATGTTTGTGAAAGTCCTTTGAGGAATTTACTGACACTAATCAAATTTGCCCTGTCATTGTCTGTTTGCATAAAATTGAGAAAACCTCAAGTTAAATGTCTGCAGAACAAGAATCATTGCTTCATGTCACAAACTAAAACAGGAAATCAATGGCAGCGTGTCACTTGATAATGTAATTGTAGAGTTTACAGACTTTCTCAGTAATTATATATGAAGACATTCAAATGCCACTTTGAAAGCAGATCAGCCATCAAGACAGTGATTTCGACTCTAAAAACCACAGGCTCTGGAATGACGTTATTGGCATAGCATATGCACCATATAACTGTATCTATATCTATATCTATATATTATGTATTTGGATTTAAGCGAGAAGGTGATGTGGCCTAAACCTTAAGTAATAAACATGAAACCTACCAATATGCCTGTAGAATCACTGGACAACACTGTTAAAGCAAAGGTAGTGCCAGCACTTTATACATCTACTGTATATATACTGTATATTTATTTATTTATTTATTTATATGTGTATGTATGTAAAAATCTATATGTTCCTTAACCTCATTTAAGTCACTCAAGGTCAACATTCTCAAGTATAAATGTGTGCAACACCCAGCCAAGTTTCTGTCATCCTGTGTAAGTGGTGTTCGTGAATGACTGTGTGTACAGTTCCCACAGGAAGATGCATATTTTTCTCAAGTTGCTGAAAAGTTATCTGTCAATATTCAAGGATCACTTGCTAAATGTTCAGGGAATGATTGCAGTGGGATCTGAGCTACCTCGGTCAGGATCGTCAGTCAGAACATATGGCCTTCTTTAAAACATTTGCACCATTTAAATGTTTTAATGCGGCCAGGAGTCTCATCACTATACTGTGCTTGAAGTCTTCTTTAAAAGTCAATTGGTTTTACACCTTCATTCACTATAGGTTTCATCACAAGTCCCAGTTTGACCTGAACACCCCTTGTATACATAAATGAGGAGATCAGTTTATATAGCTATATACCGTAACCCCAGACAAACGTCTTTTACTAAACACAGCTCATAAATGTCCACAGGAAAGTGCAAACTTCCTGGTCATGCCACTTTTTGTTGGACCACAATGGGATGCCAACTCTGGTCTCAACTGCTCTCAGATGCATTGTGAATCTTTCTTGAAGTCTTTCTAAACAAAATTAACAATTTACCTCTTATTCATATCTGTATTTATCACATTATCTGAAAATATGTGTTATCAATTATGTACCTTACAGTATATACACACAAACACACCTGACACTGATGTTTATCATAAAAAATGTGCTATCAAGTGTTAGAGCTTTTTGTCTAGCTACTGTTAGTAAAATGTAGTAAAGAGACAAGCTAAGGACACTCACCATCACATGACTCCTCCGTACAGTTGAATACCCCATTTTCACATACACTTTATGCACAAAAGGTAGAGATCACACACAAAAAGAAAAATCAGACACGCAGATCAATCTACCATTGCAATTGTTTTATTTGTGTGCCAAAGTATAATGGTCAAAACTCCCCATTACACCACTCTAATCACCAGACTGTTGAATGAGAGAGACAATCGTTTTATGCTGCCACCATATGCCTCTCTTCCTCTCAAGCCTGCCATAACCCAGCTCAATGTGGGTGCAAAAATCATTTACGATTTGATATAAAGTCAGTACACTGATCCATTTTCACCCCATCTCCCTCGATGTCCTCTTAGTGCCCACATGACATATCGCACATATTCAAAATCGATAAACTCTCGGAAATAGTCTCTATCCCTATGGAAAAAGAAATGGAAACAAGGGAGGGTGTCTGAGTAAGAGTCATTACCAGGCATTGCAGTGATGTGGTATAATGGTTCCAGGAGGAAACTCTTCCTGCAGGGGGTCCTGTGTGACATTGGCCAACCCCAGTGGCAGAGATAGTGGGGAGCAAGGGCACTCGGAGTAGGGCATGCATGATCCATTAAGCATAACCTGGGACCAAAGATGGAACGGTCATTTGTACTGTAAGAGGTTTTTACTGTTGTAAATTTATCTCAAAACAAGGATGTGGGAGTGTAAATAGCATTTCTGTGTTTATCTGTGGTTTGGTGGGCGTCTGTTTACACTCATGATGAAAATATATCATTTTTTAATGAATTACAGTCTACAGTTTCTGGTATGTATAAGCACTGGAGTGGAAGACATTTATTAATTTATGCATTATATACAAAAAACACAAACACACACACACACACACACACACACACACACACTCCACATCAAAAATAAAAGGAATAAATAGGCATCGAAACTGGAAGCTGGAAGAAAAACAGAATTTTAATTTAAGCTGGGAATATGACTTCTCAGATGATAGTTTGAGTAAATTGCTGGTATATATTTTAGGTACTTGAGGTAGGTACCAGAGCATGAAGCTAGTGTATAAGCCTGTTGTTAAGTAGCATGGTTGAGTGTTAAGGTGTTGTATTGGAGTAATATTGTGTTATAAGGGTTTTCCTGGTCAGTATAAAGCTAAAGGTTAGAGGAGAGTAGAGAACTCTGAGGTACTCTGATTAAGCATAAGCTGTTCTATTGCGTACAAAGTAAGTATTCAGCTGTTACAAAGCATTTGGTATCTTGCCGTTCTAAGCTGTACTAAGGTTTAGTTAAGTATAATACAATTGCTATACATACAATGGGTTTTGTATTGTTAAACTGTTCCGATCTATGTGAGTTGACTATAAAGCAGTTCCAAAGCATTTGGGTTTATTTCAAAGCTATTACTTTACAGTCGGGTTGAGTATAAAGCTGTTCTGTTACGTTAGGCATTAGTTTAAAAGCTGTTCTAAGGCATATGAGTTGGGTATGAAGCTGATTTTGAGTTAAGTATAACACCATTCTAAGGCATTCATTCACACTGAGTATAAAGCTGTTCCATTAGATTTATATTTCGTAGAAGGCTGTTCTTACCATGGCAGGGGGACAGGAGCAACCTGGGTTGCAGGGTCCCGGCACACACTGACTCTCAGGCCACAGATCCTGGCAAGAAAACGGGCACAAACCTGCACATAGACTGAACACCTGCCCCGAAGGGCACTCTAAGAGAGAGAGAAGGGGGGGGGGGGGGCATTATTAAGAGAAATTTTGCTATTACTGTAAAATCCTCTCATTTGGATTAACCAATGGCTATCTTATTTAAATTAGAAAACTGACAGATATGATTCTAACCAATCTAATGAAAGCTAAATATTTAACATTTAAACTTGTGCTGAGTCACTGTTAAGATTATCACCGAGCAGCAACCCCATTAGTCTTAAGAAAACATTCATTTTTTTAATCTTATGGTTATAAAATTGGCTTGTCAAATCATAGTCTGTTAGGCTCCAACACTACAATTTAGAATGATGGCAGATTTAATTTTTACTAAGGTATGAGAGAGATAGGGTGCTGGTGAAAGCCACTTTATTGGAGCAGTTATAGAAAGGTCAAATACACAGGCAGATAGGGTTGTCAAAGGTTGATCCATAATCATAAAACACTCATGAAATAAATGAGTGAACTAAGCCAAATTTCAGATGCAGTGTTTATACCAGTAAGCCAAGAGCACGATTAAGAGGATTATTCATTTAAAGCAATTTCTACTCAGATCTGCTTAGGAATCTTTTTTCGCATTCTACCACTATTATAATTTGCACTTAATGGTCTTGATGGAATACTTTACTGTCTTTAATAACAGATTTTTTTTTAAGCTGGCAACAAAATTGTAATCTAAACTCCATGATTTAGTTTTAAGAAAAAAAAGCCTGTCATCTATTAGAATGGCACTATTCTCCAGAGATGCAAGCTTCCATAAAAATGCAGTAGGCACGTTATAAATATGAAATGAGTATGCCTGTTTTTTTATGGCCCATGCAGCTCAGGAGGAATATGTTTAAACATAAGCACCTACACCGAATGTTAGAATCTCATTTTGTGTGTGTAGGAAAATATACTGTCGTTTGAGTTCCTTTTCTTTAAAAGGACATAAGGAATAAAAAAAAAAGCATAAAAGAATAATGAAAAAAAAAAAGATTCAGTTCAGTGGCAGATTGCCATCTCATCTAGTGTGTACTGTATTCCTGCACCGGGAATAGACCGGAGTCCATTGGAACCACGACCAGCATGAAATAATGAATAAAGATAAATAAATAAATAACTCGGCAACCAGGTCTGTTGCATTGTCCAAAGATGATGATGATGATGATGATGTGCATGTATCTGTATATGTCTGTGCATGGCTCCGCATCAGTGTATATAAAAGAGAATTATTGCATGCTCATTCGTCTCACCAGGCAGGCAGCTGTTGGTGTTGCAGGAAGTGTGCTGCTCAATAGGAGTCGAGCAGGCCGCTCCTCCAGGCTCAGACTTCTGTAGAATAGTCTTTCTGCGCATTGATACTCCTCCACCACAGGAAGCACTGCACTCACTCCAGGAGGACCACTCACTCAACACACAGTCAGCTAAAAGCACACAACATAAAATCAGAGCAGAACATCAGCACTTAAACTGCAATACTCTAGCAAAACCTTTCAAAAAGCAAATCTACAGTATCATAAAAAGTAAAAAAAAAAACTTAAAATAAATCAGTGTATACTGTATATTAATAGCACTAAATGTAATATAAGTCACAACTGGTGTCAGGGTTAACCCCTAGAGCTCGCCTTGCGCCCAGAGACTCTTTGTGTTGTTTTTGTGTTTTTTGTTAGGTATACTACGTTTCCCAGAATGCACCTCGGTCAGGTGATGGAAGCGCTCACCTGAACCGAGGTGGCTCATTAAGTTCAGTTATAAATAGCTTGCCTAAGTTCTGTGTTTGGTCTTGCATCTGTTCGGTTAAATAGTGGAAACTGCCGTGGAGTTAAGTTAATCTGTTTTGCTATTTGTTTTCATAGTCATGTTTAGTTTGTATAGACTCCAGTTTGGTTTATTCTGATATCAAGTATGTTTGTTTATGTTTTATTTATTTATCATTAAAAACCATCTTGCCAGTCATCACCTCTGCGTTTATGCCTCGCCTACAACACACCCCACTTTGTGACAACTGGCTTGTTTACCTAAACTTGTTCAAATCATCTGCATGAAATGTTACCCGTCATTGATGGGGAAAAGAGTTTGTAGAAATAGTTCAAAGGTTAAAGTTAAAAATAAGCTGATCAGCTTTACTGTATTATTTCAGGTTGAAGCCACGTACATACAGTAGCTGTACATCAATTTTTGTAAGGTTAAGTACCTTACGCCTTGTTTACACTAAGTTGTACTTCTTTCGTCGTCAGCCATATACATTCCAGGTTCGGTAACCGGAGAGTGAATCACATGAAAAATCGAAAAAGTAGATTACGTTTTGTCTTAAAATGACTCCAGTGTGTTACAATTCACTTATACCACTTCAGCGCTGTTATTTCAGCAATTAAAATATTAAGTAATCCTAGTAAAAATATACAGTTTATATTTTCTAGTTATCTATTGGTGCAGGTATTTGTTTACATTGAGCAAGTAGTTTATTAGCAGCTTATTTTAAAGTAGATCATTAAATAGCACATAACTGTTTATAACATCGCTTTTACTCACGCAGATATTTAAGTACTGCTAAATTTTCTTTAAATTCTGTCCATCCAGTTTTGCGTGATGCTGTGTCATAAACTGGCACATAACTGCTCATGACTTCTTATACTCAACATTTTTTATTTTACTTATGACACAGGTTTAACTTCAGGCAAATACCTAAGTATCGCATAGGTTTATTAAATTCTGTCCAGCCAGTTTTGCGTGATGCTGTGAATGCAAATTCTGGTTGGAAAGACATATAAACAGACAGAAAGTTACAGTACAGACAAAACATTTCTTTTATTTATATAGATGTCATTTCATGGTGATACTGTATTAGTGTGCTCTTGCTACCCCAGAAAAAAACCCCACTATTGCTGGAATTATAAAATGGTCTGTCAATGTATGTGTGAGAACACATGACGTACAGGGTACTCTATCTTTCCGTTTGTGTGTAGTGTAACTATACATAATTAAGCTGACCTGGACATGCTGGCAGAGTACAGTTTTGGCTCTGAATGGTCTCCCCACAGTCAGGGCCACCAGGTGTTGGTGTGCAAGAACGTGTTCGTGTCCTTTGTCCTGTCCCGCATGACACTGAGCACTCACTCCAGGAACTCCATGTCCCATATGTGGGGCAGGGTCGGGTCGTGCACACAAGTGACCCATTCACACACACACTGCAGACATTAAACATTAAACATTTTAGCTTCAAATATTTTAAATAAAATGTTAGTGCTACATTTTTTACTTTACATTTTTATACTAAAGTAGTAGTATTGTTTATATAGTATCTTTAAATCCAATATTACCTCATGTGATATGTTAATAACATTAACCCAAATTAAATGATGTGCATGTGTATACAGTATGTATGTTCTTACCAGGTGTTGCACTCGACTGTGACATTCTGTCCCGGTGTAAACTCAAGCGTGCCGTTCTCTGTAGAAAGCCCACAGCGACATGCTGACACTTTTACACACTCTCTATCCTGCAGCAACAAACCATCAGGACACCTACAACCTGCAGACACAATCAAAAGATCAATTGTAGCTCCACTTTTAGTATAGGAAACAGAAAAAATCATGTCCGTGCAGATGTTGTTATTGCTGAAATTTTGGAGACCCTACAAGAATTGCCTTGTAGCACAGAAACGACTTTAAAAGCTTCCTGGTGTGTGGTTATGATTAACATGGATTAATCATAAATATGCAAAATTTTTAAGTTTGATAGAAGTATATAACATTAGTATTACTATAATGGCATGTGGTGACTGTACCTGGGTGACACCCTCCTTGTAGACACTGCACATGGTCCCACAGGTCAGCACAGCTACGAGGACACTGATTGGCACAGGAAGCCTTGTAGACCCGCCCCCTGTCTTCACAGCGCTCACCTGTGAGTAGACATGTAGACTTAGTAAAATATTGTATTAATTTAACAGGGAAATAACCATAGTGTTTGACATCTGTGTACATACGTATGTAAATGAACTTAATTAACATACACACATCCTATCGCCTGCCACATGTCATGTACAGCATGCATGTCTGTGTATGTATGTGTATGTTAGAGAGCAGGGGTTCCAGGTTCAAATCGAAGCACCACCAATTTGCCACTGCTGATACTACAGTGGGCACTTGAGCAAAGGCCTTAATCCTCAACTGCTCCGATGTGTAATAAGATCAAATGTAATTCACTCTGGAAAAGAGTGTCTGCCAAGTGCAGTAAATGTAAAAAGTAAATGTATGTGCATACTTGGACAGAGGCCGGTGTTGCAGCTCTGTGTCTGGCTCTGCCGTCTTGTACATTGTGGCCCAAGGGTTGGTGCCAGGGCTGTTCGCTCACGCTGGCGGAATCCTCCACTACATGGCTCCTGACAAACACCCCACGGCCCCCACACACTCCACTGACATGGGTCTGCAGAAGAATGTCAGATATAGTATAGACATTTTTTGGAAGCACAATTTCCATATACACCACTGCCACAGAATATTTTTTATAAATGTCCATCCTTTGCTTAGGTTTTGCAACTTGAACTACAGAATGCGGCCTATCCATAAACGTGAAAGTGGAAAGATAGGCTTTTCATTTAATTTTGGTGAAATACACTTTAGATGTTAATGTACACCAATCAGCCATGGCACAGGAACACCACTGATGAGTGAATTGAATAACATTAACATCAATTACTGTATATACCAGTAAACTGGTGACAGAACCATTGTCACCCAAAGCTTACCTATGCCCACAGGGAACAAAGGCCAGTCCATCTGGTCCAATCCCACAGAAAATCCAAGAGTTCAAGGTTGTTGATCCAACCTCCAAATTCCCCAGATCTCAATATGATCAAGCATCTATGGAAGGCGCCCAGCAAACCTGTCCAATCCATGGAGATCCCATCACACTCTCACACAACCCACGACACCCAAAGGATCCTTTGCTATCCATTGCAATCCTTTGCTTTTAATGTTATGGCCGATCTGGGTAAGTTATAGGCGGGGGAAAAAAATCTTTTTGCAGAAAACTAGTTTCTAATTTTTTTTGCCCACAGTAACATCCAATGAGTCTGGGTTTCCAAAACTGCTACACGTATTTAGAAAAATTGCATTAATTCTTATATCAAAGGCTATATCAAGGTTTCAGTAACTGTAATTGTAAAAACTGGTATTGCACCTTCAGGTGAAGATTTCATCCCCCATAAACACAGATGAGTTCATCGGGAATTGTTGGAGTGTTCCATAAAAACTCATGACATTTCAGTATATGATTTACAATATGAGTAATGTGAAAGTTATTCACCTTTGCAGACACCAGGATGGGGGCAGATCCTCTCCTCCTCCAGGGGTTTGGAGCACTCCCCCTCTCTCTCACTGACAGGTAATCCAGTGTCCACATCCAGACATGCTCGGTAGCGTCTCTGCACTGACACCAGTGCTGTTTCAGGCATCCTTAGACCTTCAGTGACATCTCCGCCATCGGAATGGAGGAGAGAGGAGGCAGGAACACATGGAGAGCAGGGGGTCCATTCTGACCACTCACTGAGTGACACTAAGACAGTAATAAAGTGTGTGAGTAACAAACATCGCTCTTTATACATTTGCAGTAAGTATATTGATGATTTCTAAAAATAGATTTTTTTCACCTTCACATTCTCGAGAATCACATTGCAAAGACCCATTATGGCATAAACTGAAATACAAGAAAATATCCAAAAATATATGAACATGTTTTTTTTAGCCCTTACATTTAAGGGCAAGTGAGGTAAAAGCTGAATATGGATGGCCTTACCATGTGCTGCAGCCTATATTGAGCACCCCACCCTGTGGGACAATGACAGGGACAAGTAATCCTGTGTCCTGCTGGATGAGATGAACACAGCCACACTGATCTGCAGGCACACACGTCCCATTCTGTTGCAGTAAACCCTGTAGGCATCCAAAGAACATGGGGTTCTGAGGAAGCTTCATGATCATTTAACAAGCTAATGGCAGCAAGTAAAAGCATAAATGTCAGGCTGTGTTCTGGAATATGAATATAAGAAAAATACTCATCTTGTGTTTATGCTAATTACCTTGCTATGTGTCAAGGTAAAAATAACTCAGCAGGGTTGACAGGCTGACATGGAAATAAATATGAGGCGATATGGAAATACTTCACATTTTTAACATAATTTCGAAGCAGTATGTGTAATTTCCAGAACAAAGGGCAGTTGTTAAAGGGCAGGGGTTTAAGGGCAGTTGTTGAACTTTCAAGAGGGTCAAGGCCAAATCGAGATTGAATCCAAATGAAAATATATATATATATTTTTTACGAATGTTTGGTTAAAACCAAAACCATATTAAGCAAGACCAATACCCAAGTACAAAAGACAATAAGTCTGACAATAACATCTGGAACCTGCACTCAAGTCTTTCAGCCCTTCTATACACTGTAATGAATTTGAATCTCTGGTTCTTCTCAATGTTTCTTCCTTATGTCATCTCAGGGAGTTGTTTCCCCCTCCGTTGCCTCTGGCTTATTTATCAGTGTCTAAACCTCTAGATTTCCTCTATTGTGTTGCTTAGTGTGGATTCTTCAAAAAAAAATCCCAGTAGGTGGATTGGCTATGCTAAATTGCCTCTAAGTGTAAATGTGTGTGATAAAATCCGCAGAGATCCAGACCACAATGAGATGTTTACTGAAAATGAACAAATTAAATAACATTTTGTTTTGTCTTTTTTTTACGCACTAGAAAGAAGGGACCACAGCCTACCATCTTATTTTCAATCGGCTCATGCTCAATTATAATTTAAGTGAGTAGTGTTTTTTTTTGCCATACATGTAGGTATTTATTTATATTGTGAATGCAGACGATTGAATGCAAAAGGGATGAATGAACATGCAACTGTAATGAAGTTATATGATATTCTATAGCAGAATAAGCGTAACTATAAAGTAAATCTCGTAGGATTCTCAGGACGGTCCACCACCTCCATGGTTTATTCTCCTCACTTTTTGGCTACATAGTACCAGTGAGAATCTAAAACTGCTTTTAGGAATTCTTGGTCACCAGCTAGTTCCACCAGTCACAGAAGGATGTGGAGCAAAATAACTGATTAATTACGTAAAAAAAAAATCATAATCTGTTGATAATAAATAGCATTTGTAGAACTTTTTGATAAAAGCTGCTTCCCATGCCTATAACTGCCTCACAGCCATTCTGATATTCAGTACAACAGCACACCTTCTTATGTGATATTGTTTACATCTATGTATATACAAGTACTCAATAACCCTAATGTGACTCAGGTGCAAACAAATACCAGACTAAATCTGGTGCTGTAATTATCTAATGAAATCTGTAATCCAGCGCCTCCCGACAGGAGCAATGTAGCGTAAATTCAAAACTAAAGTCATAACCACAAAACAGATCAGTTTTTAAATGGACAAAATATACATATTTAGAGCTTAATTTACTTAATTTACTATAAATGCATTATACAAAAAATGTAATTGCATAGAAATGTTTTAAATCACTCCAACAAATGCCATTACAAGTTATTTTCAGATAAACAAGCTTTTTTGACCCTCTCAGTACAGAACAGCACATAATAAAATATTTGATGCACACATGCTACAGATACAACTGAACTCAGGGAGACTGCTTGAGAAAAAAAGGTATTTTTAAAGGTCAGTCCTTTAAATCCTACATATTCAAAGACATCCTAAGTAAGGACGCATGTGGATGTAAAAGTTTGTGCTGACCTGAGGGCAGTAACAGCCGTCTGTACATCCCGACTGGCCCACACATTCGTCCACCTGCCCTTGCAATCCACACTGCTTCTTACATGGGGAACCACAGTCTGGCTGGAATGGTTCCACACATTCTAATACACACATCACAGCAGAAGGACAAATGAATTTGATAGCAAAGGTTACAACAATAGATACATCTATCTCTCCATTGTGTGGACAATGTGAAGTGAGACATAGGGTTTTAGTGACCTTTAACTCTTCTTCGGAGTCAAACACTCACACACACACACACACACACACACACACACACACACACACACACACACACACACACACACACACACACACACACACAGCAGTACGCTCACCCAGGCATTCTTGAGGTTTGCAGGCTCTGCTTTGTTTCTCAATCTCCGGGCAATGCTGCACCCTTGTGGCCAACAACAGTGGCACACGATAGCGCTGCTGCCTCTGTGATACACAGGAACACAATGACCACTCACTCCACTCTGACATGGGACATTCTGTAAGACAGTGAAAAAGGGAAAGAGCAAAAGAGAGATCAAATACACCTCCTTAAAAAACATATCTTTTTAATTCTTCCTGCCATATTTACTTTCCACATTGCTTATCCTCTGTAGGGTTGCAAGGGGCCCGGAGCCTATCCCAGCTGTGTAACCCTTTGTTGGACACAGGGTCAATCACACTCACTCATGAACCATGGATAATTTTGCAACACCAATCAGCCTACATCGCTTGTCTTTGGACTGTGTGAAGAAACTGGAACACCCCGGGGAACCCACCAAGGACCATGCAAACTCAATCTACACGGAGTGAAGGCATAAGGCATCACTGCTAATTACTGACCCACTTCCTCTGATTTATCATCAATCAGCCTAATCTGCATGTCTCTGAACTGTGGGAGGAAACTAGTGTACCCGGAGGAAACCCGCCAATCTTTTACACTAGTTGTGCTTTAACAACCATATTTGGTGTCATTAACGTTACCAACTCACCTGGGCATGGCTGCTTATAGCACAGACGAGTCTCCTCTATCTGCCTCTCTGTCTCTACGGAAATGGGACAGGCATGATCACCTGCTTCTTCACACAAACAGTGCCTATGCCTGGACACCACTCCCGCACCACAGCTCCGTGAGCATGGAGACCAGCTGGACCATGGACAGAGGTCATCTGCGAAAAACATGCACGATCAGGATATTCCTCAGCATCAGACGTCACTTTCATGGAACTGGACAATGTCAAATATCGTCAAATATGAAAAAAATGCATTTAGTAGTTCTGAACAAAAAACATTGTCAGAAAGGAGCTTTATAAACATGCAGATCAAGCCAAGGTGTATTATCATTTGAAAGAAATGTGGAGTGAAGGAAATATGGAACAACAAGAACAACAAGAACAAGAACAACAATAATAATAATAATAATAATAGCCTATTCAGATATAATTCAGTTTCATGCAAGTGTTTGTGTAACTGTCAAAATATATATATATACTATATATTAAATATATTACATTATAAATAAATAAATAAAATGTACTGTTTTCTGATAACTAATTAAATACACCTTAATAGTGAACCCAAAGCTTACTGTATATACACTGAAAAATTATTAACGTATCAACATATTCAAATTCAGGTCAGAATTCAAGGTCAATTCAAGTAAAATATGCAAGTTGAAAAAAAAAATAATAAGCTATCATTAAAAATTTTAGTTTTTAATAAAATTACTGTATTGTAATAGAATTAAAACACATTTATAAACTATGACTGGGAAATGAATCACAAAATAATCAAAACTGACAATTAGGGCCGCTAATCAATGTAATCTTGCCCATGTCAATTATATAATGTGTTAATTCTGATATTTTCCCCAATGTGACTATTCATGTACTGTTCCCTTAAAAACATACTGCCATGTGTGTAGTCAAAGGTTTCCACCCCATCCAGTCTGCAACATGGAAGCAACATGGAGGAAAACTGTTGAGCATATTTTCAATACTAACCTTTTCAATGAACCAAAAACCAGTGACAAAAATACATAAACTAAATAAATACATATACTTTATTTTTCATTAATCATGATCGAGGTAAAATGTTCTATTAATCATGATAATGATTTGTGGTCAAAATAATGATAAATAATGATACTTTATCAAAATAATATCAATATTTAAAACCCATATTTACGGTCAAAATTAATTTTTGAGTGTAAGTAGTCCTGAGGTCAATACAGCACATGTAAAGAAGATGGCGTTACCGAGGCAAGGAGCACTGTGACAGTGCTGTGTCTCTCTCTCTGCCCCAGGACAGTCTGTGCCATTGTTCCGTGGTGGAGGGTTGATACAAGCCCGTGTGTGAATCTGATTTCCTTGACCACATGTTACAGAACAGTCAGACCAGACAGACCATGGAGTCCAGCCTCCATCCACTGAGAAGAAAAAACTCTCTTAACCTTTCTTTTACACAATGAGGGGAACTGAACACCAAATTGTTGAATATAGTAATTTCTGTTTATTGTGTACTATGCCAAAGAAATCTCTCTCTCTCTCTCTCTCTCTCTCTCTATATATATATATATATATATATATATACTTTTTTTTAACTAATTTATTTTTCAGTTTATACCTACCTCGACAGTAAATATCTTGGCAGTATTCTCCTTCAGGAATACATGTGCTGAATACAAAAAACATAAATACAAAGACAACTAGTATCATATAACCCAGTATGCCTGAGTGTGGCCTCTTTGGCACTTGCATGCTCATGCATTATATGCGGTACTGATTTACAGGGTGTTATTTCTTACATCATATATCAAAATCCAATTACAGTTGGAAAAATTTGAAAATTAAATCACATGTATAAATCTTGGCAGATGTTTATAACTCACCATTGTTTACATTCCCCTTCTAACCAGGTGTCACCAACAGACAGCGATTGGTTGTCATGGAGACACAGCGGTGGGCAGGGACCTGGGTCGCACGGCTTGTGTTGAACTTCCTCAAACTGACAGTCGGCATCTGGCGTCTCGGGAATCAGTGACCTGAAAGGACAAGGCATTTTTCAGCATTCATTTATTTTCAGTGTCTGTCTGTCCATCCATTTATCCATCTAGGAACTTCTGTAGCCCAACTAGGGACCGTGGAGGCCGGTGGTGGTTACCATTGTATTTATCCCATTTTACGAACATTGTGGGACCTCCGGTCAACATTCACACGCACACTCACACACTACGGGCAATTTGGGAACACCAATTAGCCTTATCTGCATGTCTTTGGACTGTGGGAGGAAACCGGAGTAGTTATTTTTACTTCATTATTGTACATTCATGCCTTCTCCTTCTGTAACTCCTCACCTGAAGCGTGTTCTCTGTCCTTCTCCACAGGTAACACTGCATGAGGCCCAGTTTGACCATGAGCTCCAGGAGCAGCTGCTTTTTCCTGCACAGGTGAGGTTGGTGCAGGAAAGCACTCCGTCCACGCAGCTGCAGTTGTTACAGTCGACTTGGTGCTGGCTGCCTGCAGCCCAGCTTTGCCCGAGTGCATCTATGCAGTCACACTGCCACAGCTTCACACACACACCATCCTGCTGCAGCTCACCTACATACAGACATGTATACTAATGACAAGGGAAGTAGCTACTTATATAGAAGGATAATGTTAATCCTGTCAATCACATTTTGACTCACCTGCACAAGCTGTAAGGTGGCCATTTTGCTTTAGTAATGCACAATAATTACTCCACATTTAAACTAATATCTTGACATTTAATAATAGTATAAGTGCTAAGAAATATGTAAATATCATCACTCATCACTAGGACATCATCAATACTGCCTAATCTATGGAGCCTATTCCAAGAGACCCACTGTAGGGCAAGAGGCGGGGTACGCCCTGGATGGGGTGCCAATCCATCGCAGGGCACACACACATACACACTCACACGCTCATTTACACAACGGGTAAATTGGGGATGCCAATTAACCTAAGCTGTAGACTGTGGGAGAAAACCGGCGTACCCAGAGGAAACCCACCAAGCACGGAGAGAACATGCAAACTCCATGCATACAGACCCTGAGGCAGGAATCAAATCCTCGTTCCTGGAGGTTCCTGAGCAGAGCTAACCACTAAGCCACAGTACCGCCCATATCATATCATATCATATCATATCATATCATATCATATCATATCATATCATATCATATCATATCATATCATATCATAATATTATGTGTGTGTCAGATCGTTTATCCCCGCCCCTTTACCCTGAGGGCAGCGGCAGCCTGGCTGGCATTCAGCATTGTCCTGGCACTGAATGTCTTGCTGTAGGTCGGAGCAACGCTGAGGGCACTCATTGGCACAGCGTACAAACTCCTGACCAAGCGGGCATCCATGTTCATCTGGAATAAAGAGAAATCAAGTAAACTGCACCACTACATATCATCTTGCATAATGGACATTGTATATTAACAACTCTTTATTTAAAATTTTCTTTTGTCCTCCTGTTAAACCCTTAAAATCTATATGAGCGGATTAGCGAGGCATACCACATGGTTTGGTGTTGCAGGGTTTGACCTGGGTCTTCTCTCCAAGACATTTCAGCCCCCCATTTTTGGGTGGTGGGCTGGAGCAGGAACGAGTGCGAATAGAGCGACCACCACCACACGACTTGTCACAATGTGACCATGGACTCCAGCGAGACCAGCTTCCATCCACTGAGGAAAGATAAAACAGAAAAAAGCCGTAAGCTAAACCCTGATACTTGGCTCAGAACCCAATTCATCCTTTGGTCAAATTTATTAATCACAGATTCACATTTATTTATGACACATTTTCTTTCTTCCTTCCTTCCACTGATCTGATAATGTTGTTTTATAACTAACAAACCACTATGATTCTCAACATGTAAGAAAACATTTTCTCCATTTTCATAAGCAGCTGAAAAATATTGCATCTTGACAAATGATCTGAGTCAAATTTAATGAATATTTTATGAATATATAAATATAAGGTAATCTAGATATGGTTATATAATAATGTTATCTATAATCCATTATAAATTATTACATGGCAAAAACAAAAATATTATATTTGGACAAAGGTGTAAATACAGTAATTGGCAGATACCGTCTTTCATTTTGGTATTGTTTGTGCTTAGTGTTCATCAATCTTCAGAACATCACAGATATCTTTTAATCGGAAAAGTATCTAATACAAAAAATCTAATACAATTACAATATCCATATGTATAAATACAAACATTTACATTACAATTAATAAATACAAGCTAACATTAAAAAAAGATTGCATTAACAGATAAAGTAAATACACTACATCAAACAGTAATAAGCTATTGATGTGCCTGTCTCACCACGGCAGGCGCGGATGTTGCAGAAGCGGTTCTCCACATTGCCCTCGGTGATGTCTGGACACCAGGTTCCATTTATCCCCGGGGCGATGAAGCTGCGGAAGCGCTGCTGCTGACCAACGCCACAGGAGCGTGAACACATACTCCACTCTCCCCACTCTGTCCAGGAGCAGTTTCTGTGGGCACATGCCTCATCCACACACACTCCACCATCTCTCAAACAACAACAAATAGGGCCAGGTGAGTTTAATATTGCTTTTAGGAAAAATTTAAATTAGAGCTCATTTACAAGTCAGGATATCTGTTTACTGAGTCACGGAGAGCTTTAAAGATTAACGAAGGTTAAATACATCTTTAAATTTGTAGTGTGATTTCTCAAATCGCCAGCTGGAATAAGGTCACAGAGCTACCCTTGACTTATACAGTGAAGATGGCATTAATTAATATTATATTATATTATAATATGAGGAGCAGAGCATAGACAGTTTACCAGGACACTGAGGGAGATTGCAGACTTTCTGCTGTCTGCTTTCTCCTGTGCATAGTGCACTAATACACTCTCTCTGACGAAACTTGAGAGCAGGATGCCCGCCTGGTTCATTGCAGGATTTAGAACAGGAACTCCATGTTGTCCACATGGAGAACCCCAAGTCCTCATCTAAAGACAAGACAGACAGAGACATTATAAAGCATAATAAAAAAAACTGTTTATTATTGAGCATGACTTTGCTTAAATTAATGTTAGCAACTATACAGGTTACATTTTTTCAACTATGAGTGACCTCATTTGATTCAAAAAGTGATATACAGTATATTAAATGCATTATAATAATCATCAGTTCAGTTGTAGCACTGCTACATCTCACAGGCATCTGTGTTCTCTCTTGGTCTGCGTAGGTTTCCTCCAGGTTCTCTGGGTTACTTCTACCACTAAATACGAGTCAGTAGGTGGACTAGCTGCATTTGCCCTTAGGTGTGAATGTGTGTGTGTGTGTGTGTGTGTGTGTGTGTGCGCTTGAATAAGTTTGCTTGAATATGTGTGCATGTAGGTCTATAATAGAACTTTCAAGACCAGTATTCCCAGAAAAGGCTCCTGATTATTCATGTCCCTGACCAGGCTAGTGGTTCCTAGTGATGAATAAATGAAGGAAGTATTATTTTGTTTTTGTGTACTTTTCTACTAGATACTGTAAAAGACATATCCTTTTGTTTTGTAATGAGTGATACTTCAAGTTGATAAAATTTAACTAAATTTAATTTTTCATTTACATCGATCAGCCATAACATTAAAAAACATTAACAGGTAAATCCACATAGGGTTTAGGTTCCCCTTGTGCCACCAGGGCAGCTCTGGTTCTTTGGGGAGTGACTCCACATGACCTCTGGAGGTGTGCTGTGATGTCTGGCACCAGAACATTGGTAGCGGATCCTTTGCATTCTGTGAGTTGCATTTTGATGCCTCCGTGGACCAGAGGCAGCAAAAGGCATCAAAAGGCATCAAAAATCTGGCTTCCCATGGGAGCTCCATCGGATTGGAATCTGGAAAGTTTGGAGCCTAGGTTGGAAGCCCTGGCCTGTTTGCCTGCTGTAATCCCCCTTGGCCTGGGCTGCCCATGATCCTGTTACCTGTCTGCTGGTGTATAGTTGGTCATCAGTGTTGTGCATGATGTTATGGCTGATCGATATTCAATTCAATTTTATTTGTATAGCGCTTTGAACGATTGACATTGTCGCAAAGCAGCTTTGCACAATCAATTAAAAATTATTATTTAAGAATTTTTACTAAGATACAAGTGCTTTTTTGTCAAAAAAAATATTTGCATTTAATGTAGTAGAATTAAGGATGCATATTTGAATCAGAATAAAAAGTGGGGAAAATAATAAAAATGCACACACTTTATAGATGAAGGTATTTTTTTTAATACCTTTTATTTTTTTATACACTTTGTGACTTCATTATTACCTGATAGAGGAGACTCGACTGTAGGAAGCACATCTACTGCAAATAAAGAGTGATCATAAATTAGACTCATATGACACCTGAGGATTAGAAAGCATGTTGCACAGTGTAATTACTATGGAAATTTTTAAGAAACTATAACCGGGGACATCGTGCTTCAAAAGGAGGATGGGAGTAGACTCACCTGGGCAGTCTGGAGTCTGGCAGTATGCTGTCTCCTGCAGGTCTCCAACACAGTCTTGACCTCCATAAGCAGGGCTTGGGTTAGTGCAGGTTCTATTGCGCACTTTCTGTCCCAGACCCCCACAGCTGATTGAACAGGGACTCCAGGGACCCCAAGGACTCAGACCACCATCACGAGAACAAGGCACGAGAGAGCAGTTCCAGAGGCCATGCTCACACAAACTGAGAGGGAAGTCGGAGAGATACTCTATTATTGACAAACTAAACTCTTCAGTTTCTAGGTGAGGCGGGATGTTTCAGATCTAAGCTATTGTTGACTGGCATTTTAAAACCCTTCACATTTTTTACTTATTGTTTTGGAAACTCCAGGAGTTCTCAAACTGAAATGTTTTTCTCACTATTATGTATCCTCACCAAAGGCATTTAAAGTCTGTTTATAATCAAAAGTAAAAAAGGAAAAAATCCCATTTAAAGATTCACTAAAGACTGCATTACAGGAGCTTTGTAGCTTTGTAGAGTTTTCGCTGCAATTATTCTGATTTCAGACTGAACTGCCCTAGGCTTATGCGTGTTTTGCTACAATGCATAGCTATTCAGCAATTTGATCAAAGCCTACCATTGAGTAATTGAGTAAGGAAATCACACTCAGCAAGCAAGACACCTTTCACTAGACTGACTGTATTGGTTTACGTTGCTCCATACCAAACATCATCCTTGGAGAGAGGTAGCTTATGCAAATCAAGGCAATCTGAATAAATTTATGATTTTTTTGTAATTCACTGCCAGAATTTTTACCAAAACAACATGCAACCAGCTTTCCCAGAATCTCACATAAACAATTACAGAATTCGATATTTATATGTTAAGCTTTCTATATTAATATATGCATATATAAATCAACCTTTATAGGGTATACATTGGTGCTGAAAATGGACACGGCAATTCTTTTCACAGTTCCGTGAGTAGTTAAAAATCTAGCACAAATGTAATTTTAAATAAGGTTTAAATAAACCTTTTCTTACCAGGAGCTACACTCATGCATCAGCTCTTCTCCGGACCTGACTTCTGTTCCCACGGTAATGTTATAGAGATCTGGGGTTACCTCTGGGGTCACAGACACTTTCTGTAGTGAGGCCAAGAGCTCACTGTCGACCAGGCATGGACACTCCTAAACATTACACATGCCATTATTAAACACTATTTCGCCATACACCAATTATAATCAATTAAATATTTGCTACCATGTGCATATAACTTGGAGGCAGTGCATAATTTAAATACCTCTGAAGAATACTGTATTTGCTATTGTATAATGTGTTTGTACAGTCAAATAGGTATTTTTACATGGCCAAAATAGTGGGAATATTGGCAGGTGCAGACTTCCCCTTCTCACTGTTGTACCTACATACTGTGTTTTTTTTCTATATTGTTCATTGGGAATCAAACCCGGACCCTGGAGGTGCAAGGCGACAGTGATGACCACTACACCACCTACAACATTACCTGTCATTTTATCAAATGGAGGCAAAATTTATGGCATGTAATGTCAGTCATATAGCACAAGAAGTACTTTCAAAAACAATGACACAAATTAAACAGACTAAAATGTCCCCTAAACTCTGCTTAAGAACATACTAAAGTCATCCTTGACAAGTAGTATTAAGTCAAGTAAGCAAACAAACTTGTAGTAATATCTCTGTATTTATTATTATTATTATTATTATTATTATTAGTGGTGCTTGCAAAGCAAAGCACTACTATTATCTCACAGGCTTATATATTTTTTTCTTCTTTTTATTTTTCTTCCGTACAAAAGTTTGGCGCGTAACTAGTCCCGCACCATTTGTCGTAGGCCCATGAATGAGGTGTCAAATCATGCGGATTATTCGGGAATGGGGTGCTATGACTTTTCTAAGGGGTGGGTGGTTAACAATTAACCGCTCCAAAAAGTCCCATAGACTTAACATTATTGAGACCAACATCAGCTATGACATCATAGCTATGTCTATGATGCCGAAGCAAACACCACTCACATTTTCTTCAGGAAATGTGCCTCTCTAGTTATTATTATAATTATTATAATTATTATTATTATTATTATTATTACTCTTTCCGTTCTTCAAGGACTGATAACACATCCTGCTGAATGAGTTTAACTACATAATACTGTATATTCACACATCATTTTCAGGAGTTATGATGAGTCATGTGACCTGTAGGCAGGCTCCGTGGTGCTGGTAGGTATTGGGTGGACAGTGACATCCCTCTTCACAACCCTCGGAGTAACAGCCTTCAATCCCACTGAGCTGAGCACAGCTGAACGGACAGCCTTCTCCTCTTTCACACTCCCGGTACAAACGACCTGGAGGGCAGCCCACCTCTGACACACACACACGCACACACACACACACACAAGATAAATTTGCACAAATATGTGCAAAAAACGACAACAAAAACAATAGATAAATAGATTCTAATGACTGTTGTTGGTGCTACACTCTTACATACACACATTTATTTATAGAATGTGACAGAAGACATGGCACATGAGCAAAATCTGTCCTTTCATCCCGGACCTTGACCCAAAATTACTCAGTAATTAAACTGATCCTCCTTTTTTTTTTTAGAGCTGCACTAAAAATAATGAATAGCCTATTCCACAGCAAATAGTCCATCTGAGTTTCTAAAAGAATGAGCAAAGACAGAGCTGTGAAATGGAGACATTTCACTTTTAAATGAGAACATTGGTTAGGTTATTGTTTCAGCAGGCCAACCTGGGAGACTTTCACAATGGGCAGGATGATTAGGCAAATCTCGAAGCCAGACACCACTGTTCTTGTGGGAGAGTTTAATCTCAATAGCAAATACTCCTCTGCCTCAGAGTGTCGCAGTAGACGAATATAACAACCTGATTACAGAAGCCCATAAGATACAGATGGCTGATTTTCATGGATTTGTGCTTGAAAGGTCTGTTTGCTATGAGACAATGTGTTTCAGATAGATGTTGTGCCCACTTAGCTGTAAAATCAATTCCACAGACTCCAGTCCACATTTTTTTATGAACAATAAAAATATTGGGGTAATTAATCAAAGTACATAATTATCTTCTGGCCATAAATTAGAGCTATGGTGCGTATTATTCCTGAACTTTCAACAAATTTCAGAACACATTTCATAGACCAAGGTTTCTAGTCATTATTAGAACTCCGGAATGTTTTGTGTTTAGTTTATAAGTTAGTGATGTTTGGAATAAATTCATTCAATTTAAATCAATCATGAGTCAAACAGGCTTTAAAGACTTGAATGAACTCAATGATAAAAAATCAGCATGTATGGTGGTAATAGCAGATTTCAACTTTTACCATTTAAGAGGGGAAAAAATTTGCATAATCACTGGCTGAGCGTCATTAGCTCCAATTTAAGAGAGAGCATCTTTAATTAAGCACCGGAAGGAACTAAACTTAGGACAATGTAAAT
This sequence comes from Clarias laeviceps, assembly GCA_030014305.1. NCBI lineage: Eukaryota > Metazoa > Chordata > Actinopteri > Siluriformes > Clariidae > Clarias > Clarias laeviceps. Next base: position 26,733,186 of record JAQMYJ010000033.1, read on the forward strand.
GGGTTTTGTTGAAGCTTTTATGCATAATGATCTTATCCTTTGAGACTATGATCCTTTAATTCCATTTAACCATCCATGCCTAGGTGCTCAAGGTTGTGTATAGTCCACAGGAGGTAAATTCCCTCCCCTCTGGCGTCCCTGCAGTCCCTGCATTCACCCAAAATACTGCAAGTTCCCTTATAGACACTCTTGAAAGTATACATTCTAGTTCAATCCCATATCCTATGATGAAATAAGCAGCCATTTAAGTTAATCACTCTCTCATCGTCTATAACGCTTTATCCTGTATACAGGGTTGCGGGAATGGAGCCTATCCCAGAAGACTTGGGGTTTAAGGCGGGATATACTGTACCCTGGATGGGGTGCCAGTCCATCGCAAGGCACCATTTAAGTTAATATTTAAGATAATAAAAGTTTTGCATATATTACCCAAGCTTCTACACTAAACTTGTTCCTGTCGATTTTAGTGATATTATTTTTAATAACTCGATTCATTCCACATTATTGTCAAAAATAGCTAACCAGTGTATGAATAACTTGTTCTCATATTCACCACCCCTCTCTTAAGTGCAGGTTGTATAACAATGCAGTGAGTAACTCACCCAGGCACACTTGTGTGTTGCAGGTCTTGCTCTGACGTGTCATACCGGTGCATGGAGGAGTGCGGCAAGAACGGGTGCGTCTCTGTTCCCCTCCTCCACAGGAGACAGAGCACATGGACCATGCCGACCAGTCGTACCACATCCCAGAGTCTGAGGAGCACAGCTAAACATTAGATCATGCCATTTAAACTATTTATTATGGTTGCAAATTGGACATAACACAGTTACCTAGCCACCTTTATTTTTCTGTATTTAGTTCTATGCGTACCAGATTAAAGGTATGCATAAACTAAATAAACTGATTATGAGTTAAATAATTCAATTAAAAAGGTGGGGTTTTAAGAAAAATATCCAATCTAATCTACAGGACCAGAGAACCCTGTCTTTGAATATTTCCCTATAAAAGCAAATTTAACATAATGACAAAGGGACCATTCCTTACCAATCATTAAGACATTACTCATCTGAAAGAGACTGAATACACTAAAATGTCTGCACTGGTTACAGTATGCAAGTGCAAGTGTACACACCTGTGCAGGCATGACTGTTACACTCCTTCTGTTGGTCAGCACCACCACTACATTCTCTTCCTCCTCCCTGAGGAGCTGGGTTATTACACTGACGAATCCGCAGCTTGACTCCACCCCCACACGGAGCTGAACACTCGGACCATGGCCCCCACTGACTCCACCCACCATCAACAATACAACCAGGGAGCGAGTCACAGTGCAATACACCAGCTTCACACGTGCTAATAAAACAAGAACAATCCAGATGCAAGTGAGCACTATATATCAGAATTATGTATCAGCCTTGCAAATGTCAAAATGTCATAACTTCACTCTTAATAACAAAAAGGCTGTAAATATAAAAATATATATAAAATTGCAGAAGGCTGACATTACCAGTTGCTGCACTCTGTGATGATGCTCTCTCCTGAGTTTGCATATTGCCAGTTAGTCCTGCCTGGCCACTCCCATGCTGTGTTTGTGATATTTAAATCTGAATTATTAGGAAAACAGAAGGATGCCTGGTTAAGCTTAGAAATTTCTTGAGCTTGCATAAAAGAAAGTTGTACGACAGAATACTGGTTGCATGTCAAATATTTCTATCAAAGATTTTTAGTTGTGTCTGAATCACCACTATTACCATTCATCCATTCATTTTTGATACAACCAAACCTGCTCAGGGTTGCAGGGTTGGTACTTGGGGCACTAGGCAGGGTACACCCTGGAAAGGGTGCCAGTCCATTGCATTTGGAAAAGCCAGTTAGCCTAATCTGCATGTCTTTAAACTGTAGGAAGAAACTGAAGTACCCAGAGAAAACCAACCAAGCACAAGGAGAACATGCAAACTCCATGCGCACAGATCCGAGGCAAGAATTAAACCCCTCAACCCAGGAGGTGCTAAATAGCAAACTTTATGGTGAATAGGAAATTAATCCAGACAGTTTTTCCTTCCAGAGCCGCTCTTAAAATACGTAAAACATGTTTTAAGCACAATAAAGATCCATCATAATAAAAAATGTGGAAATGATTTCACACTGGAATGCTTTTCTCACCAGTAGTGCTGTTGTGGAATTTACACCGACACTCCACTCTCTCCACACACACGCCATCCTGCAGAACCATGTCACCTGCGCAACCACAGGTTGGACTGCATGCTGATGTGTCTATACATTCAGTGTCACCATGGAGATCTTCACATGAACGAGGACACGGCTTCCCACAAGGCCACTCCTCCTGTCCGCCCCCACAGTCTGAGTTTAGACAAGGAGAGACAGGATGATGAAACAAAGCTGCAATAACACTGGCATTCAAGTAACGGCAAACAGCCCACAAGTCTGACTAACAAGTCATGGGTTAATTTTGTCTTCTTTATTCAGCACTGATTACACCACAGTGTTGCTGAATTCTCAGTTCTGATTGGTCAGGAGGTAGTAATTAATAAAAAATTTTATAAGAGCAGTTCAAAGGCAGTCTACAGTACAGGTAGTCCCCAACTTATAAACATTTTCCGTTCTGGGAGAAGGTCCGATTTGTTCTTAAGTCCGACAAATTGAGTCTTATATGCCTCTGACACGAATATACAATGTAAAGCATACCAATTCACTTAACTAAATCTGTCTCCTTTCCCCAAATTGCGATCATGTGGCCAAAAACCTTAATCATGCTTAAGGAAATGTTGTCTCTGCACCTTTCACGCCTTTTGACCCCATCATTTTGTTTCTGTTTTCCGCTCAGTTTTTTCTCCATTTTGAGCTGTTTTCCATTGTATTGGACTGTGAACTCTGTTTTGTTGAGGATTTTCCGAAATTAGGATTATTCCCCATCAGAACAGCTTTTTCATCGTGCTCCCGGACTGATTCATTGAAACTGGCGAGGCCGACTCATTTCTCCAGGTCCCCCACACGCATGTGCATACAATATACTAGACTTTAGACATTTTATACATTAACTTACACACTGAAAATATTGTATATTATTGTAAATATTGGTATCTGGTGCACTGCAGTGTCTATTTTTTTTTTACACGTAAGCTACTTCCGTGATTGAACCGGAAGTAGAACCACAGTCCGTTCGTATCTGCGGAAATGTACACCCTAAATAGTGCACTAGCTTTCCATTTTAGGTTACTGGGATCAGTGTTGGGTGTACTTAGAAAACTTGGATTACATTTTTAATGTAACGAGTCATCTAATGCGTTAGGTCCGCCATTTAAGTACTCAGTTATTTAGTTATATTTTCAAAAATGTAATCCGTTATTCAGAC
>JAQMYJ010000033.1:26737393-26750882 GCA_030014305.1 Clarias laeviceps
CAGATTATGGGCCAAACTTCGCTGAGTGATGATGGTAGAATAATTATAAAGGTCTTGACTAAAACAACATGCATGAATCACAAAGGAGTTTTCATTTTCTGCAATGGAAAAGTCTAATTTATTTGTAGCCAATTACCACCCATCAGAGCACTCTCCCATCAAGGCTACAGCTACCAACCAGGGAGTGCAAAAGCTGCAACTTTTCAAACTTTCACTTTGCTTGCTCACATAGGGAGCCCAGAGCGAGCTCGGCCAATCAGCTGTAGGATGCTATAGCATCACCAGGGATTCAAACAGTCTCCGGATGATCTGGAGACCTTGTTACTGCTGCGCCACATGTATTAATATTTCAAAGATGTGATGCTGTTGCAAATCATGTGTGTACAATATCCAGCGTTTTTTTTTCCTGTTTTAAATAACATACTTTAATATTATTTATCATATATGATATATAATTATTAGTATAAAATATTACTTTAGTTTATAGTAGTTTACAGGTACTTTTTGCGCCCCACTGTACACAGGACACTAATGGACATTATTAGCAAATTAGAAAAGCTGACCTGAGCAGACGGTTTGGTTGTCCTGACAGCCACGACTCTGGAGGGACTCCCCGTGGCATGGCAGACCTCCAAATCTAGCAGGGGGGCTATTACACTCTCGCTTCCTGACAGACGCACCCGCACATGCATCGCATTCTGACCATTCACTCCACAATCCCCATGAACCATGGACTAGGAAGAAAAGAGACACATACAAGCAGTCAGGATCTTTCACTTATCTAATCTGTAAACCATACCTACCTACAAAACTAAAACAATCTGACGCTAATGTTTCTAGTAGGAAAACTGTACTTAACATAATGATGGAGAAATTGGAATGAATAGGGAAGTATGAACTAAACAGTATAGTGAAACTGTAAACTTGCTCACTACTAAGGTATATCAACATGCTGCTGCAAATCATGTAGACAATCATGTATTACACTATCCAGTGTTTATTTTTTCTTGTTTTAAATAACATACTTAAATATTAGTTATCATATATGATATATAATTATTATTAATATAAAATATTACTTTAGTTTATAGTAGTTTACTGACGGTACTTAGATTTCAGTATATTGGTTGTATCTAGTATCATTTCATGTCATCAGTGTATTTGCAATAAACGTGTCTGTCACCTGGGCAAAAAGTGACTGATGAACAGGGTTGTCTTTCTATCTGCACTCCGACCCCCTGGTGCTCCTCTTGTTGACCTGGACATGCTGCCCCTCCTGCTGTGAACACAGGACAGGCACAGCTCCTGTAGCGAGAGACCCACTCAGCACCACAGGTCTTCGAGCATGGCGTCCAGCTGGACCACTCACACCAGCCTCCATTCACTGAGATGAGGGGATGAAAAACAGTTTCCTATCAAACTGTTCATTAGAAATGTCTAATTATACAGTAGTAATAGGGTAAGTCATTGCGATTAGAAATGGAATGTAAATCTAAAATGCTTTAAAACTCATTTATGGTGTGACAACGAGCGTTTTTCGACTGATAAAACATTCTGTTAATTAAGTAAAATTACTTTAAACGAATTTCTTATTTAAATTACTTACACAAGTATTATTCAACATTTCCTGGCCCAGAAATGAGGTTCACCCCCTTTTTAATTAAAATGAAGTTATACAGCATACATACCGAAGTTTCAATAGAATTTTAAGCAGCGAAGACCTTAATATAAAATTACAAATTACTCTCTTATTGTAAACACAATATAAATAAAACAATGTGCCAAACCTGGGCATGGGTTGTTGCCACATTTGAGCTGTCCTCCATCACATGTACTATAAACAAACAAAGAAAAAGTAAATTGGCATTAATTTGTGTATTGGTGTAAATTGGAATTAATTTCTGATTTCCGCCCATTATGTAGCTTTCCAGGCTTCACCAGTTGTTGCAGCCATCAAGAGTAAGGACTGTCTCTCCGGGAGCGATTCGCTGTCCGGTGGTCAGGTCCAGACAGGGACACTGCTCTCTCTCTACGCACGCCGTACCGTTTACATTCAACACTTTCTCATCGATGCAGTAGCAGCCAGGCTCACAACGCCAGTCACAGTGCTGTGGGATATTCATCATCATCATCATCATTATCCAAAATAGTATAGAGTCTTCAATATTCATTTTTAAATATCCCTAAACTGTAAGAGATTAACACCTATTATATATGGTATAGCAGTTATTCATCTCACTAGCTCAATCTGTGTTGTTCATCAACAACCTGTTTTACACTTAACATACTTGTTAATAAATAGATAGATTTTAATAGCTCTCCTAATAGTCTTGAGCAAGTACACTTTTCCAATAATGGAAGAAATTATATTAACAGAGCTTCCTTGCACTTGCATAGTTTGTGCATAAAGTCTTTAGATACAGATTAGCTTCAGATGAACTGAACAGAATACAAATCATGTGAAAGTCCTTTCTGCGGGGGCTCAGTCTATTAAATCAAAAACTTGGAATCTTGGATATACAGTTAATCAAACTGTCCAAACAACATTTACACTCTGTGCTCAGCATATGTAACAAAATTATGAAAAAAAAAAAAAGATAAATGATTGTAACATTACAATTCAACCAGGTACTGTAGTACATTGCATGCAAAGAGCAGAGCTTGTACTCACAGTCAGTTCATCACATGTGCGAGGACATGATGGTCCACAGCTACTGAACACAGTGCCTGAAACATCTGAGCACTGCGTCACTGACAACACAACACACATGTAAAATTATTTATTTTGACACACAAACAAGCCAGACAAATGCCATTTGCAAACCAGGCTGCCACAAGGAAAGTGAAAAATAGCAAGAACCTGGACAGTGGTCTGTGTTACAGGCTACAATCTCGGCTTTTAGACCCTCGCAGAAGTCTCCATCTCCCTCTGTGGCTGGGCTGTCACATTCACGCCGGCGGCTGCGCACACCCCCACCACATGTCTTTGTACACTCTGTCCAGGATGTCCACTCGCTCCATCCTCCATCACCTTTATGAACAGCAGTGACATTATAAATTGCATCCCTCTATCTTCTCTAAAGAAGATTGCTCAGTGTAACGCATGGAGGATCACTTACGGCTGCATGCAGTCTGGACACATGCTTTATCCTGGCGGTCTGGGCCTAGGCAGGGCAGTCCAGCACCAGCCCGCTCGGGATTGGAGCAAAAACGATAGCGTGACTGTAGGCCAGCACCACAGGACACTGAACATGCACTCCAAAGAGTCCAGACTGACCATCCACCATCCACTGCCAGGAGATAACCACTCGATTATAAAAGTATAAGTTCAATATATTCTTAGAAAGCAGAACAGAGAAACTCTAGGTGAATCTTACCATTGCACTCTACTTGTGTGCAGTTTATCAGTCTTCCTGATTCACAAGTACTGGAAGATAAGATGATTGAGAACAAATGGTTTTACCCAATCAAATTCATAATGGATTCCAAGATGTCTGGGCCTTATCTTGAATTTTAAGGTTGTAATTAGTTAACAAACTAATGGTAATAAAACTATTTGTTACCAGGTGTTGCAATCCTTATTAACCACAGCTCCAGGCTCAAACTGTTCACCGTCTACGTCACAGCGACACAGAGGCAAAGGCACACACCTCCCATCCTGAGAGAAACACAACATGATTTAGCAAGAAGACAGGAACGAGGAGTATTTCAGATATCTAAAGAATTTACACACCTGTAGCGCAGAACCCTGTGGGCACTGACATCCTGGAGAACAGGTGGAGTTCAATACAGTGTTCATGCCCAGATCAGAACAGAGCAGTCCCTCTCTCACACACGCTGTCCACTCCTGCTCGCCGGCACAGCCAGTGCCATTACCTACCATACACAAACACCCAGGAAGCAAAGAGGCACAGGAAAAAAGAATTTACGAGAGGCCATATTTTTCAATTTGAAGCACACACATACTGTATTGCTGTGCACATTTACTCACTGCAGCGGTGCAGATTGCAGGCGCTAAACTGCTGTTGTGTGCCGTGAGATCTGATTGGCCCTCGGGTTCTGCTCTTGTATCCACCACCGCATGGCACCGAGCACTCAGACCAAACGCTCCATGGGCCCTTCACTCCTGGAAGCACAAAACATCTTACAAAAATTGTGTATAATCTGCCATACAAGTCATATTGTGTGACTATAGAAATGATAACGTATTAGAACAAGTGCATTAGTTTAAGCCCCACAGCTGGAGCAGACAGTCAAGTTTATAACTGCATATCTCTAAAAGCCCTACCACTACAAGGGGTGATGCTACACGTGTCCAGCTCAATCCGGTCGCCAATACAAGGAAGGCCTCCAAATGCTGATGGAGGATTAGTGGCTGAGCGGTACCGCCTCCTGATGCCAACATCACATGTCCTGCTGCATGAGCTCCAGGATGTCCACTCACTCCAACCACAATCAACTGGTTAGAAAAAAAAATATCACATAGCAATGTGTGGAAACATTTATGCTACCATAGTGTACAGGTTTGCTTACAGTAATTAAAGAAAAGCCTTGAAATAGAAAATCCATCTCACCAGGGCAGGGAGCTTTACCACACCGCATTGCTCCATTAATACAAGTACTGTGAACAAATAATCACACCAAACACACACACACACACACACACACACACAAAGCAGATATATGACATTGCATATATGTTCATGCAGCAAAATTAATAGCATTACAGATTTAACAAAAAAAAAAGAAGAAACAAGACTGTTTAATATATACCAGTTGTTGCAGGCATCATGTGGCACACTGTCACCCTGTGTATAGAGCACCCCCTGGTGGTAGCAGGGACAGTGGCTGAGAAGCACACAAGAATTGTTGAACAGGTAGTGGCCTGGAGAGCAGTAACAGCCATCATAGCACTCTGTGGCACACTGCACTGAAGTCATAGCATCAAGGCACACACGTGGACATGCTCCTCCCTGTGCCTGGCACTGTTCTTTAGTCAAGTAGTTCATACCAATCGGACACATATCTGCAAATACATAGAGGAAAAAAAACAATAATTAATATTTAGTGATTATTCCAAGGATATTATAAGCCTGTTTCTAAACTAATGGACTTAAACTTAAAAAAAAGGGAAAACCATGAGTGATAAAAGTGCTTGTCTGTTATAGTTTTACTGCTGCTGATCTATAAGTTAAAATGAGTATCAAATGAAACCCATGATAAGTATTTGTTGTTGTTCTTTCGGCTGCTCCTGGCAAGGGGTCGCCACAGGGGACGATTTGGTCCGCACATACCAGCTTGGCACAGGTTTTACGCTGGCTGCCCTTTCTAACGCAACCCTCCCATTTTATCCGGGCTTGGGACCGGCACTGCATCCAGTGGCTGGAAATCCAACCCGGGCCTTCCACAGAGCAGGCAAAACACCTACCACTGAGTCACCAGTCCCCTCATGAGAAATGTTTAAGATGCATTATTTTTTAAAATCTATTAAAATCACAAAAATATTTATTGTATATTGCATAATACTGTATATTTTTGTGTGTATTGGAACCTCTTGGCAAATCTTAATAAATATTATAAAATTAAATATTATATGATAATAATTATCTAATTAAAATATTTGTATATGCAATGTATTTTTTAAGTTTTTTGTGAATTAATTAAAAAAAAGATTAATATCGAACAGCAAGGGAACAGTTTGTTCTCAAACGTACTGATTAAGGATCTAAGTTACTTTTACAACTGCCAGTTCTGGTGCCAGAGCTGTCCTGGTGGCACAAGTGAAACCCAAAACCTAGGTGATTTTAACGTTAATCGTATTAATGTAATGGCTCAATAGTGTATGTTCCTATGGTGATCAGTAAAACCTGTGCAGGGCTGGGAGTTGCAGTCTCGGGTCTGTATATGAGGTCCCATACAGCTGCTGCCTCCGTACAGAGGGGGAGGAGAACTACAGAAACGTTCTCGAGTCTGAACCCCAGAATCACACTCAGATGAGCACTCAGACCATGCAGACCATGCTGACCAACCACCATGTACTGCAGAGGCAAATGAAGTTACAGTTTACAAAAAGTTACACACACTGTAAACATCAAAGCATAACTTGTTTAGAGCAAGAGTACGGACAGAGTATGCATTGTATAACAAAAGTACTGTACTTCAGGACAATTTACTTTAAAAGAGTAGAATCTGTGTATACCTGGACAATGTAATGTATTACAGGGCTCATGTTCTTCCCCGTCTCCAAAGCAGGAGGCGGAGTCAGTGTGGTTACAGCTCCTAAAGCGGCGTCTCATTCCCACAGCATCCACGTCAAAGAAACATGTCTTACTGCACTCAGACCATGAAGACCACTCACTCCATGGAGCCCCTTTCAGAAATGATGAAACAGGAAATTAAAATGTGGTAAAGGTATATATGCTTAATAGCTATTAAATGAGTATCACATCATAATCTGTCCAAGGTTTCAAATCTGTTTTAAATATTTAATCTTTCAATGGCTGAAAAAAAAAATCACTTAATAGAACCTGGAACATCCTGCAGAATCTACAATTACAGTTTACCCAAATAAGGCAGGCAATGTTCTATTAATAAGCATGAAGAAAAAAATCAGACGTTGGCCCATTTTCCTCTGCCATCCCAACCCCAACCAGCTGCCCACTCTGAGGTGAGTGAGGTCAGGACTGTCTGGCGAATGTGGCAGTAACTCTCAGCCAAGTTCCAGTAATGTACTGGATGTGTGTGTTCATGAATGTGGTGTTCATGAATGATTTTTGGTATAGTTCCCACAGACAGATGTGTTTCTTTTTCAAGTTGACAAGTTATCTGTCATCTTTTTTTAATAATCAGGCATTCCATTCACTGAGTGTTCATGGGAACAACTTTGAGCCACCTTGGCTGGGATCATTATTTATGGACATACTGACTTCTTAAAACGTTTGCATCATTCAAATGTTTTACTGCTACTAAGAGTCTCATCATCATTTCTGTGCTCGAAACCTCAGTTTCACACCTTCATTAACAAGAAATTTCATTACAAGTCCCGGTTTGACTTGAAAACTCTTTGTAGAATTTAATAAACCCTCCTTCACATCAAACCCCATCCATATCATGATTCATGTTTACAACCATTGTTAGCTAAGTTTAGATAGCTAGCTTAGAAGAAATAGTAGACTATAATCAGAAATTGCTGGAATCTGACCTGGGGGGCAGGGTGTGTAGCATTGCCGTGCTTCTGTAGAGTCTCCAACACACGGCTCTACGTTCACAGCTTCAGAAGGACTCAAAACTGACCTTTAATTAGAGATAATTATAATTCAATAAAAAATTTGTGAATAGTTTAGAAATTATCTACTTGGTGGTAAAAGATAATCCTACCTAAACCGTTGCTGGATGCCGATTCCACAGCTGCTGTCGCATGAGGTCCATGCGGACCAGACTGACCAGTCACATTTGGGAATACAGCTGGAGTTGTCACAGGAGACATAACCATCTCGACACATACTGTATAAAAATAAATAAATAAATAAGTAAGTAAAAAAAAAACATACATTAAAACTATACAACTCGGGTCTCAACTCTGCTAAAGAGTCTTCAATCAGCAGTGGGTATGTTACAAAATCTTTTGAATTACTGTATTAAGTTATTAAACGACTCATTAAGAAACCCATCCTTGAGCCCTGTCAGCTGTCCAATTACAAATTTTCCCTTTATCTCGAAGATTCTGGAAAAGGTAGTAGCACAGCAGCTATGTTCATGTCTATATAGAAATAGCATAAACAAACTGTATCAGTCAGGATTTAGGCCTCATCACAGCACAGAGGCAGCACTTGCTAAAGTAGTAAATGACCTTCTATTAGCCTCTGATCAGGGTTGCGTCACTATACTTGTGTTACTCGACCTTAGTGTAGATTTTGACACTATTGATCATAGTACTCTCCTTCACAGATTAGAAAAATTTAGTAGAAATTAAGGAAACGGTCTTCTCCTGGCTCATATCCTATTTGACTGATCGTTATCAGTTTGTAGGTTTAAATGGTGACTATTCTGTATGTTTTCAAGTGGAGTTTGGTGTTCCACAGGGTTCGGATTTAGGCCCACTGCTTTTTTTCTCTTTACATGTTTTTTCTGGGCAACATAATTCATACAGTAGCATGGTATTATTTTTCTTTGTTATGCTGATGACACACAGTTACTGTATACGTTTCAGCAAAACCAGATGAGAAAAACCAGCTTACTGAAGTTGAGCAACATGTACAGGACATAAGAGACTGGATGTTAATTAACTTCCTTTTGCTTAATGTCTGATAAGACAAAAGTTCTAGTCAAAGGGCCACATGCAGCTAGAAGGAAGCTTTTTTGATCACATTGTAAGTTTAAAAGGCCTTTCTGTTCCATCAAGTGCAACAGTGAAAGACCTCGGTGTGATTATAGATTCCAGTCTTTCATTTGAAGCACATGTAGATAATATTACCAGGATAGCATTCTTTCACCTCAGAAATATTGCCAAGATAAGAAATATGTTGTCACTAAATGATGCAGAAAAACTAGTTCATGCTTTTATCACCTCTAGGTTGGACTATTGTAATGCCGTACTGTCTGGTTGTTCAACTAGGTGTATAACCAAGCTTCAGTTAGTTCAGAATGCAGCAGAATGCAGCTTCACTAGAACCAGAAGATACAAGAACCTCAATCACCCCAATCTTATCCACACTGCATTGGCTTCTTGTGAAATTTCACATCGATTTTAAAATACTACTTTTGACGTACAGTATAAAGCATAAAATGGTCTCTCACCGCAGTATCTGAGTGAATTGCTAATGTCTTACGATCCGCCACGCCTACTTCGATCAAAGGATTCAGGCTGCTTGTCAGTACCACGTACTGTATTATGAAAACTACAGCAGGGGCAGAGCTTTTTTCTTACAAACCCCCAAAGTTATGGAATTGTCTTCCAATTAATGTTCGGGATTCAGACACAGTCTCAGTGTTTAAGTCTAGGCTAAAAACCTATTTAGTTAGCCAAGTATTTTTATAAATAGATTTGCCTTAGGTACAGGAGCAGATCTGTGGGACTCATAGACGCAGTGTATTATGGTGAACTCGTATGTTTAGAGGCTGTCTTCCCCACTCTCGTTGTTCACTTAGGTTTGTTGACAGTGAAGTCGCTTTACATCTTAGGGAGCCCTCATGTATGTGTTTCCTTCTGGCTCTCCCTTTTACTTATGCTGTCATAGTTAGTCCTGCCGGAGTCCCTGCTTGACTGTGACCATACCTAACTATTATCTCATCTACTCTATTGCTCTCTTCTTCTCTCTCTCTCTCTCTCTCTCTCTCTCTCTCTCTCTCTCTCTCTCTCTTTCCCTCTCCCTGTCTATCTGTTGAGCTATACATGTCACTCCTGAGCTGCCAGTGGTTCCTCTGCCTTCTGGACCTGTCTGACTCATCCTGATGTCCCACTTCTGGCTGAAGATCTCATCGCATGGATGCCCTGTGTGGTCTACTTGGGATGCGTGTGGTGACTGGGGACGGTTTCACTTTTCCATGAAGACGGTCCTGTCCTCGGCCGATGCTGACAGCTGTAACTGCAGTCACTCGATAGTTCATGGGCTGGAGTTTCCTACAGTCTACCTGAGCTTCCAATAACAAACTGGACTCCATATTAACTTAAACACATCTCCTGTCATACTGAACTTCCAGCCTCCTAACACACAGCATGACTGCAGACCAATTCCTGCTATCCGTTATCACCCAAATGAGGATGGGTTCCCCGTTGAGTCTGGTTCCTCTCAAGGTTTCTTCCTACTGCCATCTCAGTGAGTTTTTCCTTGCCACTGTTGCCGTCGTCCTCAGCTTGCTCATCAGAGACAATCTTATCACTCTGATTTATACACATTCACATTTCATACACACTTATATAATTCTTTTGATTGTGTAAAGCTGCTTTGCAACAATGTCAATTGTTAAAAGCGCTATACAAATAAAATTGAATTGAATTGAATTACAATATTAAACGTCGCATTGCTCACCAAAATGTACAGTTGTCTAAGATGACCTCATCCCCTGGTTGAAGCATTGACCCCTTCCATACACACACACATTTGCTCACATTGACACATCGACCATCCTGAAGGAACAAACCAACTGGACAACGACACCCTTGAAGAAACAAAGGAAAACAGAAGCAGGAATAGTTAACCATTTTTACAGTGCTAAAAAAATCCTTTTGCATGATTCTATAACATTGCTTTATTGATTGCATGAAATACATTGATCAGCCATAGCATTATGATCATCTGCCTAATATTAAGTAGGTTACTCTCTTTGCCACCAAAATAGTAGTGACCTGTGTGTTCTGACACCTTTCTATTGTAACCAGCATTAAACTTTTCACTAATTTAAGCTGGGTAGGAAATATTAGACAGCAAATGAACCTTTTTTTTCATAAGTTAAAAAGAAAAAAATGGACAAGAATAAGGATTTGAGTGACTTTGACAAGGGCCATATTGTGATGGCTAGAGGACTAGGTCGGAGCAACACAGGTCACAGGTCACAGGTGGCCAGGGCTTACTGATGCTCATGGGGAGTGAAGGCTGGACCATGTAGTCCGATCCAATAGAAGTGCTGGTGGAGTTCAAATTGATGAAACTGCATCACAGTTATGGTAGCAAAAGGGGGTGCCTACTCAATATTAGGCAGGTGGTCATAATGTTATGGCTGATTAGTGTACAACAGACAGATTTGTGTTACGATAGGTCAGTGGTACCTGTTACACAGTGAGAGGAGCAGTTACTCTCAGAGCTAAGATCTGAGCAGGTCAAAGGGCACGGCTCCACTCTGCCTGCTGCACAGTCCGCGTCTGTTACTAGCACCATGCCGTTAGTGCAGCCTACAGCAAACCACAGAAATGAATCATTGTAAGCAAGCATAACTTAAAACATAAGCCAAAAGGAAATTCACAGACAGACAAATCTTATAAAGTTATACAGTTATAGCACTAATGAATACCCAGACTGCTTAACCAACACTGGTACAATCCGTACAGTTTAGAGATTTATATCAATTTATGTCTAGTAACTTGTTTAATAACTGGGAAGCAGTAGTAATTGTAAGTAACTATAAATTCCTGTTCTTAATATTTGTTTAAAAAAAATACCCATTCTTGCTTAGATGTTTGCTTCATCTAATGATGATAGTCAATTTTTGTTTTACCGCTCTCAAAAATGCTTCAAAAAACAAGTAATTGTGGCTGTTCAGAAAAATAGGAAAGTAAAGCAACTCAAAGTAATTTTACTTGGTAAAAATTTAATAAAAGGCTCAAAAATAGGAAAGGCAAGGAAGAGTTTAATATGGTAAAATGTTGCAAGGTCAAGATGGAAATATCGATGCATACGCTGTTCCTGTTTGAAAAGTGTGGCTAAATGTGCTAAATTCACTTTCTGTGCTAAATGTGTTGCTAAATTAAATACTCAGGAGCTGGTACACTCTCACACCTTTATGGGTGTCTGTGCCGGTTCCGCATTGGTGTGTGTTGCAGCTCTGAGTCTGCATAGTCATCCCCTCACACTCTTTCCCACGGTTTTTGGGTGGAGGGTTTGAGCAAGATCTGTTCCTTAGTCTCAGACCACCACCACATTCAGCATCACATTCTGACCATTCACTCCATTCAGCCCACTGTCCATCCACTGAGAGAGGGGGAAGGATGGGGATGAGATAGGCACAGAGTGAAGAGAAAAACATGTTAAATGAGACATAAGAAGGATTAGATAAATTTAAAACATCCTGGGAAATCAGACAATAAAGCATGGAGAGGTGACATTCTTTAACATTCTACCATCCAGTGAACTGAAAAATTATAAATAGAATAAAGTAAGATAAAAACAATAAAACTATAAAGTTGGCCCTCACCAGGACAGGCCTGAAGGAAGCAGGCTCTGCTGTCAAACTGTGCGCCCCCACAGGAGCCCCCGGGTCGAGCATCCCTCAGGATCCTACGCTGGCGGAACAGAGAACCCAGACCACATGATGCGCTGCACTGACTCCACGCTGTCCAAGCAGACATCACACAGTCCACTGCAAAACAGAGCAAAGGCACAGAGGAGCTTGAAATGTAACCTTTAAATGCATTTACTGTAGATTTCCCATAACAAGACTAAATGAGCATTTCTATGATAAAGGTAACATAAAATCAACTATTAAAATGAACTGATCTGATATCTGTAATAGTGTACCCACCACAGTTTCTCTCATCTGAGCCATCAGCACAGTCTTTGTGGAGGTCACACTTCTTGTCCAGATGCACACATTCCCCACTGCTACAAGTAAACTGTTTGGTAGAACAGGGACTTGGCACCAGGGGGCGACGTGTGGGTGTTAGTGGGGCGAGTGTAGAGGAACCTAAGGGATGTCAAACAAAATGAGCTGTAGTATAAAAATCTAGCTATTTTTTTTTTTAATAGAAGGTTTTTTTGTTGTTTAAGTAGGTACCACAATTATGTTCATCTGAGCCATCTGGACAATCCTCTCTTCCATTACACACAAGAGTTGCATCCACACAGCCAAATCTTTTGCAGGAAAACTGGTCCTCTACACACAGCACTCTGGGTAAACCACCATCATGAGGTGTTGTTATGTTCCACAATCCTATAAGTTAATTTTGCTACAGGTGAGAAATACAGTATGTATACAATATGTATTCATTCAATTAATTAATAAGCTAATACAGCTTCTGATATGTCTAGATCTCAGCTTGTAGTATTGAAAACTACAATACATTGAAAAAAAGAATACAGTGGAACCTCGGATTGTGAGTAACGCGGTTTGCGAGTGTTCCGCAAGACGAGCAAAGATTTTTAATAAATTGTGTCTTGAAAAACGAGCAAGTCTAGCTTTACGAGTACCGCTTCTTGTTTTGATGCCGAGCGTCACGTGACGAGCGTCACGTGATCACAACTGAGCCAATGGTTTTTCTCTCTCTTTTGCGTTGCGGAATTTTGGGTAATCGTCTCCCCTGCTGGGTCTTAGTGCTCGTCTCTTACTGGTATAATCAACATCCGTGCACGCGTGTACTCTTTACTATAACACTGTGACCACGTATGTGCGCGTAAAACATATTTTATTTTGTGTTATTTTGTGTAAGTGCGTGTGTACAGTGTGCGTGTACTGTTTCTTATAACACACGTGTGTGCACGCGTGTAAAGCAAAAGAAAGTCTCATTAGAGAGGTTAAAGATCCATTTTCTCCCTCTTTGTTTCAGCCTGTCATGTGTGTGCGCGCGCACATAATTTGACACTGTGCCCCTTCACACACAAACACACACACTCTCACCTTTACACCCCCCCACCCCCTCTCGGCTTCTCTCACACACACACACACACACTCTTTCTCTCTGCTCTACACAGAAACTCTGCTCCGTCGCGATTCTTTTCAAAGGTAAAGTGCAGGTTCATTTGTTTGTTTGTTTTACTTTACAGCAGTGATTCCGTTAGTA
>JAQMYJ010000033.1:26751317-26766039 GCA_030014305.1 Clarias laeviceps
AGAGAGGAGAAAGGTTTACTGTGTAAGATGAGAAGGGGGAGACGGGAGGGGCTGATTCCTCCTCTCCGCTTACTTTAAATTCGCACACACACACACAAACACACACACACACACACACACACACACACACACACACACACATGCCTGCGCACATAAAAGGAAACAGTTACTTTTTTTAAAGGTAAAGAGCAGTTTAATTTGTTTTATTTTTACTTTATATTTTGTGTTAATTATTTTTATGTATTTATTTGAGTTTCCATTATTTCTTATGAGAACATTTGCCTTGATTTACGAGTGTTTTGGAATACAAGAACACTTCCGTAATTAATTATGCTCGTAATCCAAGGTTACACTGTACTTTAAGCTACAATATGGACTATATACCTGGATGTCCAGTCGGTCCCTCAGGGCCAATACCAGGTCCCCCTGTAACAATAGGTGAAACACTTGCCACTCCTGGACGGCCATCTTGTGGAGTTTTGGTGTACGCTCCAGGAGATCCAGTAGTGTAGGTTTGGTATCCAGGACTTCCTGGTGTTACAGTATGATTCCGTAAACCTGGTAATCCTGGAGTAGGAGCAGAGAACACAAAATGGTTAATACAGTAATAATGGCTGAGCTTTCAAAACATTTCTGGTAAAACTGGTCAACACAAGTTTGATGATTTTGTGAGCATTGGTATTATTAATCATGTTAACCATAACCATGATGAACACAATATGAAGCTAGATTAAATTTAAAATTCAATCAAATACTAGGCTGCCAAGGCTAGGATGCATGAATTCTAGTGCAGGACGAGAGGTTTTCTGAATGCTGATTGACAGCTGAGTAGATCTGACTCTCTGTTCCTGATGATTAGCTGGATGTTGTTGGTCCACATCATGTTATTTTCAACTCATGAAGTGCTACAGAGATAGACATTTGTTCTCTGAACAGATAACTGTGTGGTGACAACCTGTTCCAGAATAGTGACTTGTCGACCACATACAGTATACCATCTATAATTCAAAAGCAGGAAATGTCAAATATTAGCCATTTACAGAAAGTTTAATTATATGTATAAGTATGTGTGTGGTTGGTCATCATGACCAACCACACACATACTTATACACTACTGGTAAGGTCTTTATCCACTGCGCCTTAAGTTTTTTATGGTTCAGTGATTTATAAGTCACTCTGTGGGTTAACAAACAAAAAACACTCCTCTGATACTGGTTAGGTAAAGGGACTGGAGTAAAAATGACACTCAAAAACTTGACAAAAATTAGAGCCAAAAAAGTCATTTAGGAAGGATGGAGAACTATTCCCAGAGACTACATTAACAATACAAGAAAATATGGATTTTTGGAAACAAAACATTAGGAAATAAGACCTTTGCATTGTACAGTATCTCTTAGAGAACAATAGCTGAGGAAGTTGCACTCATGTGCAGTCTTTATTTTAATTATGGACAAATATGTACATAGTTAAAGATGAATAATTAAAGACTGATCCACAAGCTCCGGAGGTAAGATCCATTTTTCTACTTCATGTGCACGTTTTTGTTTTGGTAGTTACAGAAGTGGTCAGATCAAGATGGTGATAACTACTTTCTACCCAGTACATATCAAACGAGACTGTACAGTCAGCTGACTTTATGAAAACAATGTGGTATGAAAAAGTATGTGGACATCTGATCTTTATGCCCAATGTGCCTTTTGAAAATTCTATTCCAGATTAGTCCCTTTTTGCTGTTATAATCATATCCTATCCTTTGGAAAGGTAGATTTCCATAAAAGGAGAAATGCGATCAGACACTGATGGCAGACAAGGAGGCCTGGATTTCATTCTGAATTCTAATTCATTCCAAAGATGTTCAGTGGGGTTGAGGTCAGGGCTTTGTGCAGTAATTTATATACTGTACTACGGGAATGAATAGTCTGTCTGCCCTTTAGTGATACTGTAGACATACACTAGACTCACCGCAACGGAGCTCATCTGAATGATCTGCACAATCAGGCCTGCCATCACAAAGAGCTGCCACAGGCACACACTCCCCATTTACACAGGCAAACTGACCAAGCTCGCAGGGACTCGGTGTCACAACACCAACTCCAGAAGGCGCTGTGGTCACTTCAGCAGGGACAGGAGTGACTAATTCTTCTATGTGCAGAAAACATTCATGATTACATTAGATAAAGCAACACTTCAATTTCTAATTCATCTGTTGCTTTGACATACTTTGTTAAATTTAAATAGTTATATTATATAAATATATTAATTTGAAATATTTTAATAGTTTATATTAATAGTTAAATTTAAGTAGTTCATGTACATGGATAATCTTGTTGTTGATCGTGTCTCAACTCGACAAATGCTAATAAAATAGAAGGCATAATCTTAAACTTTCAAGGATCTTGGTTTGTTCATGAAGAAAAAAAGAGAAATCCTACCTCCTCTGCATCCCAGGATCTCCACTCGGAGGTAAAACGTGTGGCGGTACTGCACTGGAATGATACGCAAGTAACGAGCCCTCACCAATCTGCCCAGCCAGCGTGTGACTGGTGTCCTGCCTACCATCCGCACCTCAAAGATCTGTCATAAAGCAATTCATGTTCACTAAAAGGTATGCCTTACACCTTAGAGTTTGATTCACATTCAAAAGACACACCATGGACCGTAATATACAATCTAGATTTTAGGGAATATGTACAGTTTATTTCTCATTACACAGGTGAGAGATGGATATACTCAAGGTTTTATTATTTATTTATTTATTTTTATTTATTTATTTATTCATTTATTATTGTATTTTTTTTTTTGTATTATTATGTAAACTATACCTTTGGGGCTGAGCTGTTACTGTCTCCACTCTCAGTAAAGTCTGTGAAGTGGTTCTCTGATAGAGCAAATGCCAAACGGTACTTGGAGAGATAGCCCCACATGCGCTCACTGCCCTGGGTGGTTATGCCAGATATCCAGGTCGGCTCCAGAAAATCCACTTGGAAATAGGGGTGGGGGTCTCCTGGTAAAGGGCTCCAGCCTGGTTCCATCACTAAACTGTTCGGGGAATATTATGTAACGGTACCAGATAATGAAAATAAATTTTAAAGTCTTCTTTCACCATCAGTGGAAAATTAAATATACAGACACATTTCTGTTACCCAATGTTAATGTATGGTACAGTACAACAGTTATTCTTAAGTAAGGAATAAAACATATAATTATCATCATCATCAACCTGTGATTAATAATGACAATAACAATGACAATAATTTATAATTTAGGCCTTAATATTATTCTTTTTCAATAAATACATGTTCTAAAGCTCTTTATTGCTCTTATACTACAGCAAATTGCCAACATTTACGCTTTTAAAAGTTTACAGAACAAAAATAACTGTTTGTAGAATAGAACAGTACTTTTTGGAGTTTTACAGTTACAGTTAGTTTACAATTACAGTTAGTTTACAGTTAGTTAGTTTAAAATTATCAAATCATAAAACAAGTAAATTTTGACACTGGAGACTCCTTCCAAATGATAAACAAAAGTAAGAGAAATAGTTATTATAGTAATAGAATGTATTAGAAAGAGGACATTACTGTAAATATGTGATCTTTGTTATAGGAAATTGATCAACACATTCTGTCCAATCAGAATCAAGAATTCAACAGTGATGTGGTAAAAGTCTTTTTATAATACAGTATCCATCCATCCATCCATCCAACTAGAGACCGTGGAGGCCAGTGGTGATTACTATTATTTTTATTCCCATTTTACAACCATGGTGGGACCTCTCATCATCATTCACATGCTTTCACACACAACAAGCAATTTGGGAACACCAATTAGCCTTATCTGCATGTCTTTTGATTGTGGGAGGAAACCGGAGTACCCAGAGAAAATACAACAAGCACGGGGAGAACATGCAAACTCCATTCACACAGACCTGAAGTGGGAATCAAATTCGGACCCTAAAGGTGCATGGTGACAGTGCTAACCACTAAGTCACCATGCTGCCATAATACAGTATACAGTACCTTAAATGAGTTTTTATTGTACTCTACATATTCTAGGTCCTGTAACCAAAAATGGACTATATTGTCCACATATTATGTCACTGAGTGTACCACAGTAGTAATTTAGCAAAAGAGAATTTACCAAAGACTACTAACTTTAATATAGTCCTGGCTCTACACTATACATAGAGACAAATTATGACTTATAAAAAAAGATTTAGATAAAAAATAAGACCTGACATTAGACATACTGTAGAATAAAAGATCAAATTTGTTATTGCAAATCAAACTAATTTCTCTGATCCAGAAATAAACATCATGCAACTTTGTCTTCACCACACATCGCCAGGCACTCACACATTAGGGACGATGTTGAGGCGGCCCGTGTCAGCTGGGTTGTTCTCTCTGAATGATGAGGCGGTCAGCTGACCATAATGCACACGGCCATCCTCCAGTCCCAGAGGAGAAGAGCAGTTACCTATGAAGCATGGATACAACACTTACTTTTATATGTGAACAAACTGGTGATCAAAAATCTAAAGCAATTTTCTCTCTTCTTAATTGTCAGCATATATTTTGTATTTTTATTAAGAATCAAACATATGGAACGTATTGCTGCTTGAGCAAAGAATTTAAAGATTTAAGATGATTGAAAGCTTGTATTTATGCTTTTACATGTGTTAAATATGTAAATATATTAACCACTCCTGTAGAAATATTTCAACCTTTTTTTTCAGCAACTTAATGAACCTGCTTTCTCTTGAGTGAATTTTAAAATTGTTCTTAAATTAATAAATTTTCATCCTAAATGGACACCTCTAGGCTTTATTGGATATCAAATTAAAGCAATTTTAAATAATAAATAAATAAATAAATAAATAAACATTAATACAAAAATGTTCAAAAATTTAAGTAGTTACCCAAAGAGCCAGGTTTTCTATGCTATATGAGGGAGAGAGAGAGAGAGAGAGAGAGAGAGCATCATTCATATGCAACATGAACTACAATATCAAGATTGAAAACAATATACATAAAAAAGTAATAAAGGTAATAAAAGTAACAGCCTTAAAATAAATCCAAAGTTCATAATATAATATAATAATTTTTTTATACTGCATGGTCTATTTCAAAGCATTATTCAAAGCAGGATTTTTATTTTCTTTATACTATGAGCACATTATGTTTAATGTCTTACAGGTGTAGTAGTGGGAGTTGGTGTATTTGCTGATATGACAGCAGCCATACTGGGTGTTCTAAGTGGAACAGCGGTGGGTGTGACGTGGGTGCGATTCGTTTCACAGCCTCTCTCATCAGCTCCATCTGGACACTGAGGAAACCCATCACAGCGCTGTGCAGCCTCAATACAACCCCCTGGAGGAGGGCATGAGAACTGATCTCTTCGACAGCCTCTGGAGCTCGGGGTAGGAGTGCCTAAAAGGTATGAGACATTTCAGAGTAGAACAAAAACTTATTTAACTGTAATAATGAATGCCAAAGATGTAAGATAAAATAAAAAACTGGCACACACTGATATTTAACTGGATTGCATTAAGCTTTGCTTACAGGGCTATTTTGGCCAAGGCCTCTTAAATATTGGCTTACTTACAGACAAATATAAAACATTAATATAATTTGGCAGTAAAACACCCTATAGTTGTTTAAGGTTTTTACTTTTCAACAAACTTGAAATAGTTTACTTCCTCAGCAATAATCCAGTGCTGACAATTTTTTTTTAAAGGATAAATCATACTTTTGTAGTTACACTATACATTAATTACTGTTATGCCTTTATGTTATGACAGCTATAAACTGTCATTTGTTTTTTCTTCTCTCACTTACTGTATATGACCATAAATTTCAGCTTCCCATGTTACTAAACCTAAAATGACATCTTTAACTCTGACTGTTACAAGCACTGACACTGGAGAAAACTTCCTTAAAATGAAAAATGCATAAAGAAGACTTAAAACGCTAAAAAAAAAATTATGCTTACAGAAAATTTCACTATTAAAAGATAAAAACATTTGAGTTACCCCTGACACCCAGGTTCAAATCCCACGACCACCAAGTTGCCACTGTTGGGCCCTTGAGCAAGACCCTTGACCCTTAACTGCTCAGATGTACAGTATAATGAGATCAAATTTAAGCCGCTCTGGATAAGGGCATCTGCCAAATGCGTAAATGTAATTTGTTTATCTGAAGCATTGCATCTTAGGAAATGATAGTGTATTAAAATGAGAGCATAACTATAAACCTTGAACGGCTGGTATAGAAAATTAATCTGCAGCTACCGAATAATCAGATCTGAGCATTGAGCACTGAGTGATTCAATACAATGTAAATTATAACAGTAGTAAAGATCTTGTTTATATCTATGGACCACCACATCTAAGTTCATCTGAACCATCTCCACAGTCATTAACCCCATCACAGAGGACTCCCTGAGTCTATATATATATATATATATATATATATATATAGTATATATAGTATGACATACAAAACCGTGTCAAGAAAAACTAAATGGGAAGGAAAAAAAAGTACAATAATATACAATTTAGGCGTAGGGTAAAATGATGTATCATGCATGTTGTGTTTTGCTCTGCTACATATATCAGCAAAAAGGGAAATGAGCTGTACACACCATCTCCACACCCCATCAACTCTACTCGCAGGTAAATGCCATTCTGGAAGTCGTGAGGCAGCACCCGCACAAACCGAGCTAACACCATCCTGTCCAGTTTATTTTGCATTACACCTCGATCATCATGGTTTCCCAGGAACACCTGCAGACAGGTCATTATTCAATAGAAAGTTATACTGTACGGATTTCATGTGGAATTTATATGTCTACATCGCTTAATACCCCAATAATTCTAAACAAACTTATACCAGTTTACATTCAGTACATTTTTCTAAAGAACATTAATCTTTATATCAAACATCATACTGAGGAAATCTCAGGGACTTGGCATCCTATGTCGACCATGGCATAGTTGTTGGTTGCATACTGTATTTCAGATAATTTCTGTCCATTTTGATGACCCTGTGCCCACTATATTCTCATTTCTTGGCTGAACACCATGTGGTCCTCTGCTATTATAGACATCCAACTTAATGTTTTTACATAATTATTTTAATAATTATAATATATTAATTATTAATATAAAATAATAATTTTGCATTCTGAGATGCTTTTCTGTTCACCACCAATGTAAAAAGTGGTTATTTGTGTTACTCTGGAATTTATGTAAGCTCAAACCAGTCTGACCATTCTTGTCTGACTTCTCTCATCAACTTCTACGTGTAGAACTGCTGCTCACTGGATGTTCTTTACGGCATTCTGTGTAAACATTTACATTTATGCTTTTGGCTTAAAAGTGCTTTAAAGGTTACTAGGTTACTTAGTAAGTACCATCAGTCAAACACTGTTGGGAAAGTTCTTGTAATGTATTAATTAAATTATTTTAAAATATTTGCCAAAATATTAAAGAAACAGATACTGTAGGTCTTTAGTCATCATTTAAAGATTGCCAGAGACTAAAAGAGGCACCAAAACCAAAACAGTCCAAATGCATGAGAGATGATGGGACCAACGGAGTAGTGCTGGAGGATCGGAGGATTGGAAAGTGGTGCGGTGTACGGTGTGATTAAGTGTGTGAGCTGAGATGTAACTGGGTGCTGGGCTGTTTTTAGCTTTGTTGGTAATCATCAGTGTTTTGAATTTGATGCGGTCAACTACAGGAAGCCAGTACAGGCAGCGGAGAAGTAGGGTGATATGGGAGAACTTGGGAAAGTTTGAAATTTGAGACGTGCAGATGCAGAGGACAAATGGAGGACAGAGGCAGACCTGACAGTGAGTTGTAGCAGTCCAGTCTTGAAATAACAAGGAGAAAACCTCAGAGATTGTTATGCGTATTTCTGAAAATCTGGCACTGAAAACCACAAGTCTCTGAGCCCACACCTTTTCCCTATTCTGGTGTTTCATTTGATCATTAACTGAAGATCATCAACTGTAGCTCCATGATTTTATGCATAGAGATTTTAACTCACTGTATAATCAATGAACATGTTTGGGTAGAATCGGTAAATAGTAGCTAAGTGTAATAGTAGCTAAGCTTTTTATTTAAAATATTGTATTGTCCTTTCCTGATATAATTCTGAGGAGACATTTACCTTGGCTTTAGGGCGAGCGTCTGTGATGAGCTCTTTGTAGGTAAACCACTGAGTGCCATTATTGCTGAACTGCAGATAGAAACTGGACACGAACGTGTCAAACTGTCCACCACCTTGAGTGAGCAATCCTAAAACCCACAGCACAAGTACAGTATTACTGTGTCACAACAGTTTAGAAAATCATGCCATCAATCAGAGCTATACAGTACATTAGCATAACTTGGTTATGGGTTTTTGAGGCAGGTGTTGTGTTTTGACATGAACCTGTGATGTTGTATGCTCTGAGCAGGTCGATCTGAAGGTAAGGGGCCTGGCTGTGGTGTGTATGGCCATAAGGGGAAGATGGAGGGAGCTCTCTGTACTCCTCAGGTTCAGGGCTCCAGCCCTGCAGGTCACTGTGAGGGTCATGATAGTGTAGGCGCCCTGCGGAGGCTGGATGACCAGGCTGCTGTGACGAGGCACTGAAACTGGAGTTGGGTAGAGAGTGCAACTGGAGTTGCACTCCCAGTGGAGACCAGCACTCATCTATATAAAACACAGAGGAAGTGAAGATGTAGTCTAATAAATTCCCTTAAGGAAATAATGTAAAGTTATGAATATATCCATGATTTATAGCCAAGTTTTCAGTGAAACTGTGAATAATGTAGAACATAAACCTCACTGCTGCAGTAGTAATATGCTGTACCCATTTATTTATTTATTTATTCATCATTGGCTTTTTCTTTTATTTTCATTTGGCAATGCCAAGATTTTTTATCTACTGCTCTTTCAATTGCCGCTGTTTTCTTTTAGCTAAGGAGGTAAGACATAATGACAGCAACTAAGACACTTGACTTACAAAAACAAAAAAATGGACATTGGGACAATATTGTCCTAAAATGTATTATTTTATTTTCCTACGATCATTAGGCCGTATTCAGACGTATATGTGCATAGTAATGCTCTTAATTATAAAGTATCAGACCTCAGACATAACAACATCTCAAAAACAAACAAGTCTCACTACGTACATATCTTACACTATTAGATACAATACAATCAATTACAATATTAGCTCAATAGAGGAGCAGTACTAAGAGATCAGTTTTTATAGATGAAATTATTAAACATTGCTTAGTATAAGTAAGCTGTAAGAAAAGCTTGATTGGCCTCGCCATTCAAACATTTTCTAAACACTATTTTTCACTGACCTCCAGGTGGCAGAGGAAACGTCGGCACAAATGGTGTGACCCCGGGTGCCATGGAGGGCTCGACAGTGATTGGCAGAGCTGCCGGGGTTGTCGTGACTTTCTGCTCTAAAAGGGTAATTTTTAACAAATAGTATGTTTTCACCTTGCTGTCATTTGAATCAATATTTTCACTTGATTTTATAACATGCTCATCAGTTACCTTTGTCTTTACAATAGCAACATCTATTCTCATCCCCTGGTATCAGAGTCTGACCCTGTAGAAACAAAGCACACAATCTCAGTGAGAACAGAAAATCAAACATCATGACCAGCTGTTATCCGTCTCTGCATTCAGTTTCCAGGTCTCTGAACTGATGAACAGATAAACATTTCAAAAAGGCTTGTTTGAGAATTACACACAGACGCACCTGCGGGCATCCAGTCGTAGTGTACAGGCAGAAAGGTGCACACTGCACTTTAGGGTTGGGTAAACAGTGGCAGAGCTGACAATTACTTCCTTTCCAGCGATCACCCACTGCATAGGTGTGTCCTTGATATTCACACTCTTCACACGGCTCGGTCTGACAGCTAGCGTGCACATACAAAAACATGAAATACACAGAATGTATATAAAATTAATGTATGTAAGATGTGACAACTGTGACATTTAGAAAGGATGTGGCAGATTCTCTAAAACACTTTTAAAAACCTTAACTGATTCATTATTATTATAATTTTTTTTAAAAGCACAAAACTAGACTTCTGATGTTTGTAAAAGGCATATAGTTTCAACCTCAACTATTGTCTTTGTTATTTCTCTTATCTTATTTCTTTGCTCTTAATGAGGAATAACAAAACCTAGTAACGAAGGCCAGGAAAGTGTGGAAAGAGTTTCTGAGGGGGGGCCATTGTACTGTATGCTTCTTTTTTTCCTTCTCTTTTTACAGTTAAGCAATACAAAAAGAAATTTTATATTTATCCAAAAACCCCACCCAATTAAAAAGTTTGTATGTATTCTAAACAGAATACAGGTGTTAACCCTTTAACTCCAATCATAGCTTTCCCTATTTTTTTTTCTAAATCATATTATTCAGTAACTTTGATCACTTATTTTTATGATTTAAATGTACAGTATGTATTTGAAAGCATGAGGATCTGTTGCAGGTATTCTCACCGCCTGGCTTTCCGGTAAATACCACGGCACTGTCTTCCGTTGCCATGTTTGGTGGGATTGTTTGGGCTGCGAAAAGACCACTGGACACTTTGTACCCCACATGGACCCAAACACTCACCCCATGGGGACCAGGATGACCAACCACAGTGAACTAAAATACCATACAAACACAAAACACACACAGTTACAGACCCAGAGAGATTTAATGAATGATAGCCTATAGTCTATGCGTGTGTGTGTGTGTGTGTACCTGAACATTCTGGGTTGGCTTGACAATGCTGGGGTCTTCCTCTCTCACATCTACAAATCTCACAGCCCATCTTGACCTGCTGCCCAGGCCAGTACCGGACCCCTGACACCTCACACACACACTCTTCAGGGAGGACACACTGCTGCATGTGATTCATCACTTTCCCCTCTGGGCACCAGCAACCTAAAGACAGAGACAAATGTGATTGAGAGTAAAAATCAAACATTTTATACGTGTTTATTAAAGAGTGTGTATGTTGATACAGTATGTGCGTATTAAAGAGTGTGATGGAGGGTAAAGAGAGAAGAGTACAGAAATATGAACCCTTTATAGGAAATAATAAGTGTATTGATAAGTGTATTTTCTGCAGTCTTACAGCTTACCTGTCAAACACTCAGTACTGGCATGACAGGATGTATCACTTGATATATGAGCACAAGTCAAAGGACAAGGAGTGCAAGTGTGTGAAACCAGACCAGCGGGACAGGAAACATTAGCGCAGGCGTCCTGAGGACACGGCTCTGTGAGCAAAAGCAGACCAAAGGATAGAAAAACATATTCTTTCTTTTTTCATTACTACACTCTATTTCTATTATATTTCACCTACTCTTATGATTTTTTTAATAAGATTAAACTGTAATTTGTTAAAGTTACAGGAAAAACAATATTTAAATTGAAGGACTTTGTCCACTATGAGATTGTAATAGGATCGCTTTATTAAAGATTAGTGTAGTTTTTGTGTTGGTCAAGTGTTACTCTAAGCCAAGATTTGTCTTAAAGTTGATATTAGACAGTGTTAGTATTAACTGTAAGACAATTCTATGTTGTAATGTTCCTGTTTTTCTGATTATAATAAAACATTGCATATCTCACAGCTCAGTTAAATTACTCTTTACCTGGAGTTGTAAATTCTAGTTCATTGAATTCATTTGAAGACATTTCCTTTAATTGAACTGTAAAATCTATTAAAGCAGACTATCAGTACTCCCCCAGCACTCAAGAGTGTTTGCCTGCATCACACTAGTTCATGCAGCTTTCCTGACCATTATAAGAGACTTAATCTGCACTTTATCAGTATGGTGGGAATATGTCAACATGAATTTTGGTAAAGCCCTGTTGTGTATGCATGCATGTATGTGTGTTTGGATAAGCTCACTGATCTCTGTGCTCAGGGTTGTGTCGCCTGGCAGATCGGTGCATGCTCGGCCTCCGTTCTGTGGTGGAACACACACTCTTTTGCGGATCTCCACTCCCCCACAACCTTTAGAGCAGTTAGACCATGTAGTCCACGCTGACCAGTGTCCATCAACTGTTCACATCAAACACACATTCACATGTCAAGTCAAAAATTCAAAGCAAATGATAAGTATAAATACCCATTCCTTTAGTTAATCATTTCAGTTCATTCATTCATCTTCTATACTGCTTATTCTGTACATGGGTGAGGGGGGCAACAGCATATACCAGGTGACTTTGGGCACAAGGCACCCTGGACAGGGTTCCAACCCACACACACACAATGAACACTTGGGAACTTGGGAACACAAATGATTAGCCTAATCTGCATGTCTTTTACCAGTGGGAGTAAACCAGAGTACCTGGAGGAAACCCACCAAGCACGAGGAGAATATGCAAACTCCACACACACAGAGACCCCCATCAAACCCTTCACCATGAAGGTGCAAGGCCACAGTGCTAACCACTACACCACCCTGCCGTGCGGCCCCCCCCCCCCCAAAAAAAAAAAACACACCAAAGTTATTGTACCCTGTTGCTATATTTAGGTTTTATTTTGATCTATTTATCTTGACTATTATTAAAATTTGATACTTAGTTCATATTTATATTTATATTCTTTATTCTAAGACAAAGCTAATAGAAATAGCCACTGCATAGCTATGATAAGCACAAAATTTAGCTCCTCTTTTAGGGTTCCAGTTCTTTACATTTTTGTATTAATTAATTACTTATTTTATTCTATTGATTAATCTATTGCATTTTTGTATTTCTAGTAATGTCTCAATGTCTCAACAACTACATTAATAATGAATCTTAACTTAGTCTACATAACATCATCAGCTCTAATTTCAACATCATATTTATACCAAAGCCAGACTTCTATAAAAATTGATGATGATGATGATGATGAAAAAGCAGTACTATTAATGGCTCTCACCAGGACAAGCTGTGGAGTAGCATTGCTGTCTCTGTGTATCATCTCCAATGCAGCGTGTTAGTGTGTCCCCCTCAGGACACCGTCTGTATCTGCTCATAACGCCAGAGCCGCAGGTGTGGCTGCAGGGACTCCAGGGTCCCCACTGCCCCCAACTCCGACAGTCTTGTTCATCCGAGGGGCTTCCATAATCAGGACAGTCTGCCACTCCGTTACATACCTAATATGCAAACACACCCATGGATACACATGGATAGACAAGTTAAGACTTTATGACTAAATCCAATAAGATAAATCTGTGTTTGCTGTCTTACTGATTTGAAAGGGACACAGGTTCCGTCCAAGCAGGAGAACTCAGCACAGGTGTGAGTAATGTTCTTGTCACCAGGGGGCAGCGGAGTTATACTGGGCTTTTCTGGACAAGGAAAAAGGAAAGATAATAATAATTTATTATTGTTGTTGTTGTTGTTGTTGTTGGTGGTGGCCCTCCTTGTATCATCCACACTGTACTTTTGCAGACTCACCACACAGCTGTTCGTCCTCTCCTCTGGGACAGTCAGGAATACCATTACACACACGTGATGTGTTCACACATGTTCTGTTGTCACACGAGAAGCTGCCAGGACAGGGTGGGATTCGTGTGGACCCTGGAAAAAGGGAAAAAAATTACAGAAATAAACACCCACCAACCGACTCATAAACACACATACAAGTAATTCCCTTTTGGGTGCATGATGCATAAGACTTAATGGGTTGAAGTTACTGGGAATAACTTCTATTTCATTTATTTGTACATCCTACACTTTTTGGCAGGAGTTGCAGCGGCGAAAGCACTGGAACGAACTGTAACTTGTACTTTATGTGAAAGAAAAAATAGTAAACAATACCAGTAAGCCATTAAGCGCGCTGTGAACTGTATAGCAAGATCAGTGAACTGCAAAACACACAGCCCGATGGACTGTTTATTGTCCCATTAAAATTTCAACCATGCAAATCTAAGGTTAGTGTTCCTGTGCAACGAGAGGGCCTCGAAGGCTGCCAGAAGGCCGATCGGGAACAGCTCCTCCAGCACCACCACACTAAGCACTGGGGTCCCCTGGCCTGTGTACTCAGCCCTCTGCTCTTCACACTGCTGACTCATGACTGTGTAGTGACACACAGCTTTAATCGCATTGTCAAGTTTATGACGCGACAGTGGTGGCTCTTATCAACAAGAAGATGAGTCAGTATACAGTACAGAGAGGAAGTGCAATCTCTGAATGTTGTCTCTCAATGTTGATAGGACAGAAGAGATGGTTGTTAACTTCACCTCTCTCTTTGTCGAGAAAATCAACGGCTCCTCTGTAGACATCATCAAGAGCACCGAATTCCTTGCTGTCCACCTGGAGGAGAATCTAACCAAGTCCCTCAACACCAGCTCTTTGAACAAGAAAGCCCAGCAGCAGTTCTTCCTATGAAGGCTGAGAACGGCCAGGCTTCCACCGCTGATTCTAACCCTCTTCTATAGAGGGACGATCAAGATCATCCTGAGCAGCAGCATTACACTGTCTGGTTTGGAAATTAAGCCATCTTAAACTGCAAGACCCAACAAAGGATAATAAAAGCAGCTGCGAAGATTATCTGGGTCTCTCTTCCCTCTATCGCAGACATCTACACCAGATGCTGCATCCGCAAAGCCACCAGCATTATAGCTGATCAGACACACCCCTGCACTCTGCTTTACTGATCTGGTTCAACTCTAAAGCCTTATCACCATGTTGTAATCATGTAAAATACACACAC
>JAQMYJ010000033.1:26771645-26786593 GCA_030014305.1 Clarias laeviceps
CCTATTCGTGTCACTCCGCGTTTGGGTTTACCATTCACGCTACAAAGGGCTAACCGCTAAAGCTACGTCTTCTGGTCCCCTCGGGTTAGTTCCTGACAACACAGTTATGAAAGGTGGTATGCAAACACTAGTGAAATGCTGGGAAAAGTGCATTAGTTTTGCAGGATTATATAGAGAACTATTTTTTTTTAAAGTAAGAAAAATTGTATACACCAATCTCAGACATCTGACTGTTAGTGGTTATTAATGTTTCTCTGCATAAGAATGTGCAAATTAGATTTCCCCCCCAATATTTTCACAAAGCTACGTTTTCACCCTTAAACAAAAAGATTTCTTCATCACGTACCCACAGGCATCAAAGACACACCAATCATAGTACTGTTGGTGTGGCACTTCAGCATGACATGAGGCAAATAGCTCTTGGGTAATCACTGCACACTTCTTCTTTGCCCAGTTCACTCTGTGAGGATTAATCTAGAAGGATAATAGATCAATTACTTTAGGCATAACATAAATAATGTTTATAAATGGAGCTGAAATGGTGAGTCAAGCTCACTCACTTGGCAGGGGTCACGCAGATCTTGCTCAGAAACATCAGGGCAGGATGGGCTAACCTTCCATGAGTTCCCAAACAGCTCTGGTGTTGATTCGACTATGCCTTGCCTTGTGGTGAAGTCATTCTCTGCATCTCCATCAAAGTTCCCACACAAACCCCCGACTCGGCCTCGCAAGTGGGGCTCCAACCGCACATATACACGCATTCCTTTTTACAGAGCACCATTTAAAAAAATAAGTATTTTAATATTTCTTCTTATGAAACAGTATGCAAAATACATTCAAGACAAGACCATAAAGATTAAGATGGATAAGATGTTTAATTTTAAACAATCAAATTTCACCAGCTACTTGCTTAAAAAAAAAAAGAAAGTATTTTTTGTACATGAACTATTTTTTCTATTTTAGAAAATTAACAATTCATTTATACAAATACCTCCATCCCAAAGAAGTGTAATACCAAGTCGTGACGAGAGGGACACAAACAGACCGATGTTCTCCAGCACTAAGCCACTGCCTGAGTAAGACTTGGGAAGAGTCACAGGCATGCTGTTTACTGTAACAGCCTTTCCTGAAGACAGTGAATACAAATCAGTTACCAGAACTTTCATGCATTTTGTGCATAAAACAATTTGTGTGAAAATGTTTCAATGCATTTTCTGACTTGATATTAAAAAAATATATAATAGTGAAAGTAAAATTGTATCGGCTCAATATTTGGTTGTATCACCCAAAAGTGGTTACCAATTGATTCTCAAGTTTTCTTCCTCACATCTGGTTGCTCATAAAGAGCAAGATTTCTTTAATGTCACTTTTTAATAATGAACAGAGCATCTGTGTATATTCTCTTTGTTCATAACTGTTCATGATGGAGAAAAAAATTGGTGTTTATAGATTCCTAGCTATGCATCTCTGGAACAATCTCCCCTCAAATGAACTTACAATCTATCCTCTTTAAGAATCAGAAATTGTTTTTATTTTATTTATTTTATTTTATTTATTTATTTATTTATTTATTTATTTTAGGCTTAAAGATGGACATAGTCCAATTTGAAAAGAAAAATAGTAATAACTTATAGCCATAAATAGTAATAATAAGTAATAATAATGGTAACCAATTTTGAAAGATACATTTTATCAAAAAACTATGGGTGTGTATGAATGTCTTGCATGTCTCTGTACATTAAAAAATGTGGTTAGGTGTGCTGCTGCTTATATATTTTATATGCTGTTATTTTTTTTAATATACATGTAAAAAAAATATATATATATACTGTTAACGTGGCTGATTCCTCATCTTTGTGCTGGCAACTCCGGTATTTAATTACATTTTGTTAGTTGTTTACTCTCTTGTGTTAATTGTGTATTTTATGCATAATGCTAAGTTGTTTGGTGTGTAAAGTGATTTTTATCCAAGTTGATATACTGTAAAACTATTTATAGTGAAACAGATACAGTGCGATAGGACTTTTAAGCCTGAATCTGTAGTCCACTATATGGTAAAACATACATGGACATTTGAAGTATCACATCCCTACAGTATGTGCTTGTTGAAGATCCTACAAAAGACTTTGCCTTGTTTTGAGATTCACTAAGCTCCACGTTTCTGAGAAGGATTTTAGCCCAATTTTGTATATGTATTTTGCCCATTTAGCCACAACTGAACAACTGTTCAGTGTCAATGGCAATGACAAACCATGTCTTTATGCTGTTTTTTTCCTACATCAAAGGGACTTTCATAAATGTTTAGTTTAGTTCCAGTAAAAAGGAAAATGTAATGCAACAGAGCATATAAATATATAATTTATATGATTTTTGGGTGTGGGTGCGAGGTATCTTTGTGCCAGGAGATCAAATCTCTAAATTTTTACAGTCCTCCTCCACCCATAACAGCAGGATATGATTCATGTCTAACCACAAAAAAAAAGCCGTGGGGTGAGACGGATAAAACGTCGATTTAACCTTAATTATGTAAATGACCTTTAGTCATAAGTTAAAGCAGAGAATAATCAGCATGCTGATTATCTTTATTCGCATCTTAATTTTGTGTAGTGCGAAACTGCGATATGTTTAAGAGGCTCACCCCTGAGCAAGTGAATGGCGGTGTTTCCAATGCTCAATGTGACAGATTTGGTGCAAGTGACCCCCGTGCTGCCGCAAGGTACATTCTCAGCAGTCACACTGAAGAGCCCTTCATTCTCCTGCACCAGCATGTACTCACAGTCTCCCAGGAAGGAGAAACAGCGGCCATCAAAGGTCACATAATGCGGGTCACCTGTGGCTACACATATTCCGGCACATAATAACTGTGTGCAGTGCCATCGACGCTGCTTACATACGCTGCAGGTTAAAGAAAAGTACAACACGGTGAGGTCAACAAAATAAATAGATTAAATTAGATCTTTCTAGATATTTCATGGGACAGAAAACAATCTTACAAATCTTGTTGTAGGTTTTTCTAGGTTTGTGATATCATGCATATGTAATTACGCATGTGGTAACATAGGACGCCACAGTATATAACGGCACACATAAACACATTGTGATATACTTAGTGCTCCTGAGTACTGTCTTGCCCGTCTAGTCCATGTTATTTGTTTACTGAATGACCATTGTAATGCACTATTATCCACTCCTATAACTGAATATATATGTGAATATGTCATTCCCACCAGTATGTCAGGAATATAACGCCACAGTACTGTTTGTAAGCATGATACATATTCCTAGTGACCAGTACGCTCACCATGTGTTGCAGTCTTTAGAAATTGTATCATTTGTAAAGAAGAGCCTGCCATTGTGGTGACATGGACATTCATCAGGAGACACACACTGATCACCCTATGCAAAAAAAGCACAAATGTGGATGAGAGTAAAAACTGTGTCAACAACTGTAACCAATTAAATAATCAGTTCTGTTGTATTTGCTGCTCCATGGAAAGTACACATCTTTGTCTTGGCTGTTACACAACATCGGAAATTCCACTGCAACAGTCACATTGTCGACATCATAGCGAAAGGGTTTGGAAAGTTTCTAACTTATCAATAAAAAGTTCTCATTCCCCATGTATGTGCATGGTTAAGCATCCGGTGAAGTGTAAAAATATTATTCTTGATATGAATAAAGAAATTGTATCACTTTCAGAAAGTTAAATGAAACACCTGGACTTTAACACTGTTAATCATTATCAGTACCTTGACCCATTACATGTCATTCCTAAGTGTACAAATAACGCTATACAAATAATGCTCTGTATGCTATGGGCATGTTTTAGGCATCCATGTTATAAAAAAAGTAAAGCCACACCAAACCACACCAAATTCTCATCAGATAAAAACAGATGCCTGTTTGTTTCCCAACAGAACCCACTGCAATTTTTCTTTTAATGCAGAAAAAACACTATGAATAGAGCGAACTTAAATGTTTCAGCATTGAACACTGCTATAAAATTGCTTCTTTGTAAGCATTTCATTACAGATATGGTCTGGGTCTGATGCAGGCACTAAGATTAAGGTACAGTAACACTAGCAGGATGATATGTGTACTAAAGAGTATACACAAGATATATGCAATAATGAAACAATAATTATTATTAATATGTAAGTGCACAATATACTCTGACAGAATTAGACCCTAAAACAGCAATCTGGTCGATCCCTGCATGCATTATTGCATCATAGACCTTTGAAATACATTTAAAAAGGCTATTAAAAGAGA
Source organism: Clarias laeviceps (assembly GCA_030014305.1). Classification (NCBI taxonomy): domain Eukaryota; kingdom Metazoa; phylum Chordata; class Actinopteri; order Siluriformes; family Clariidae; genus Clarias; species Clarias laeviceps. The sequence continues at coordinate 26,775,919 of JAQMYJ010000033.1, forward strand.
TAACACACCAACAGCACTGTTCCCTCAGGACAGACACAGCCATAGATGGGCTCTGCACAGGACCCTTTATCCAGACTAGAGCAGGTCCTTAAACAAGATCGAGGTGAGAAGACCAGGGAACCTGGACAGTCTGTAACCTCAGGGCAGGCATGATTGGTACAATTCCACACTCCATGTCCACACACACTACAGAGAGAGAGAGAGAGAGGGAGAAAACACATATCAACAGTGAAGTACATATTAAGTGATGCTCAGTATGCTGAGATTTGTTTAATTCTATTAAGGTCCACACCACAGGACAAACGTCAAGGCCTATACCTAAGTTAATTTGACCTGTGCTATTGTAAAGAATAATATTTTGAAACAGCCATAGTGTTCACTAACGCAACTGCAGCAACCCTGAAAAAACTGCCTAAGAATCAATAGTAATACATGCACAAAAGCATCAACACCTAGAGTCAATCTTTATTCTGCAAATAATTAGTCAATAACCAGTACATGAAAAGAAGGGGGAGCAGAAATTATAAACTTATATGACCCCTCCCACCTGATGGACACCAGGCAAAACTGGGTTTAACAGGAGTTATTTAAAAAAAGGAAGGAAAGTAATGTAATTAGAGAACCACTTCATTCACCAATTATGGAGCTCAGAGTAAGAGCAAGACACAACTTGTCTATTGGCATCAAGCTGGCAAGTTTAATCATTGATTAAGGCAACAAGCATTCTGCAACCTCAAGAGCAGGTCTGCCAGCTTGTGCAATAGTTTTTTTTCTTTTTTTCCTAGTCAGGCTCCTGATCACCATGCTCCATCCCTCCATCGATCAATCTAGGAACCTTTGTAGCGGACCATGGTCCCCAAAGTAGGGACCATGGAGGCCAATCATGGAGGAGGTTATTGTTACGACTGTGGTAGGGCCTCTAGTCAACTTTTACATGCGCATGGACACACTACAGGCAATTTGGGAACACCAGTTAGTCTAATCTGCATGTCTTTGGACTGTGTGAGGAAACCAGAGTACATAGAGGAACCCTACCAAGCACAGGGAGAACATGCAAATTTCATGCACACAGACCTCGAGGCGACCCTGGAGGTGCAAGGCAACAGTGTTAACCACTATGCCACCATGCTGCCGATCACCTTGCTACACCATTGTATGTGACATGTTAATGAAATAGCAGCTAAATGAAAGAAATATAATGGTTATGGAATGTCTCAGTCTAAGTCACAGTCTAAGGATTATTTTATTGCACCAGTTTATGTGGTAGGATCCAAACATACTGTAATATGGCCTTAGACAATAACCAATACAATATATGTTTCTGCTCACATCTACATGCACACATCTACTTGTCTTACTACACATGTGAGGATTTTCCATTAACATAATTGTTTATGCATAAACGTAACTATTAACACATTCAATGATTAATTATTAAAAATGTAGCGTAAGTTTTAGTAAAAATCTCGAGAGTAATTACCAAGATTCAAAACCATGCCCACACATACTGGCATATGTTTTCTGGCACTTACATAAAGGCATTGTATTCCATGTAACAAGATAAAAAAGCTGCAATGAAATCAACCTATCCCGATAAGAAATGCAGCGGGCTATAGAGTGACTTCATCAGAGTTCTTTTAACTTTCTTTTAACTACTCTAATAGTGACTCTTCATTTAGCTAAGAAATGTGCCATATTTTCTAGCATCATATGATAATTATAATAGATAGAGCAACATTGAGAAAACTTAAACCCACTACACTACACTACCCTAGATTAGACTACATTCTTTTTAATCATTAGCCCAACAATAGCAGCAAACATGGCATATTGTATAGGGATTCATTCACATCTTTAAACTGTTGACACAAAGCCAAATTTCAGCATAAAAAATGAAATGTGAACAATATGGTGTATGCTTAGTCACTGCATCTGTTATCAAAGATAAGATAAAATGTTACCTTTAGATGGTAATAAAAAACTTATCATAAACATGTTATCACAGTGGAACTAGGATAAGTCTCTTCTTTTTCTCTCTAGCTTCCAGAAATATATCCAACAGTCTATTTCTTTCCAAAAGTCTAATGACTTAAACAGTATCCTTCAGCCCTTGTTTTAGCTTTAGGTCCAGGAATTATTGATCCTTTAGTGCACCCTGATGAGAATATGCTACAGTGACACATTACACAACTGGAGTTATAATTCTTGGCTCGACCCTAATGATGGTGCACTAAAACTATGTAACATGTAATTAATAGTGATAGAATGAAGCAACTGCAAATAGAACAGCGTGCTTTACAAGCGGTATGTCTCTCCCTGCGGTGTGTGGACGTGAGCGTGTGCATGCAAGGCTAGAAAATGAACAAACAATAATGATTCAGCAGAGACAGTTTGTGCCTTTCTTAAAATGAAAAAGCTTTAAAAGTATTTAAATAATCTATCGTTGTAAATTTTGCTCATTTTGCATATGTTAATTTTCTCAATCCTGCATCATGTACAGTGCTGTGAATGTACAAAGCTCCAGTCAAACTGTGGTTCTGGTCCCTCTCAGGACATGTGTAGTCAATTGGCCTAGTTTGAATAATATTGAAACTACAAATCAAAGTTATTTTCATATTGGATCAAGATGAGTCTTAGGCAGACAATAAAAAGAAAACAAATGGATGAAGTACTGATGAGTAATTTTTTGTTCAGATTACAAGAACATACACTACCGTTTGGGATCACTTAGAATTACTATGTTTTTGTTTAGAGATTTATTTTCTACATTTTGCAACAATACTGGGGATTTCAAAACTATAAAATATCACAAATGGCATTAGGTAATTATGTAACAACAACAGCAACAATTAGTTGTTATTTTAAGACATAACCCATGGACTACGGTTCAAAAGGTCATAGGTTCAAATCCCACAACCACCAAGTTGTCCCTGTTAGGCCCTTGAGCAAGGCCCTTAACCCTCAACTGTTCAGATGTATAATGAGATAAAAATGTAAGTCGCTCTGGATAAGGGCGTCTGCCAAATGCCTAAATGTAAATGTAAGACATGAAGGTCAGCCTTTATTTAATGATTCTTGCAAGAACAGTATTGTCAAGTGCATTTGCAAAACCCATCAAGCACCATGATGAAACTGGCTCTCATGAAGACCATCCCAGGAAGGCAAGACCAAAACGTACCTCTGCCGTAGAGGAGAAGTTCATTTATAGTTACCAGCCTCAAAAATCACTAATTAACAAACAGCAGCAGATTAGAGCCATCATAAAGGCTTTACAGATCATGAGTAGCAGATACTGTACATCTCAACATTAACTGTTCAAAGGAGATTATTACATATTTTGGATGCCTTCAGCATTGCTTTACAATGTAGAAGGAAATAAAAGTCAGAAACGACCATGAAGTTAGACAGTCATTCCAAACTTTTGAGCTGTATGGAATGTCTTTGTATGCTACAGCAGTACCATTTCTCTTCATTGAAACAAAGTTAACCAACATGTTCCAGCACCACAATGACCATGTGTACAGTATGAGCTCCATGAAGACAGGGTTTTCAAAGGTTGGTATAGAAGTACTTAAGTGGCCTGCACAGCACCCTGAGCTCTACCCCACTGAACACAATGGGTTTGTGTTTAAATACAAATACAGTTACAGATACAGGTGATAATATTTGCAGTATAGTGCCTAAGTTCAAAGCTTATTTGCTTCGTTCCACACCTAATATGTGATTGTTAAATAAACAAACTCCATCAGAGAAATTGAAGTTACTGCACTTATAAAAGGCCTACTTTTTCCCATACCAGGTATTGCAGTTGATCAGTACAGAACTTCCTGGCGTATGTACAGCTCCGGCATGAACACATGGGCACATACTGACTGGCACACACTGGCCCTGATCATCCTGTGCCAGACCTGCAGAACACTGGCAGCCTGGTACACAGCTCCGAGCACCTGCGTCCCCTTGGCAGCTCCAGTTCTGCTGCAGGTCAGTACATAAGCCTCCACATGGTCGGCCACACTCGTGATACACCTGCCCCCCTGAGCAATGCATCGCTGGACAGAAAAAAAGACACAGGTTTAAAAAACAGTTATACTGTTGTTGTTTTTTTTTGCTTTCTCTAAATGACCATTTTGACAAATTTGTGCATAAAATGTAATGATGGTGTAATTTCTTACGACAAAAAGTCTGGTTTCTCCAATTCACTAGCACCCCCTCCTGTGCACAGTGTTGAGCGTAGGCAGTGAGGACAGTACACTGGCACTGCGTCTGCGGGGTGCAACTACACACCTCGCTCAGACACTGCCGCATGTATGGCTCCCGCTCCACCACGTCATGGCAGCTCTGGGAAATTGATAAGAAAATTACAGTTAGCAAGTTTAACTGAACTTACAGTAGCTGTAGCTATTGCTGTCCATTATAAGTAGACTCTCAATTCGATTTGATTCAATAGCACTAATATTTACTGTCTGATTTGCCCCAACAGCTATATTTCTTATAGGTTTTGAAGCTAGTCTAAGGGTCTAGTAAACATTGAAATGCTGTGTAATCGTGTTGATTACGTCAAGATAATTTTTTATTACTGCCAATCTTCCACTCGACACTCCAGGCCAGTAGGTGGAAGAAGAAGCTATATTCTTGCAAAATATGAGTATTTGCAGAAGAAGCAATTAGTTTGGTATATTTTTAAAAATTTTTTAATATTAGACCATTTACCATTTGTAAGTTTATAATAAATCACAGAGCTCCAGCTATCGCTAGCTGTTTTATAACTTAAAATTCAAACAGCTGTATACTCTTCCATTAATTTCTCCAAAACAATATCCTAAATAGCAATGCACATGAAATAGTTTCAAAGCTAAGCTAATATAGCTTTCTAAATTAACAGTTACCATTATGAACAGGCAAAGAAACATACCTCCCTGCTCTAACATCTTACATGCTTGTGGTCCACATCAGTTGTATGTTTTCCTGATTACGGAAACTGGACCACCACAGACCTATGGCTATGACTATGGCTGCCTAAATTTTACAATATATTACAACAAAAATCTCTTAAAATGGCTTCTAAGTCTTGTAGGCATAACATGTGAATGTAATTCCTAGCTTTTTAATTTGTATTAGCCATTCACACTGATGGTTTCCTATAAATTCCATCCTCCACAAGAATTTTGCTCAGTCTGTGGAAATCAACTGTGTAGCAAGTTTAATTTAATTTTGGCAACTGTTACAAACTGATAAAACATTTGCTGAGACTCCATAATCAAGTCATAAATCTATGCTAACCTGAAACACAGGACTGTGGATAATAGCACAGATGCTCTCTGCATATTCTCTGCGTTGAGTGTAGGTATTACATGGGTCTGAAGTCTCTGCTGAGGGCAAATAGCACGATCCAAGACTAAACTTTGTGACAAAGGAGGCAACACTGTTCTCAATGTCTCCTTCTGGTGTGGTGAAGTCATCATGTTGATTCCAAGTCAGTGTTCCACACAGCCCTCTCACCTGTATTAGCATACAAACAGTTAAGTTGTAATATTTACAATATGTGGGAAATGTTAGACACAGGGTTATGTAGATGCTTAAACGAATTTTCGGAATGCCCTGTTCAGATTATGCAAATGTCTGGAGGTAGTATGTTTTCACAAGAAGTCTTTTTCTGTAGTGAATCATGAACTTTTTTAGGAAGTCCATGAAAACAGGAACTAAGATTTATTGCACACTATACTGTTTTGGTAGCATTTGACTGCGACTGTTAAAACTGTCTTGGATATTTATCCAAAATTACACAATACAGGACATGACTGATCCTTACATTAAATGTTACTAAATGTTGGCTCAGGTGCAGTATACTCTATTTAATAATACAAGGCCATTTCAAAGAGTACAAGAATATGGCTGAGTTTTTTTGTTGTTGGTTTTTATTTTTCAGGAAAGATAGAAATAATGTCATCCTTTACTTTATGAGCGAAGCCTGGCTGCAGAGTGATGAGGATCAGTGGGCCTTCAGTGTGCCAAAGCAGATGAGCCCCAAACACGTGGATCATAAGAAAGCTTGAAGATGATCTCCGCACAGCCAGATCAGCTGTTAACACTGGAAAAGCCTCTGGTTGTCCATTTAGCATCACAGAGCCTGAAAGAGTTCACGGATAACAGTGTTTACAGATAAAGACCAGATATTTAATGAATAAATGGATGGATGGATGATAAACGGATAGATACAGTAGATGGATATGTAGATGAAGTAGTACATTGAAAATTAATGGAATAAGTGGACAAAGCTTAACACTGGATGGCTAGCTCGATGGATGGATAGATGGATTGGTGAAAATAATTAATAACTAAGAAGATAGATAAATAAAAGAAAGACATGGTAGAATTTATTGATATAAGTTAAGATGTATGGATAAATAAACTAAAAGATGATTGACAGATAATTAAAGGATAGATAGATAGATAGATAGATAGATAGATAGATAGATAGATAGATAGATGTTTAAAGGGATGAATAGTTATAGCTTCTCAACTGGGCGTATAGATAGATAAGTGGTTGGATGGATGGATGGATGGATGGATGGAATAATATTTCCAACTGAATAACTTGAACTGAATTAGAGACAGACTAGATACAGCTTTGGCTGCAGTAAATACATGTAATGAATGACAGATCAAAGGTAAAATATCCTGATGGACAGATAAACTGCTCACCAGTGTTAGTGAGAGTCACTGTGGTATGGAGGGCAGTGATGGTCGTCTCCCATGGGCAGTGCAGTCCACCTCCCTTTACACATTCCCCCCCTCTGATGGTCACTGCAAGTTTCTTATCAACAAAGTCCTGTACAAATAACAATACACATCAGATGATCTCTTTGAGCCAATTTTGCAAAACACATTTACTGGTTTTAAACCTTTAAACCTTTGATCTCTCTTTTTTATTAACCCAGCCTCTGATATTGCACTTCAAGTGATAAATGTGCCGTATACATTCCATAAAAAGTCAGAGTAGAAGCCATAAAAAATGTGATAAAAGAGATTGTACAGTGTCAGCACATAAAATTGCATCTTACCTCAATGGCTATGAGTTGACAATCACCGGCCTGGAGGTTATACCTCTTCTTATCAAAAGTAGTGATTTGCATTGACCCAATAATACTGCACTGAGCTGCACACCGTTGTGTAGAACACTGCCACTGGCCTGCCTGACACACACTAGAATTGAGAAAGAAAGAGGGGAAAAAATGAAGATGGATGGAATGACAGAAATTGTGTTTTAACTGTATTAATTACTCATTAATTCTTATCCTGTTATTTTCTTTGTGACTCCTTTTGTTCCTCAAATGTCAGAATAAAAAAGCTTTTTGTAGCAAAAGTCTTTCTTTTAAGATGCATATACAAGCATGAACCTTTCAAAATTTTGTTTTCATACAAATATGATAGAATTGTGACCTGTCTGCCCACTAATTGCTGCTCTTCTTTAAGCACAATGACTAATTAAAAAACAAATAAAACTAGAACAGTGTTAATGTCTCCCGGTGCACCTACCAGGTGTTGCACTTGTGTTTAATTGTGTCCCCTTCCTGGTATGAGCGTCGCCTATGGAAGCAGGGACAGTGTTCCTGCCGTAAGCATTGACCGTCATGCAAATAGAGCCCAGGAGGACACTCACAACCCCCAACACACTCCTCCCGACACTGGCCCGATGCTGGTGGGAGAGGTGAGGAGCAGCTGGGGGGACAGGAAGACACGCAGTCTGAGAAAAGCTGACCTCCAGGACACACTCGCTCTGCATGACACATGAGCAAGAGGAAGGAAGAAAGCCAGAAGAAATAAATAGGTAACAGCAGGGAAATCTGGTTTATAATACAAAACTATAAAAATCATAATAAACAAATTGCACTAAAGAGTAAGGTTTGAGGGTGCCACAATTGGATTTTATGCATAAATTATATAAAACATTGCCTATCCTGACTGCATTATAATTAAGTAAGTAAACAATAAATGGTTATTTTCTGTGATGCTGATATGTCAACTGAAATAAACAAAAAGACTACTTTTGAATAAAAAATGAGAGACTCACCGCAGAAACCAGGGCCTCTCCAGCTGAGAATGATGTGTTGTTGGGCACACTCACGGGCATAGCTAGCAAGCGTATCACACACTGCTGCCTCTCTCTCATTAACCCCTAAACTGCAGTACACATATAGACAAGCATCTATATAGGGACCTGGGTCCACCTGGAGCATAGAGAAAAAAAAGGATTTAAAGTCACAATTTATTATTATTTTATAGCACAAAATTATTAATTTAGACATGGCAAAGTCTTTGAAGTATTCTGACAGCTCTCTCACTCGATGATGGCATTGTGAAAAGGGACTGTCCTTGAGCTGATGGCATGTCAGTTCTGCCGCCCTACGCAAGCTGATGTCACCAATAATGTCACAGCTGTGGCCCAACTCGGCTGCATCACTACAGTCCTGGAAATAAAAATAAAAAAACCTTAGAAACTTTAGCTTCGTTTGGAGTTTATTCATATTTTCATTAGACAGTTTAGATTATGGGTCTTTAATCTACATGCACAGTCTGGTTACAATTCTTCTATATAAAAACAAGATTATTGTAAACAAATAAATAATAATTGAGGTATTTATTTTATTGTTATAAATCACCTCTGTGTCTTGGTTTGAGACACGCCATGAATTTCCAAAACTGGCAGCATACTGTGATACACTTCCACTCCTACTGGTGAAGTCATCTGTATAAATATAAGAAACAAAAACATATTTTTCATGAACTGTATTCCACATTTGGGTGTCAGCAATCTGAACACCACTGGATCAAGCAGATATCCTTGGGGATCAATTGTACCCTGTCAGAATGTACAGTATCCAGTTATGTAAATACATTAAAATGATAAATATGGAGGATTGATTCAAAAAGCAGCTGACCTAAATACATTTTAAATGCTGGAACTACCCATCAGGGAGATGCTACCGGTGTCTACTGTATAAGGAGGCTTCTAAGTGACACAACAGAAATGCATTCATCCATAAGTCCAAGCATAAATGACCCTGTCCTCTGGATGGGTGAGATGGATGTATTGGCCTGCTTCATATTTAAGGTTAATCCTTCAAGCCTTTATTTGTCACATATACAGTACATTACTGCAATGCTGAAACTCTTTACTTTGCACGTTCCAGCTTGTTGGGAACTTGGGTCAGTCCTCAGGGTGAGCTATTATATGGCACCCCTGAAGCATACAGGGTTAAGGGCCTTGCGCAACAGGGGTACACTGGTGGAGCTGGGTCACATTTGGAGTGAAAATCACTAAAACCATTCATCAGTAAGGATTAATGATTCAGACATCAGTGCATTTCTTTATTGCCAAAAGTTTCTTTACTGACAGAGTGCCTGAACACTGGAAGTAATGCTGGGATCTTATTTACAGTTGTTGAGTTGGGCACAAAAGTCATTCAGTCATTAATCTGTCAATGTTATATCAAATACAAGAATGTCCTGGTATCCTGTAATTAATGATTGCATACTGTAGATGCCCTACTATGCATCTTTAATATACTTTAAAATGTCCATGATATGTGCGAGACTGGATCGTCTCTCCTGAAACTTTAAACACAGCTTTTACACAATGTGCAACATTTTATGAAGTTTATGGTTCTGTTTTATTCTGAGACAGTGAGAGTGCAATATCCCATTTGCATCCTCGTCCGTTACAATCAGCATTGTTGTAACCCACAGAGACCCCAATAGCAAAGCATCCTGCACTTTGTTTGTGTGGCTGTTTTATAAACAGTCAGATACACAGTATTCTGTTGGTTGAAATTCAGTCAAATACTTGCAAATCTTAAGAAATCTCTTACCATCTGCATTATTGCTGTATAATCCACAGAGGCCCCTCGTAGCACCAAAGTGCTCTGCAGTAACGGTCAGATATACAGTGTTCCCCATGTCGAATTTCACTCTGATGCCCAATCCACTTTCAACAAACACAAAATCTCCTAGCCAGTGAATACTCACTCCTATAGATAAACATACACAACACATACTTTTATTATATCATAAAGTCTATATATTCTTTGCATAATTCTATTTTATATAGTTAATCTAAACTCTATACAATGCAAAAATGACATATTAGGACGTGAAAGTATCTTGAGTCTAGTTAAATCTACGTAATTATCCCTCGTACTATTATTAGAAATAGTAAACACACAATGAACAAAATATAAAATATATAAGCATATGTCCATACATATTTTGACAATTTTTTTAAGCCAATTTTTTGGTTTTGTTGGCAAATAATTTAGCTTATTTCTAGAAATAATTGGTAAAACATTAGCAACATTTTCTGCTGACAGAACAAGAAATTTACGCTAAAAGATTTTGTAAAATTTCAATTTCAATTTATTTATATAGCGCTTTTTAACAATGGTCATTGTCTCAAACAAGCTTCACAAAAAAAATCTGTCTAGAAATATATATTTGGTTTATTGTTTTTATTATTATTTATAATAAAAGTAGATTGATTTGACTAGATATATTTTTTTCATTTGCTAAAGTGTCATATTTGTGACATTTAAATTATTACTTTAAAATAATATTTTATATATGGTGTATATATATATATATATATATATATATATATATATATATATATATACAGTAC
>JAQMYJ010000033.1:26794956-26820117 GCA_030014305.1 Clarias laeviceps
GGTGAACTGGTATGTTTAGATGCTGTCTTCCCCACTCTCATTGATCACTTAGGTTTGTTGATGGTGAAGTGATTGGTTGCTTTACATCTCAGGGAGCCCTCATGTCTGTGATTCCTTCTGGCTCTTCCTTCTAGTTATGCTGTCCTAGTTAGTCCTGCCAAAGTCCCTGCTTGCACTCTGCACTAAATATACATTTACATTATACATTGTTTGACTGTGACCATACCTAACTGTTATCTCTCCTACTCTTCTGCTCTCTCCTCTTCTCTCTCTTCTCCTCTCTCTCTCCCTCTCTCTTTTTCCCTCTCCCTGTCGCTCTGTGGAGCTATACATGTCGCTCATGAGCTGCCAGTCATTCAGACCCCCTCCGCCCTCTGGACCTGTACTCATCCTGGTGTCCCGCTTTTGGTTGGAGATCTCGTTGCATGGATAGCCCGTGTGGTCTGCTTGGGATCCGTGTGGTGACTGGGGACAGTTCCACTTTTCCACAAAGATGGTCCTGCCCTCGGCTGATGCAGACAGCTGTTCTCCTATGACTTGTGATTTAGTCGCTAGATAGTTCAGGACTGGAGTTTCCTACAGTCTACCTGAGCCTCTGATAATGAACTGGACTCTATATTAACTTAAACACATCTCCTGTTATACTGAACTTCCAGCCTCCTTACACACAGTATGACTGCAGATCAATCCCTGCTATCCGTTATAACCCAAATGAGGATGGGTTCCCTGTTGAGCCTGGTTCCTCTCAAGGTTTCTTCCTACAGCCATCTCAGGGAGTTTTTCCTTGGCACTGTTGGTGTCTCCTTGGCTTGCTCATCAGAGACATTCTGATCATTTTGATTCATACACATTCACATTCAACTTAAATAATTCCTTTGATTGTGTAAAGCTGCTTTGCAACAATGACAATTGTTAAAAGCACTATACAAATAAAATTGAATCGAAAATAAAATGTTAGGGTTTTTTCCAATATTTTTGAACATATTAGTTGGAATCACTTAATTTTGTTGCACCAATATTTTACATTAGGGTCAGACATTTATAAAACAAAATCAAATACAAAAATACATTTAAAGTTTGTATGAGCCTTTTGCACCATTGCTTTTAGGTTAGCAGACAGGTTTCCCCAAAGATATTATTTAAGGAGATTTTTATAAGTTTTTTATATATAGTGAAAAAATATAAGTGTGGAGAAGCCACAGATGTTGACATGTATTTATAAACATTGAACATGTTAATTTACCAATTTATTAAGCTTTATGGTTTAATTAAATACTCAAAAACATTTATTCATAAGGATTACTATAATGTAATCAAAAGTCAATAAAAATTAATCAAATGTAAGCAAGTATCAGGTTGATTAAAACATGACTCTACTACTCCCAAACAAAACATAGCATTTTGAGAAACACTAAACATAGACCAATATTTTAGAAATGATTACCCCATTCCCGTGACCGGATGCAGACTCATCAACAATATAAGCAGAGTCTTCATAATGGTTTTGAGAAATATAATTCCTTACTAAAGTGAACAACTGAAAAACAGAAATAATAAAGGTATATTACATTCCTATGTTTCCACTAAAGTTCATGCATTTTATGATCGGGTATAAAATATAAGAAATAAAAATACATTAAAACACACTTATGATGGTTACTTCTAATCTAAATCATTCCATTAAGAATTCAAGATGTTGCTTTTTATTTCATTACACCTCCATAAAATATATTAGTAGTAGTTTACAACATGTTAACACACATCTTGGCATTTACAAGATATGTTGCTATGCAGTCTCTAAATTGAGAAATGAGGCAATAAAACTTGAAAGAAATTACCTGTGTTGTCAGATTCAGTATCTTTTCAGTTGATCTTCTTTACCTTTGCAAAATTTAGTTTTCTTAAATCATGTCATCATTAAATCTCTAGTGGTGTTGCTTTTTCTTGTTTCTTACTTTTATTTTCTTGTTTCTTGTTTCCAGTTACTTGAGGACTTCTGTGCCTAACTATTCCTTTTTCAAATTTCTCACAGACATAGCGCAACTCTGTAGTAAGGATTATGAAGCCACTTTTCACACTAACAGGTGTTTTTTTTTTTCTTTAATGGAGGGGAAATCGTAGCCTTGTGGCAGCATCTGAAAGGCATGCAATTGGAGGACGAAGCACTGGGCCACAGCTGTGATGTCAGCCATTAGCTGTTCATTTGTTATTGACAATGCTAAGTGCCCACCCCCCTGTCCTGCATGCCCATCCAGAGAGGACAGGGAAGCACAGAGGTTAAATTCAGTTCCTTTTGCAAGAGGATTGTTTGTGCAAGTGTAATCCTATAAAGAAATTCTTCAGAGGAAGGATTTTAAGGCCGTTTATTTAATAAAGTGTGTCAATAGAAAATAGCTTGAGGCCATGTGGTCTAACCACTATCATTAGCCAATACCTTTAGCTTTGGGGAAAGACACAAACACAGCTGCCTCAACATTTAGCATTTCCTGTAGTCTTCTTTATTTTGTGTTACATTCAAACAGGGATAAGACATGCAAAGTCAACACTCCAATGTAGTTCTCGCAGTAAACTAAACTGACCTGCAAACTAAAGATTTTTGTTAACTGTCCCAGGCACTATTATTGTCCTCTCCTCACATGGTAGTTTTAAAGTTTGAAAAGTACAGTAAAGGGTTTCCTCGAATTGAAACACATTAATCTTTTGTTTCAGGCGAAAGCAAAGATCTTGCATTTATCTATATTTATATTGATTTATTTTGCGTTTAATTCCTAAATGTAATAAATAAATTATAAAAATGATAAAGACGACTTTGTAAATTATATCTATTTTTATATCCGCTTTGTTCATAGTCCTTATAAGTAGCCATTTTTCAGCCACCTAAACTGGATCCCATATACTATAGATATTAAATCAGTAGTTGCATAAAAAACAAGGAAAACTTATTTGTTCATTTATTCATTCATCTTCACCAACTACTGTATCCTAACTAAAGGATTTTGTTGGACCTGGAACCTGACTCAGGACCAATGGGTGTTAGACATACTGTACACGCATGCAGCCGGTCCATTGGCAGTTAACATGCACAAAGACATTAACACATCAAGCCAAAGTATGAAGGGAGTATAAAGTCAAAGCGTGTTATAAACTGAAAAATACAATTTGTCAATATCTAGAAGGCAGAATTTGTTTTCCAGGCAACAATATATTTGCATTTCAAATGTGCAACATTCATCTACAGTGGTGGCCAAAAGTATTGAGACAAATGTGAAACTTTGACATTCTCAAATAGTGACAGTCAAAATACTAAGATCTGCATTTTATTGCAGAGGTGGACACACAGCTTTATAAAGTAAACATTCTGATATTTATTTGGTCCATCAATTACCTAAACCAGCTGATTCTAATGAGCACAACTCTTCAGCCAGATTGACTCAAACTATTTAGTGACATCACTTGTCATTTGTCGTCTTAATACTTTTGACCACCACTCAGTGCCTGACATCCTTGGATTTTCATGAACAACAATCGTTATACACACAGAATGGTGTTAGTGGCAGCTCTGCATTGTGATGAGAGGGTACAGAGGAGAATGTCTGGACATGTTCAAGCTAATAGGAAGCCGATAGTAACTCTTTATAGCCTACTGTGACCACCGAAGAATGCATAGCATTTTGAACCATAGCAAGGTTTGAACCTTGAGGCAGATGACCTTGAGGAGAAACACCTCGACTTTTTTTAATGTCCCAAATTTAATGAGTCCATTGACTATTATTGTTGTAGGCTAAGCAGAGTGAAACCAAGTGAAATATTCTGTTACCGTGGCCCATCTGCCTAAAGGTTTAATGTTCTGTGCATTCTGAGATACTTTTCCACTGATTGAGTCTGGTTCAATTCCTGCCTCAGGGTCTGTGTGCATATACTGTAGTTTGCATGTTCTACCCAGGCTTCTTGGGTTTCCTACCACAGTCCAAAGACATGCAGATTAGAATAATTGGTGTTTGATAGGTATGGTGGCTAATGGTTTTAATTTAATTATTAAATAATGTGACAATAAACACAGCTGACTTAATGTTGACTATCTGTCTAATATATAATTAAGATTGTCATGTTTTATAGTTAAATCTTTTATAATAACTTGCAAATGAAATGTCTTGCAAACTCTAATGACATAATTCCTAAAAAAAAAAAAAAATTCCATGGAACTGGTCTTTATACAAAGGGAAACCTGTAATCTGCTCACCTTGGCCATTGGCCATTGACATCTGAAAGTTTTATGGCCTAACATTGACCAATCCTTTACTACACTAGAAACCTGTGTGGCTGATAAAAGGAACAATGCCACAACAGAAGAGTTAATTTCATATCCAGCTTATCATCCAATAGGACTGTGGGGGAAAGACTACATCTGCTCGGGCTGGGCTGAGTAAACACATTTTAGCTACAGAAGTGGCACATTTACAGAACAAATCCTACAAGAATTGGAAATAAGAGCAATAGGTAAGATCGTGCAATTTTTTTCCTTTTTATACTTGCATATACTTCTGTTCCAAAGGCAGCATTACTTCAAAGGCTCTATAGATAAAGGGGTTGCATAATAGTTTTATAAATGTCTGGTAATAAATATGGCATATTTTATTCATTTGTGAAAGGTTTGATGCATGATAGTGTGGTGTACCAATGGCTGCAGTTGCTTTTAATGGACTGTACACTGTAATGTGTACACTGTAAAGATAATGTTGTGGCAAAAGAAGGGATTTCTTCTTTCTTTGTCTTTCTTTTAGCAGCTAAAGAAGGGAGCAAAAGAATAAAGGTAAAAATAATTAGCTTTTTCAGTGTAAAGGTTGTGTGTATGCCTGAGTGAGAAGATATAATCACAATGTTATGCCCAGATGTTATAAATAGTTCACCATTTAATGGCATTGTATTAAGATGTTTTAAAAAGGCATAATATTAACCTTAAAACATTATGCCCATTGTTATGTAGGTTCACCTTGTGTTATCAATACACCTCTTGCACCTGGGGTCATGACTCCCTAAGACCTCTGAAAGTGTGCTGTGGTGTCTGGCTCCAGGACATGGCCAACAGATCCTTTAAGTCCCATAAGTGGGACCTCCATGGGTGCATTCTGTTCATGCTGTCCATGCTTTCATTTTTGATTTAGAACTCTATGCCTGCAAAGCCCCATATATGGCAGGCTGTGAAGCATTGAGCATTCTGATATTTTTCTATTGTGGCCAGCGTTAACTGGAAGACTATTAACTGTGGACTGGCCTTTGGACCCCACAGGCATAATGAGACTTGGTGTCCATGATAATGTTACGGCTGATTGGTGTACAGTACAGTACCAGTACAATGTTTGAAAATGAAATTTTAAAACTATGAAATAACACACATGGATTTAGATAATGAACTAACTTTCTAACAAACTAACTAACAACAATAACAGTCAGTTGTTTTTTTAAGACATGAAGGTCAGCTGTCCTGAAATACAGTAGTTCTTGCAAGAACAGTATTGTTAAACACACCATGATGAAACTGACTTTCATGAAGACCATCCCAGGAAAGCAAGACCAAAACTTACCTCTGCTGCAGAGGAGAAATTCATTTAGAGTTACCAGCCTCAAAAAATGCCCAATTAACAGCACCACGGATTAAAGCTGTTACAGTATGAACGCATTACAAAGCATAAGTAGCAGACACATCTTAATATCAAGTATTAGATTATATATTATTGCATATTTTGTCTGAAGCGCTTTCTTTTTTTTTTTGCATATCTCAGCTTGTTAGAAAGTTGGGGTCAGAGCACAGGGTCAGCCCTTCCAGTAGAGAAAGTTAAGGGCCTTGCTCAAGGGCCAAACAATGGCAGCCTGGCAGTCCTGGGGGTTGAATCTTCAGCCTTCTGATCCACAACTTTAATTATTTGAACTGCCACTGCTGTTTTGACTATTTGTTACCTTTCTATTTATGCAGATTTCGACATGTGGTTGCCTCTGCTGGTGCTAGCTTTAGTAGTCACGCAGACTGCTACATCTAGAACCCGGGAATGGGCTCATCATGGGGCTTCCATGTTTGCTGATCTCTCCCCTAAAGAAATGATGGCTGTGAGAGGTTATCTCCACTCCTGCAGTGAGCTAGGCCTTACTTCATCAAAAAACAAGTCTCTTAAAAAGAACAGCATTCTTCTGATAGAACTACATGTTCCTCAAAAGCATGAGGCCCTCCGTGCACTAGACAGGGGGCAGGCAAAACCAACCCGTCATGCTCGTGCAGTGATACAATTTGCTAACCAGGCCCAACCTAATGTAACAGAATACATTGTTGGTCCATTGCCTTTTCCAAATTCCCATCAGCTCAAGACCTTTAAAGGTAATCGACTCATCAACTTTGCATCCAGGCCAATCACAACTGTAGAATATGAGCATTTAGTTGACATCTTAAACAAAATTGGAAAGCAAGTAAATAAAATTCTGTATGAGAGCACAGGCTTTACATATGGAAACTGCACCGATCGATGCTTAACCTTCTCAGACATTGCTCCGCGTGGACTTGAAACGGGAGAGAGAAGAACGTGGATCATGCTGCAGAAATTTGTCGAGGGGTTCTTCATTCATCCTGTGGGTTTTGAGATTCTTATCAACCACGTTGACTTGGATCCAGAGAAATGGACTGTGGAAAAAGTGTGGTACAATGAACAGTACTTTGACAGCGTAGAGGAGCTGGTGGAGAAGTACGAGAAGGGAGAAGTCTCTAAAATCAAATTGCCTGAGCATGATGAAAATGATCTATTTTCCACATACATTCCTCGAGGTCACAGCAACACTCGCACAGATATCTACGGACCAAAGTTTGTGGAACCTCAAGGCCCGAGATATCAGGTCGAAAAAAACTTTGTGGAGTACGCTGGATGGTCTTTTGCGTACCGTGTCCGCTCATCAGCTGGTCTGCAGATATTTGACTTGCGTTTTAATGGTGAGAGAATTGCTTATGAGATCAGCCTGCAAGAAGCTATTGCATTCTACTCTGGGGACACACCAGCTGGAATGCAAACAAAATACATAGATGCTGGCTGGGCCATGGGAACCTCAGATTTTGAACTTGCACCAGGTATTGACTGTCCTGAAATCGCCACTTTTGTGGACCTGTACCATTTCTACGATACAGACAAACCTGTCAGATATAAGAATGCACTGTGTATTTTTGAGATGACAACAGGTATGCCTCTTAGAAGACACTTCAACAGCAACTTCAAAGGAAGCTACAATTTCTTTGGGGGTCTTGAAAACCATGTACTTGTAATAAGAACCACATCCACTGTTTACAACTATGACTACATTTGGGACTTCTTGTTCTATCAGAATGGAGTAATGGAGTCTCGAGTAAGTGCCACGGGGTACATTCATGCAACATACTTTACGGAAAATGGACTGAACTACGGAACCAAGGTTTACAACTATGTTCTTGGAAATATACACACACATCTTGTTCATTACAAAGTGGATCTGGACATTGCAGGTGAGTTGAAGTAGATGTGAAGATGTAAGCTCCGATTTGTTAAGGCTCTTAAAAGAATTTATTTTAAGTGAGTTAATCACTACCAGAAATTACACAAAATATAAATCTTATATTAAGTGTATACTGAGTGTAAATACAGTACAGTAGAGCTAGTTTTCCTGACATATTAAGTCTACACTTATTTTGTCCCAATCCCAAGATAATTAAGATCAACTTTAATATAAAGCAAGGAAACTTGGCTTAAATTTTAATATGATGCCATAAAAATCACTGGCTTTAATTTTCTCCTGTTTAGGGCGTGACAACAGTTTTGAGTCCATAAACCTGAAATATGTCAACTTCACCAACCCTTGGAGTAAACATCATACCGTCAAACAATCCATTCTCTCCAGGACACAACATGAAACAGAACGCAGTGCTGCCTTCCGCTTTGGAAAAAAGTTTCCTCGCTATTTACACTTCTACAACCCCAACCAAAAGAACAAGTGGGGGCATCAGAAGGGTTACCGCATTCAGTTTAACTCACATGGCCATAGTGTACTGCCCCGGGGCTGGAGGGAGGAGAATGGTATTACATGGTCAAGGTATCAAAATACAGTATCAGCCATCTGCATGCAAGATGAACAATTCCTAACCTGAAAATCTAGCGAGATTTATACATTACCAGTCAAAAGTTTGGACACTTCTACTTTGCATTGTCTTTCATGATTTTTCTTTCTTTCTACATTGTAACACAATGCTGAAGGAATCCAAAATATGCAATAATCTCTTTTGAAGAGTTGATATTGATATGTGTCTGCTACTTGTGCTCTGTAAAGCCTTTCTAACAGCTCTAATCTAAGATGCTGTTACTTGGTAATTTTTTTTGAGGCTGATCATTCTAAATGAACTTCTCATCAGCAGCAGATGTATGTTTTGGTCTTGCTTTCCTGGGATGGTCTTCATGACAGCCAGTTTCATCATGTCTTCATGACAGCCAGCTTAATGGGTTTTGCTAATGCACTTGGCAGTACTGTTCTTGAAGGCCAGAACAGCTGACTTTCATGTTTTAAAAAGTTGTTGTTAATCAATTACTATATGTGCTATTTTACATATTAGTTTTGAAATCTTCAGTGTTGTTCTAGAATGTAGAAAATAATTCACATAGCAAAAAAAAAGTTAAATTAGAAGGTGTGTCCAAACTTTTAACTGGTACTGTGTATGCTGTGTGTGTATGTTTTTCTGATGTTATAGATATCCTCTGGCTGTAACTAGACATAAGGACACTGAGTCCACCAGCAGTAGCATCTATACCCAGAATGACCCATGGGAACCTGTTGTTTCATTTGAGGACTACATCCGCAACAATGAAAACATTGTAAATCAGGTATGTATTGTCCTAACCGTAAAATATTCTGCTCAGAAAAAAGCATGTCAAGAAGGATACGTTACTGTATGTTCCATTTTGCAGGATTTGGTTGCCTGGGTTACTGTGGGTTTCTTACACATTCCTCATTCAGAAGACATTCCCAACACAGCAACCCCCGGAAACTCTGTAGGATTCTTCCTTCGGCCGTTTAACTTTTTCAATGAAGACCCCTCACTGTCTTCTCTAAACACAGTCATTGTGCGACCAGATAATGAGGGTAAACCAAAGGTTCAGAGATGGACTCCAGAGATTGTAGGTCACTGTGTCTCAGACAAGCCTTTCTTCTATAATGGCACATATGGTGAAGTCTAGAATCATGTTGTAAAAAGTTTATATTAGTTTTGTTCATGAAGGCAAAGCAAAACCTAATTAGGAATTGTACACTAGCTTTCCACATCACATTCAAATATGCAACATACAGTACTTAGATATAAAGTCTTGAAACTATATGTGTAAATATAAAGGTTTGACACAACCTTAATCTTGCCTTCTATAAATGTCTATGTACTACAAGCACTTCAGTTTTGAAGTAATCTTTTAAACTGTATTAAAATTAATATTGTGTCCATTTCTGGCTTTTTATTTTATTTTTAACATAAAGCAAAAATGGCTGCTTGCCATTAAGTAATTTCATTTTTAAGTGGCTATTTTGTACATTTTGGATGTCATACGAATGCCAAGCTCTTTAGAGATATCTCATACTGAAAAAAAATATATGCGTCTCCATGGTCTGGATTTATGTCCCAAGAACATCCAGGAAGCAGGATGCTCCATCCGCCAGATTATGCGTCTCAGCAGTCCTAAGTAGCTGGAGTTTAGTCAAAGAAAAGGCTTCTTAGGCAAATGATCCTGATCCCTCTCAGTAAACACTCTCACACTATAGAACTCACCTGCAGGGTCACCAGGGGTAACGTGTAATGAAAAAAAGAAAGAAGGGGAAAGAGAGACTCTTTTCTTGTTTGCATCCTATTTCATAAGAATGATACAATACAATACAATAAGCACAAGTTGAAGTGGTGTATAATTTAGTATGAGCATTAAATATGTTTATAGCAGTTTAATGATTATCCTATGATATGAACTATATACATTATAGCATTATAACAAAACTTAAAATCAATAATTAAAAGCTTTATTCATATAGCACTTTATTTTCATCTTAAAATCTCAAAATCTCAATGTGTAAAAAGCATTTAAAATGTAAATGCTTTACTAATAAATTACTGTAAATATAAGATAATTACCACAAATCTCATGCACTCAATAATTCTCTATGCTGCTTGCCGTGTACATGATATGCCAATCCATCACAGGGCATGAGCTTGCACACATTCACAAACTCACTTATACATATTGGGCAATTTGGAAATGCCAATTAGCCTAATTTGCATGTTTTTGAATGCTTGGAGGAAACCGGAGCACGAGAAGGAGACCCACCAAGCATGGGGAGAACATGCAAACTCCATGTATACAGACCTGAAGGTGGGACATAAACCCTCAACCCTACTTAACAAATGAACAAGTACGCTCACTGGACACCTTAATAAGAATACCTGTAGACCTGATTATTCAAACAATAAAGTAATTTTTGTTTGTTTGTTTGTTTTGCACACTCTGTGTAAACTCTATAGACTACTGTGGTTAAAATTTTCTGAAACAGTCAAACCAGTCCATCTGGCACCAACCACCATGTCACAGTCAAAGTCAATGAGATCACATTTCTCCCTAATTTGGATGTTGACTAAGTCAAGCTCTCTACATGTAATTGTATGATTGTATGCACTGCACTGCTGCCGCCATAATTTGATAACTGCATAAATGTTTAAAACATGTTGTCATCTGTCTTGTGTAATTTCCTTTATTTTCTTTAGATTTTGTAAAGTTGCATTGCAACAATGTTGCAATATATAAATAAGTGCTATATAAATAAAATTGAATTGAATTATATTGAATTGAATAGAATGAATGTGCAGGTTTATATGAATGTGCGATTCTTTTAGAAAGACTAGTAACTCCTGCAAGAATTAACAGGAGACATGTCTTAGCTGAACTATGTGAAGGGTTTCATATTGTGGGAGCTAAACCATTCAGAGCTTTTAATTGTCACGATGACATTTTTATTCATCATGAAAACTAAAGATATCTGGCTGGCTTTAATTTCTTTTCCTAGGAAGGATGCAAGCTGCTGCATATTGTATAAACTGAAGCTTCCTTATAGAAGCAGCAAAGTAGTCAGCCATGGCAGGAAATTCCAGTAAAGAACCTACATCATTATAGAGAGCTGACATTCCTTAACTTTTCCATAGTAACAAGGAGCCATGCATCACCATACATCAGACTTCACAAAACAACATTTGGCGCTTACAGTAGCTCTCTCTCCCTTTCCCTCTCTCTCCCACTGTTCTGCATGTGAAAATACACACAAACACACAATTCACACAGAGCTATAGAATCTCATCCCTATTATTTTTTAATTGTACAAAACCTTTCAAACAGTCCTGTTCTCTGCTTAAGGGTGTTTATCCAATGTACATAGTTTCAGAGTCATTTCTTGTTGAACACTACGTACTTGCACTGGTTGTATTTGATTTTCAGGCTTTACACTTGAGTTTATCTGCTGCTGGAGGTCCTTACTGACTCACCTCACCAAACTGGATTATTGAATGAAGATGAAACATACAATTTCATATTCAAAACATGAAACATAAATATTTGTATGTATTTGACAACTTATTGTATACTGTATGTAGTATGTGGTAGAGAGTAGGACAATTCAACTATGTCTTGATATTAGAGAAACATCAGCAAACTTAAAATTGTCTTCTAATGGCAGGCATTAATTTTTTAAAGGAGCACTAGAATTTAAAGATAAGCTATATTCTCCTGAAAAGTATACGTTCTGCAGTAAGGCTCCATTAATTCCAGTTTAAACATTCAAGAGTCCGGGTTTTCATCAGTTTCTTGTAGGAGTAACGCTACACAGCATAATCCCTGGAATGGTAATTTAACAGTTTATATAGGTCCAATTGGACTTAAGTGAACTCTGAAAGGGATACTTTAACATTGGGGATTCTACTGTGAAGTGATTTCTTCCTGCTTGATAGCTGTGATTAGGTTGTTTGGTTTATTGAGGATACTGGACACCTCACTTCACCCCAGTTCATCATCAGTGTTGGCTCCAGACCAACTCATTACATTTCATAATGCATTTATAATGCATAATGAGCATTACTCCTATTCCCAGACTTTCAGTGGTTTTCCCATCAGGACCACAGATGTTCAATGAGTTTAGAAAGTGAAACGCTCTTTTGACAATATTTTCCCTCTATTTGGTCAAATAAAGTTTTTATTTGAACATTTTTCCTAAAATAAGAATGAAAACCACCCTGTTATATGCTGACAAGTGACATAATTAACTTGTTATTAAATTATAGGTTACATATAATAATGTACAACCTAGTATATACTGTACTATATACAGTACGTAGCACTTCTAATTTATGCAAACGTGTTTCTCTATGACACACAAGTTACTCAAACATCCTCTATTAATTTTGTTATGACTTCTCCCATATGCACAATAATTAGCTCACATCACACACATAGACTGTTTTTGTTTCCTGGCTTATTCTAAATTCACTTTTAAAATACATTTTCTAATCATCAAAGCTCTTCCTGGGCATACTGTTCAAAGTCCTGTAGGCTCCATCCATATAGCCATGGCTGACACTGTTTGAATGGTTGATGATTATGGGGTGTTATGGGGTGAAAACAAAATGAGGTGTAAACACTTAACTTTCAAAAGCTTAAATCCTGAATAATTGAATTTAACTACTACTGAATTCATAGCATGGAACACAATATATATCCAAACGTACTGTATGTGGACACCAGAAGACTGTCATATTTGCTTATTTCACCTCCACTTACCTGAAAAGGTTTTCTGAAAAGGTTCTAGATTTTAGAACGTAGATATGAAGATTTGTGATCATTTAGTGAGATCAGGCAATGATGTTGGGTGAGGAGGCCTGGGATACAGTCGACATTCCATTTCAACCTTTAAGCGTTCACTGACGTTGAGGTCCAGCCTCTGTGCAGAAACAAGAGTTTTTCCACACCAATCTTGGCAACCCATGTCTTCATGGAGATCGTTTTGGGCATAGTAGCATTGTTTTGCTGGAACAAGTTTGGGCTCTGTCCATTAGTTACAATGAAATTAAATGTAATCCTGCAGACAATATAAAGTAAACATTACTCCAAAGTAAATACTCCAATATTAAGTAATTACTCCAAAATACTCCAAACTACCAAATAATTATAATGGTAACCCGATAATTTTGCAGTGGTACTTTCCTCCCTCTCTTTCTCTCTCTCTCTCTCTCTCTCTTTCCCATTGAACAATATGTATTGCTCACTCTCCATTTATTATTATTTTTTTAGCCTAATGATTGTCAACATCACTTGCACGAACATGTCATAAGTCGAGTCAACAGCTACCAATTGCAAATGTAACACTCAGAACCACCTCCAGGCATTCCACTCCTGGCCATGCAATTGCTTGTCAGCCACTTGTTCAATTATTTATGAGCCCCCTAAAAGGGTATGTATGAGAATGGCTGTAATTCTTGAACAGTCAATACCACACCTTTATCAAACCTCTTGAGTTAAAGCTGAAAGTCTTGACTTCACTTAATTCTTGAGTGGCTCAGTTTATACTCCATGTGGTGGTGCAGAGGCTAAATGGCAAAAAAAAAAAACTTACTTTTGTTCCAAAATGTATTAAATAAATTATGCTGACTGTATACTGTAGATTCTACAGTACAAATGTTATAGCCTACCCCATTGAGGTGTATTATTGTACTATTTTTTATAGTGGTTGCTTATGCTATGAAATATGTATTTTATTAGTGTGTTTTATCAGTTGTTTTTGCTAAGGAAGTTTTGCATTTAACTCCAAGAATGTGCAATGTACAGCTGTTCGACAGTATATCGTAAAACCTGAAGACAGCTCGGAATATGTTCTTGGTCATTTTTATAGCTCCTCCACATTCTCAGTTTCTCACTTCATCCACCACTGTATAATTCATCTGGGCATGCAGCTGAGAAAAGAGCAGATTATAGTCAAATGTCTGCACTGCAAACATGTTAACTAGCCAGGAGCAATTCAGAAATTAAGAAACTGTTCAACACCAAGTTTCACTAAACACTGATGCTTAGAAAAAAAAAAACATGTGTTCTACAAACTCCCATTAGGAGAGAGATAATGCTCTGTCTGGGCTATTTGAACAGCGTTTTCCCTGCAGAGGGGTTGTGTCTGAGCAACAAGGCTAAATAAAAATGCTACTCTGACTTTATCTCCAAAACATCTAACATGGGTTGTCCGTCTGATGAACTTATTCTTGATCCTATATATCCTTGTCACTCCCAAAGAGAACCTCAGCAAAATAAAATAATATATTAAAATGTATTAAATAAATAATGTTGCAAGCCTTTGGCCTTATAACCTTCCTTCAGCTTATTTATTCAATGATTTAATTAGTCACTCATATGGTAGCAACACAATGCATGCAATTTAACAGATGCTAGTCAAGAGTTTTAATTAATCTTCACTAAATCTTCAATAAAATTTTACTTTAGTGTCTTTGGCATCTCTAGAGTGCATCAATATGCACCATCATAACATCCTGCCATGCGCACAAGACTGTGGGTGCATATCTGGTTGGGAGGTTTTATAAAACCCCAGGTATGAACCACTGGGAAATTTTCATTAGAACTCCTGCTGAAGCACATAGTGGCCACATAAACATTAGGCAGGAGAGCACATTATTGACCAACACTGCAGCCTAGTGTACAAAGTGAAGTATTACAGAACATTAAATACTTGATATTATCTAAATGATGAAAAAATATAATTTCAATAAATTCAAGCGTAATAGGATCCCTTGAAACTAAACATGTTTTCTTTTTCCCCCTTAAAGTATATATACTGTATATATCCTCAAAAATAAGGAAAACAAGAAAACAAGACAACAAGGAATGCAAAATGTCAGTTCAAGAAAAAAAAAAAACTTCTTTAGCTTTGTTTTCTTGGTAGGAGCTTAAAGGTTTACAATTTCAAAATGAAAAATGTTAACACTCACTCACTCATCGTCTATACCGCTTTATCCTGTATTCAGGGTCACAGGGGGCCTGGAGCCTATCCCAGGAGGCAGGGTGCCAATCCATCGCAGAGCACACACACATACACACACTCAGACAAAATGTTAAACACATTATTCTGTTTTATTATTTTTAATTATTATTTTTATTTACTGTTATAGTTTTTAGTGAATATAGTTTTTTATAATTATAAACATTTACTTTTTTTTTTACACTTAATTTAGAGTTTTAATTTTTTTCTTTGTATTTTTTACCTATGTTCCCTGTAGGGATTGTGTAAAGTAAAAAGCGAACAAGCAGTGATTTTGAAAGTTTTTGTTACATTTATTGTTTACATAAATTAGTTTATTTTAATTTTTTTTTAAATATTCACAAAAAATTGTGTATGATTGTAACAGTGTTGTTGACTGTATTTGCATTAAAATTTTATTCCAAATTTTTTTTAATAAATATTTGCAGATATTCAGTTTTGGTAAAAAAAAAAAAATGTTGACGGTTATTGTTTGTATGTGTTTCTTTAATTCAACAATTAATGAAATTTAATATGAAGAAATGAGGAGTGGCTTTTACAGTGTGTATATATATATATAACATCAATGTATACTCTCATGTACAGTAACACTTAAGAAGATGTTAGAGTCTGTTAACATTGTACTGATATACAGTAAGGATTTCTTTACTATTTTCTAAGAGTCTAAATATTTCACAGCAGTAGCCATAGCATAGCACCTTTAATATAGAGGTAATGACTAATAACGAGACAAAATAATAGATTCTACACCCTATACCAAACAAATCTTTTTGCAAATTGTCCACAAAAATATGAGCATTTGGAAAACTTGAAACTTAACATGTTTTCATTTTTCCTACAGTTACAGTTTATTTAGTGGCAGTGCTATGTACAAGTTTACTTAGACAGGGACCAATAACACAATAACCACAAAAAAAGTTTCAAAACAAGGTGTGGATCATCAGAGATTCTCTCTAATTTTGTTATGTCAAGCTTAGTGGTTCAATGTTCATCCCCTATATGAAATTATCATTGGAATCAGTAGATGAACTGATTAGATTTTAGAATTGATCAAATAAGCAAAAGGTCACAGCAAGGTTAATGTTTTTAAAATAGTTTTTTCTTCCTTCCTGATTCAAGTATTTCCTAGGAGTGTTTCAGGCTTACAAATTAGTACAATTATACTTAAAAAAAATTTTTTTTTTTAAACAGCAGCAGGAGGAGCGGCGAACAGCCAGCGCCAGCGTCCTCTTTGATATTTGCTTCAAATATAAAGTGCATTATAGATAAAATGTATTATTATTATACTTGTTGACAAATCCATTGCAGTTGATACCACTAACAGAGAGTTCTACTTGTTTTAGTAATTAAATTGGATTATGATTTGTTACCATGGGGTAGTGTAAAAAGACAATATACAAATACTGTAGGTCGCTGTAGAGGTTGAAACTTTTTTCCCTCACACAACCCCAGCTCGGGTACTCAGTTATGATAGTCATGTCAAATATCTCAGTGTGCTTTGTCATTATCTCAAAATAACCAGGAACAGCTGAGACAAAGCCCAGGAGGCATGTCACTTAATGTCAGCCATGAGTGCTATTTAAAAAAAATTAATCACACATTATCTGGTGAACTCTGTCTGGTCAACACCTCTCTTCAAAACATAATTTCAAAGAGTTTAGGTAGTATTATTACATTAACTTCATAAACTACATTACATTCACTACATAAACTACATTATGTTAAGATTTTATAAAAAATATCTGCAACGTTGACTGGTTAGGATTTGCTAGTTTTTTAAAAAATTGTTAAATCACTAAATTAAAATTTCTCATCAGACTCACTTAAAAGAAATTGTAAACACATTTCTTTATATAGCATCATTAATTATTATTAACTTTTATTTACTAATTTAGCATTCTTTGATTTTTTTTTATGTATTTAAAACATTACTAGGAAGAACTTTCGCTTTGCTTATCACATTGTTATATAATTGTTTTTTTTTTTAATGCGATAGTCACGTTAAGGTACATTTTTCTGTGGCAAAAAAGGTGTTTTTTTATATACATATATTGGTTCTACATTTTCTGGAGATTCACAATAGACATTTCACTTTTACTGCTTACATTTAAAAATAGTGTTGCTATGAATGCTTTAGGAAAAATCATGCATAGTGACTTTGGTATAGTTTAACAAAATACTTTGTAGATAAACCTATAATAAAAGTAATCAGTGATTTTCAAATGAGGGAATCAATTTGTCATAAGTAATCTGACCTAAAATGTAATGACAAAAAAAGAAAACTTTTGACACAGTTAATTTTCACAGTTAAGTCTCACAGTCATGAGAAAGTCAAGTTATTTGCATGTAAGTCAAATTAAAATCAAACCTAAAATAATGCTAGTATTAATATTAACAATGAAAGACTGAATACTTGGCAATTAGTGTATCTCAATAAGTATAACAAAGATTATCATATACAAATTACACTTTTTTTTACACAATTTTACTCTTTTTTTCAGCACTTCAAGGATTAAAATATTATGCCTACTCTAATGTACATCTCTACTAAATACCCTATATATTGTAATAAATCCAACTATGTTGGACACAGTTGAACACTGTGTTCTTGAATACTTTGGAGACCAAGACTGAATAAATGTAAAAAATCAAGTTGAGCCAGAGTTCCGGGAAATTCAGTGTCCCTACAGTAGGTTTCCCCTGATTTCCCCACTCCCTATTGGCTGTGGAAGTATCAGGGATGTCTGAAATTGACTCAGAGATATGTGTGCCAGTAGCATAGATAAAATAGTGATCAGAATGTTTTTAAAAAAAATGCTGTCTTTTAATTGAAGTATGGGAAACATATTTTCCTGGGCATCAGGAAAATCCGTTTCCCTCTTTGTACTGGCTGGAAGTATCAGAAATTGACTCAGAGACAAGTGTGCAAAGGTAATACAGTGAGATGTTTTTTAAAACACTCTAATTTAAACAAGAGACTCCGGGAAATCAATTCACCCAGTTAACATATGTAATGAATTTCAAGCTTTCATACTTTGTGAAATTAAAGTAAAATAATCAATTCAGATACATTATCTAATGTAAAAATGCTATTATAATATGTACTGTGCCAATTATGTATGTCTGTTTTATCCAGTATATCATGGATTTCAGGATATCGTGTTTCCCCATCATATGTGGGTGCTACCATGTACGTGGGATGGCTGAAAGTAATTCAGATACGTAGTTACTGTACACATGAATAATTATGAGTGTGGTGTCCTATAATTGCTGTATACAGTATGTGTGTTTGATATGTACACCAGATAGATTAATAGAATGTTTGAGTGAGTAAAAAAAGAGGATTGTGGTCAGCAGTTACTAACTATCACGAGGAGGCACTTTACCCTTGAGTTACATGCTATAATAAATTACAAAGTATATCCTTAAATATACTTAGAATAAATCAATATCACATCTATCGTCACACAGCCAATGTATGTGAATAAAAATTAGTCGCGATGTCAGTACTTGCCCAGCAAACCAGCCTTTTGCAGGGGTTTAAAACGTCTGGATTATCTCGATTATTTTGCATAGGTTATTTGTATAATTCAAAAAGTTTGTAAAAACACTTTAAAACGAGAGAAAACCCGTCAAAATCCTCGTTCGCCCTCTCAGCATTAGGTAGTGAGTGACGTCATGATTGCATCGCGCGACCGGGGAAACTTAGGGACACTGAATTTTCCAGAACAGTTAAGGTATTTGAAAATGTCTGTGTTCGTTTGGCTTCAGGGTCGCTAATGCTTATTAGTCATGGTCGGTTCATGAACGGTTCGTTCTTTATGAACAAATCTTTAACGTGACGCAGAAGAACGGGTAGTCTCGGATAGTGATCCGTTAATTTTCTACTGGGAGCGCATGCGCAAATTATCGCATGGTTATCCGTAGGTTATGTACAGGAAACAGAATTGAGCGATTCTTTCTCAATGACTCTTCTACTCCGAGTCGTTCGTTCTTGCTGCAAAAGGGGCCCAAACCAAGTACTGAGTACATATGCATACTTATACTTTTCAGAGGTCCGAAATGTTTTATGTACAAGCCTTGTTTTATTGATTGCATGTAATATTCAAATTTTCTGAGATTGTGGATTTGGGGTTTTCATGAGCTGTAAGCCATAATCATCTCAATTATGACAAATCACAGCTTGAACTATCTTGCTTTGAATATAATGAGTCTATCTCATATATTAGTTTCACTGTTTAAGTTGCATTACTGAAATAAATGATTTTTGCACAATATTAAAATTTTTCGAGTTTCACCTGTACACCTATGAAGCAATCTGAACAATTATTATTGGACTTGGAGAGACAAGCTCAGATTCACATGCTGAGAAACAAACTCTTGTTGCCATAGACTCTTTTTTGTGTCTGACATATTGGGGGGAAAAAGTTTTTAAAAGTGAAATCTTTGCTAGTTTTTAAAAAAGGTTATTATGTTGTAATGTAAAAGAACAAGCATCTGGTGTTATCCAGGTATTTTATTGACCATTAAGTAAAATAAATTATTCAGATCACTGTTTTACCTTTGACTAGTTTTGGAAGAATAAAGATTTTTAAGCAATGTTTGTGTGTTTTAATTGTGGGAGTATTGTTGGGCTAACCTGTTTTAATAGAAATCACTTTAACAAACTATATCAATGGGAGACAACTTATCTTTTTGAGTAGATGAACAGTTGGGCTAAGTCAACCCTAGAGAAATATAATTAATTGAGCCCAGAAACAACACTACTTGAGCTGACTTAAATATTTGAGTCAACTTAAGATTTTGAACTGGGCACACAAAGTGTCAACCAAACAGCAATGTGAAATATTTTGTTTAGCCAGCAAATTTATATAAAAATTAGTAAACTTAAAAAAAGCTGTGCAACTTTTTTATGTTGAGGCGGCCTGTTTTTTTTTATTTTATTTTTTTTACAATATATTGTGATATGATCATATATCAAAAGTAAATATACTTACTCTCTCCGTCTCTATAGCCCTTATCCTGCACAGGGTTGTGGGAAGCCTGGAGCACTAGGTGGGGCGCTAATCTGCATGTCTTTGGAATATGGGAAGAAACTGGAGTATCTGGAGAAAACCGACCAAGCACAGGGAGAACATACAAAATGAACACACTCAAACCCTAACTATTGACCCTGAAGATGCGATGCCACAGTGCTAACCACTGCTAACTATATTTCTCCAAATATACATTTGAATACCTGTAGTTCACTGTAAATGACCTTAAAACTTTATTAAGTTAGCAGATTATGTATAAAACTTAGTTAAGAGAAGTACAGTACAGTATGTGAGCTCACTGGGGTATTCATCTGGGGCAAAAAGCTCAGACTAGACATTTAAGCAAATGTCTGGCTAGGAGAAACGTTATATCTTTTTAGATTTTTTCCTATGAGAATTTATACCAGACTGCATACTATGTTAATGAAATTACGTTAGATAGATCAGGTTTCAATAGGCTTTTAGTATATTTTTTATTTCATTATTTTTTCATTCAGGTCAGTCATGCAGTAGCCAGTGGAAAAACTCAAAATCACCACCCAGTACTCATTGAGCAGCCTTTCCTATTCACATCTCAGATCTGCTTGTTACGTAATTGTCTGCTTGTTATTTTTGTCCCATGTATTACCTTCTTGATCTTAACAATCTTTTTCTTTTGTGCAGTGAACAGATATGCTAAAATCAACTTTCAGACAACTTAAGTGTTGAGGGACAAAAGCCTGCACACCCTGCTGAAAGAGCTCCACTGGAAAGGAAACAATTTGCACCCTCAGACCGAGCCAGTTTTATAACAAAGAGAAGTGACTCAATAATGCACACTTAGAGAATAAGGTAGCGATTCATATCAGCTAATTGTACAAAAATGAGTCATACTTTCACTTGATTGTAAAAGAAGCTACTGTAAGGCCAGCGTTGAATTTCTGATGATAAAATATTGTTTTTTTTTTAATATAAAAATTTCCTTTTAGTGCCTGTCAGAAACAATCTACAGTAACAAACGAATGTCCCCTAACAAACGATATATCTATAGGCAGTATAACTAGTCAGTGAAGTCCTGGAAGTTATGAAAACACTTATAACGGTCCTAAAATATGAATCTCTCTTACTAAATGTTTTGATACAGCTTATTAGCTACTGTACTTACAGTACTTCATGAATTTATGAATGGAAAAAAAATAATGAAAGACAATAGTTACCTTGTGAACTTAGAACTTTCCTTATAAAGACATTAACAATAATCCAACTACTCTAACAGAACCGTATTCACTCAGGCATCACTGAGCAATTTGTTATATTATAAAATTGAATTCACAGTATAACCAACACTTTACTTTACATTTCAATGCTGTTTAAAATGATGGATAATGGCAGAAGTAAACATGAGTCTGTGTGCCAAAAAAAACTCTGGAGAATATTTCGGACAAGGTTATGAATGGATTAAATACTTAAGATGAAAATTACCCAATTTACACTATCATAATTGTGCTTTTGGAAACAATACAGCTGTACTACAGTATATTATCATGACGGTATCTCAATTATACCTCAGCATTATCTCAACTGTAGATGTTGATAGATTTCACAAAAATACTGCAATTCTGTTTTTAATGACAGTATCTCGTATCTGATAAATTCAAACATCCTGTTTTAGAGACTGTGGGCTGTCATCAAAAAACATGAACTTAAGATTGCAGAGACAACCACAAAGAGACTCATTTACATTTAAATCACAAATTCAGAAAACTACAATACCAGCCAAAGGATCCTCAGGAAGCAGAGAATGAAAGCCACCACAGCATAATATTTTGGATGATTCATGCAGGTTCTCCTGGGTGTGATTTGATATTAAATATGTATTTATATAATCGATACTTACCTGGTAATTTATGGGGGCACATTTCAGACATAATTCAGGGTCATAATTGTTCATTTCCAGTTGAGATTACTTTATGAAAATACAGAGGGAACCAAGTCCTAATGTTAATGAACCAGCACTAGAATCTAGAATCTATCTTCTATATCACTTTACCCAATCGAACCTGGAGGAGCAAGGAGCAAGGTGACTGTGCTAACCACTAGTCCACTGTGCCATATGTGTGTGTGTGTGTGCACACACACTTAACAACGGATTCAGATCATCAATTTTTTTTTATTTTAATTTTAATATTTCACAAAGTTAACCCGACAAAATGAAAAAATGCAATTTCTAAATTATGATTTTATTTATTAAGAGAAGAAATCTACCCAAATATGATGGCCCTAACAACAAACCATGTTTCCAGTTCATAAACATTTATTTTTTAATAAAAAGAAATAAAAAAATAGAAACAAAACAGTATGTCAATACAATAACTAACTAGCTGACTATCGATTGATCGTTAGATAGATAGATAGATAGATAGATAGATAGATAGATCGATAGGTACATAAATAGATAGATAGAACAGAATAAATGAACAAATAGGCAAACAAATAAAAACTAAATCTAATTTAATTAAAAATATATATCCTGTCTGGATATATATCTAGCGCACGAATAAGGTTCCATATAACTAATTCAAGAAGTATAATTAATAATAAGAAGAAGAAAGAAAAAGGAGCATTATTAGCTTACAATTGCTTCCTCTTTATTTATTATTGTGACGTTGAGACCCATCTCTGAGTAACAATCCACAATAATAATAATTGTGACGTTCAGGCTCACCTCTGAGTGACAGGCGGCTCGCACGCGGCTCGACCAATCACAGCGGTCGGACACGCCCACCGCGGCACGGATTGACAGGAGCGCATGGAGGTTGCCGCTGACGCGCATTGTGTTTTGAGCGCGCTTGTGGTCTGCACGCACCGTCGTCTATGAGCTGCTTCACACCGAGCGCCATCTGACCCGTGCAGCTTCCCCAGCCGTGAGATCGAGATCGGACAAACATGACGGAGAGATTCGTGGTCCTGCCGGTGGATCAGGGCTGTGAGGGCGAGGAGCAGGAGCTTAATCATCACGATAATAACCAGGAGATCTTACCTGTGTTCGGAGGTGAGAGAGATTTAGATGAGCCCGAGGCTGTCCCTATTCTCCAGTACAGCAGAGAGCCTAACAGATACGGTGAGTTTCTGCTGCTTTGCTTTTAATTCTGCTACTATTGCATATGATTAACTGTAGAAATCTGTGCATGAGGAATTATACAGGCTTTAAAATGATCACCCATGCATGTATGTTTATCTGAGCTCAGTGCACAGATGATGAGTGGTGTTAGTTAGGCTTACACATTTTCTGCTCCAAGGTTCACATTCACAGAATGAGTTTCCCATCACTTCCCATTTATTCATTCATGTGGTTAATTAATTTTCCCTTGAACGCCTGCAGGTTGTTGATATAAATATGGCAAGTTATCATATTACCCTGGGCACCTCTTTCTCTTTCCCCTTTGCTAGTGGTTGGAAACAAACTTCCCCAGATTGCTTTGAATAAAATGATGCATATGGCTTTCAGAATATGAAATCTGACCCCTGTGACTTCATGGCCAAGAGCTCAATTTCTCCAGCGCAGACTGCCAGTTATGCCAGAATAGCTTTAAACTGTATTCATTGCATCACTAAAAAAACATACATTCCAAAGTAAGTTAAATGCCCTGGTTGGTTATGTTAAATTACTGATACTGTTTAGCAAACAAAACAAACCGTCATGTTTAGCGCAAAACACATCTTATATCCCAGACCAGTGAAGATGAGCATCCAAAGGCCACCAGGAGAGCTGGAGCCGTGCAAGCTGGCGCATGTCTTCTTGGAGTCTCTAAATCATTTATGTGTTCATATTCTGTGTGGATGTTTTTCGGGGGGATTAGTATGCACCCAAAAGGTACTGTAGGAGTAGATTGGACAAATGTATGTATGAATGTATGAATGTATGTATGTACCTTACTTACATAACTTACTTTAAGAAATTTTATAGTTCTGAAAATAGTTTAAGTGTCTCAGGAGAGTTAAAATTAAATATTTGTTATTTTCTCTATCCATGTTAGGTCTAGACTGTGTGTTGGATATTATGGAGGCACGTTTTTTTTTATTATTGCATATAGTGTCACTTAATGTAATATCAGCCATAAAGTGTAAGCTTATCTTATCTATGGACGGATGCTCTTTAATTCAGCTTTTAGGCTTAGGTGTCTGTATTATTAATAATGACTCATATAATTGTTGAAAATCAAGTTCCCAGACTCTTAAAGTAGGCTTTTAGTCTTGTCCGTTAATGTCAGAGGTGGATTTTGTTACCATTGTTCTAAGACAACATACTGCTTTAACCAGAGTTAGTTGGTTGATTATGCCAGTGCATTACAATTAATGTGATAAATCTGATGGGTGTGTGTAATCTAAGCTTAATATCTGCTTATGTGGTAGGAAAAAAGAGATGCTATGTCTGGGTAGGTTTTCATATATAGGTAGCAGTTGAGTGCTCAGGATGGGGGGTTAGTGTCTCGCTACCTTTTCCGTCCTTTTAGTTACAGTATGTTGGGACTTTTCAGGCTAATTGTAATAGGTTTAAACAATTATGCCTGTGAAAAGATCTAAAGTTTCAAAAAAAGGACTTTATTTTCAGACTAATGGCATCTTTGAGAAACTCTTTCATAATATAGGGTAAAGTTCCAACTGAAAGAGAAAAAAGATAAAGAATAACAGTGGTGGCTGGTCAAAATATTAAATGAAAGAGCTAAAATATCAAATATCAATAAATTGACCATAAAAGGATCACAGTTGAGCAATACAGTACATTAAATCATGAGATTTAATTGATGGCATAGTAAGAATAAAGCGGTGGCAACCATAAAGACACTTAAGGGCGGTTTTATTTGTGATTTGATTAAGCAGGGAAGTGGTTAGCACTGTGGTCTCCTGGGATAGGATAAGCGTTAGAGAAAATGAATGTGTAATTTGTTCCTTGATTGATCTTAAATACTCTAATTTTTAAGTTTTTTGGGGTGTGTTTATGTGTTTGTGTGTGTGTGTGTGTGTGGGGGGGGGG
>JAQMYJ010000033.1:26822279-26832490 GCA_030014305.1 Clarias laeviceps
ATAAAGAAAAACATGAATTAGAATAGGTACTTTCCTAAAAATTTCCACTAATTTCCTCCCCTTCATTGCGCCCCACCCGTCATGTCTGTATTCCCCACTAGTGGGGCGCGCCCCACACTTTGAGAACCAGGGCTTTAGTTGATCAGGTCTAGGCTCAGCCATAATAAAATGAAGTCAGCTGATGACCTGAATGCCCAGGGTATCACATCTACTGTATGGAGTTTTTCTTTCCTGATGTTACAGTAATAATCCAGGGCTCTACTTGTGAAAGAGCGGTTCTGGGAGCATGAGGAATCATTTTCACATGTGAACCACATTGGGAGCTGTAATCAAAGCTAAGGGTCACTGGATTAAATCTTATAGTGTGACTTTTTTTTGGCCACGTAGTGAGCAAGTTCTCTCATGTAGAGTGAAGCCTTTGAGGTAAAGTCAAAGCCACAATATCGTTATCAAAGAAATATGTGCAAAAAGATGACAGGAACAAAAATGTTCTTGTAATATATATTTGTCTGGAAATGTCTATAAATTATTATGGTAGCTTAGTGCACCGCAGTGTTTACCTACCCAATATATCCAAATGAACGACATTTAAAGCAGCTGAGTCTTAAGCAGAGAGCAGCATCCTCCAGGAACTCATAAAAATCCTATAAGATCTTAATGATGGTCTCAAATTCTGGCCTGTTTTTAATTTACTATAGTTTCTGAAAACTATACAGTGCAGTGCATGTGTGATGGAGTTGATTGAATATGTTCAGCAGTGATTGACTTTCAGTATCAAGAAGCACAATGGAAATTGGTATACAAATTGGCATTTTATACAGGATGGTTTATATGGTTACAGTGGTGCCAGAGGATTTACTGTATACAGTCATAGGAAACAAGCACTAAAGCACATTATTCCAGGCCAGTCCTCCACTGTCTTTCTAGAGTATTCCTTCTGTGCATAATTTAGTGGTTCCTGCACACATGCACATGCTCACATGTGTGATACACACAGACACACACGCACACCCATACGTAAGTAAAAACAAAAAAAAAAAACACAAATTTGTGCTTTCCCAGTGCCCTTTTGCTCAGCTGAAAAACACATGGGGGCTGTGCATATCAGGTGGTGTCTCCTATCTTTAGTTTCTGTCGGTCAGGACAAGAGAAACAAATGACTCATGCATCCTTTTTCCTAACTGGGGCATTCCATACCAAATCATTAGGGCTTGACATGACCTCCTTTTGGAGCTATGACAGAAGAGGGCATACACACTCATTCAGAATTTGTTGTGAGAATGATTTTTACTATTGTTTTCAGATCACATGACATCTCCCTCATACAAATTCACACATCAGTGCAACCAAATAATATTCAATAATCTTCCTAACAGAATCAATTCTATCTATCTATCTATCTATCTATCTATAATCAATCACTGAGGTATTAATATGTTACTACTGTATAGGATAATAATCATCATCATCATCATCATCATAATTATTATGATGATTATTGTTATTATTTAAAAATTAGCATTCTTAGTTAAATTAATGTAAATTAAGTAAAAAAGAGGAAGAAAAATATATGTAAATGTGTGTATGTGTGGCTAACGTTTTTTTTATGATTCTGATATAATAAATAAGAACAAATCTAATGTCAAGGCTTTAAAAGATTCACTTGGTTAAGTCTCATTTTGATTCATGAACAAACCATTTTTGTTACATTGTGAACAAAGACAAACGAGCTGCATCCTTGCCATCTGTGTACTTTTAAATGCACTGACTTGTGAACCAATGACTCGGGCTTTAACATGAAATAACAGTGTCACCCTGGTGCTGCTGTCTGTTGGGACCATTACTGCCTACTCTGAGACGAGTGTTTGCTTCACTGCTTAGGCTTTCTTGTTTTTTGTTCATTAAGGCTGATGATTGTGTTTATTGCCCACAATGAATAGATTTACAATGGCGCAGGATATAATGGTCTCTCAGGGGTTATAAAAGCTGGAGCGATGATGCAGTGTAACATGAACATTTCATTTTCTTTGGTTACAGCTTAGTGTTTGTATCATTCACAGTGGGTTCATTTGTGCGTATTTAAAAAGTTAATTGAGCTCTGGTTTCTATTAAGAATCACATTTTAGGTGTCAGGGTCTAGTTACTCATTGAGTTTTGCACAGCTGTGCCCATTAACTGACCCTCTGTCTTGTGGGGGGTGTATGTGGGTGTATATCTGTGTTCTTAACAAGTTGAGTGCTCAGTAAACCTCAAGTGTATAAGCTGTAAATAACCACACCTACTACAATGTGGGTTTGTGGTTTTTTTGGGGGCTCTGACTTCAGACCTAAAATAGTATGAGGGGCGTTCAAGTCAAACTGGGACTTGTGATGAATGAAGGCGCAAAACAGGAGTTGACATTTACAAAAGACTTTAAGCATGGTATGGTGATGAGGCTCTTAGTTTCAGTAAAACATTTAAATCGTGCCAACATTTTGAAGAATTTGGTACATCTGTAAATGATGATACCAACCAAGGAGGCTCATAGGTCTTGTTTGTACAGTGGTTGGATATGAGGGAATAGTGTAAATATAGTATAGATTTTTCTACTCACTACCTGAAATGTACATGAGAAGAGTGTATTATTATTGTTATAGTGGCAGTCCCAGCTTAGAATATAAATGTCCACCCTGTGCACAAAACTCGCCGCTCACAAGAGCAAGCAGGCAAGGAGCCCAACGCTGCTGAATTTTCGTGAAACTCCCCAGGTCACAATCTGATTAAGTACTCATGGAGATGCGCCAGGCAAACAAGTCTGATCCACAGAGGTCCCACCCCACAACCCAGAGCACCCAAAGGTTCTACACCAAACACCACAACACACTCCCAGATGCCCTGCAGAGCCATGCCCCAAGGGACCAAAGTGCCACCTCAGTGGCACAAGGGGAACCCAAAACCTAGGTGATATAATGTTCAATCCCGTTATAGTATCTTTTCATAGTAAATAACTTGAGAGTTTACAAAGTTCCAAAAAAATTCATGACTTTCAAACTAAAAACCATGACCTGTCTGTGCATTCAGAGAATTTATTTATTATGGCTGCCAGTCTAATAAGAGACATGTGAGTCATCAGTCTGCTGTAGGTTCTGCTGTTATTAAATCTCAGATGTGAACTCTACTCAACTGTCTGGCAGTAAGCTGCTGGTGTGAAAGCCTGATGTGTCTGTGGTTTTAGGTGACTTCCCCTGATGCTCCGTTCCCTCATAACTCAGGAAGCCTTTACCAGTGACCAGGGCTGCTGGTGGCATGCTAGGCACAACTCTTGCATTGCATAAAAGGGAAAATAAAGCATCACCTGATCCCATCCTGTCAAGTAGACAGCTGAGAGAGTTGCATGCATGTGCTTGACATTCAAGATGGTGTGTGAGCATATATGTGTTGAGTGTCTGCATTGGGGTGGCCAGAATTCCTGCCAGTTCCTTCTATGTTTAGAAGCTCTTACTGTATTTATTTTTTGAAATGCGTCATGCAGATTGACGTACTGCGCTGTATATAGGGGCCTTCGTCACTTCAGTGATTAACCCCTCTTACTACTTTTACAGTCTTTGCCTCATCAGAAATGGATTTATTATGGACGCCAATATAACATGGGCTTTCTGAAGAAGCATTTTACTGTTTACATACACAACAAAAAACAAAACTCTGTTTCAGAAGGGTCAAATTAGTGGGTTTGACCATAAAAGGAACACATGGAAATGATTAGAATTGGGTTACGATCTGTCCAATACAGGTACTGTCAGCTTCAGGAAAGAAATGTTGTCAGACAATAATTACCAATGACCAGGATCAGAAATGACTTAAATGCTTGGTTGGATCATAAAAAAATAATAATAATAAATTAGTAGACTGGATTATTAAACAGTAGAAATCAAAGCTATGTTAACAGTAAATGCAATAAGAACTCACAAGACTGGGACTAAAAACAGCTTGTTATTTAGTGAGGCTAATCTGAAAAAGCCTTCAATTATTCCAGAGTGATGTATGTTTCAGGATTAGGAAAGGAGCACATATAGCGATGCACACATTATGCATAGTGCCTGCTGTACAAACCTCTGGAGGCTGTGTTATACTGTAATCTAGTTGGTCAGGTCTAGATTCAGCGACGTTATACTGTATGGAAATAAAATGAAGTCAGCTGGTGATCTGAATGTACTGAATGACCAGGTTGTCCATGCTGACACAGCCATATTCCAGCAATGTTGTGGCCACCACAAGTGACTGACTTTTAAGCAGTGTGGAAGATTCCAGAAATTGTTGTATTTTTTTTCAAGCTTACCTGTGGCCTAACCAGAGCTCAGACCTAAGAAAAAAATCATGAAACTGCCCAAGTCTGGTTTCTTTTTAGGAGCAATTACCAAACAACCCAAGATGCCATGAGCAACTGTACAAACATTTGTATGGAAATGTAAAGATCTTAGGACCACACAGACACTGCAGTGTTCAGGAAACTGGCAGATATTTAGTCTCATGGATAAACAAACTTTGGTTCAAAGAGTTCAACTGAACCCCAAGATTATTGGGCATAAGGTACCAAAGTATGTATGTCCATTATTAATTGTTCTACATCTGCCTTTGAATGAAAGGCTGTCATAAGGAAAAGACTTTCCAAGATCAGCATGAAACAAAGCAGATGGAAGATTGCAAGCAAGAAATAATTTACTGACGTAAAAGTAGAAATAAACAGGCAACACATTTTACTCTGTTGTACCCTGTCGACCTTAAGTAAAAGTAAAAAAAAAAACTTCAAATATAAAAATGAAGATACTTGTTGCCCTGATGCAACAGGATAATGTTACATATTACTTGTTCCCAGGAACATTCAGCAAGTGGAACGCCTGATCCTTGAAAACTGAGAGATAGATATACAGTACTTGTTGCCAACTTGCAAAAGAAACGTGTCTGTCTGTGGGAACTGTACACAATCATTCATAAACACTTTTGCATAGTACAGAAACTCAGCTGGGAACTATTACCACATCCCCTGTATAATCCTGACCTCGCTCCAAGCCAATTTCACATATTTTTACGTCCCTAAAGGAGTTCTTGAATGCCAATGTTTCAGACGTGAAGCAAGCAGGCCGATCACGGATCCGGCGCACTGAGAAAACCTTTTACCTTGATGGTATCCAAGCTGTAGTGAAATGCTGAGATAAATGCATTAGTGTAGCAAGGGATTATATAGAGAAATAAAGTTTGTTTTTATGCTCAGAACTGTGTTCTGGTATTCTGCTCAATCAAAAGGTCCCACTTTGACTTGAACGCCGCTTGCATGAATAGTTTAGATCACAGCATTTGCGTGGTTATATAGGAACAGCGATGTTTCATCACCACAAATGAAAATCAACTAATCAGTAAAGGAACAGTTATTAATATAACAACCAAATACCGTAAATCAAAGATTTTGTGGTCAGTGTGACGATACATAAATTGCCACACAGAAGAATCACAATACATAAATAAATCGACTTCTTTTTAATTTTCTCTAGTGCGGCCCAGGTTTTACAGTATGTGATTGTCTTCCTAGGGTCTAAGATGGGTTAAGCCTGGACATATTATATAAAGTTAAATAACGTAATTACAGTTAACATGCTTATAATATTGGAACATACTCTATTCTAGACACTTCTCTATGGTTCGAGTACCACCGTTTGTTAAAGCTGACAAAAATATATGAACCAAATGAATTCAGACGATATGCAAAAAAAAAAAAATATATATATATATATATATATATATATATATATAGAAAGAATAAGTCACTCACCTTGTCTGAGTGTGTTGATTTGATGCCTTCACTTGGACAGGCAGTGCATGTGCTTTACTTGAATGCCTCCTACTGCGACACTGGCTCGGTTATATGTGACTCAGAGCTTCCTGATCTTTTCTTAAAGCCCAAACCATAACTGAATCTCAATAACTGCTCTAAAAGTTTATTAAAAGGGCTTTTGTCCTTTGACTTGTAAACAACTTCAAATTCAGGGGAGGGTGTATGGATGAGAGGATGCCAGGAAAATTACCTTATAAATTTTCCTAGGATATCACGCCTACCCCACAATTTTTCATAACATTTGAATGTACACTAGTTGAAGGGTATTTTCAGGTTTGCCTAATCTCTACGCTTTGTCTTATATAGCTTAATCATATTTCAATATTTCAATCTAATTATACAAAAAAAATAATAATTTAAGTAGCCATGCTTTGTGTGGAAGCAAAATATCGTGGAATTTTCCTGCCAATTTCTGCAAAAGAAAGTGTGTTGCTGTTACTGAAGATCACCACAAGGTGGTGCTACAGTCACAAAAAAAATCCAATGTACTGCTTTAATACTAATAGTTCTGTGGGTTGAGTTCTCTAAGGCCGTAAGAGAAGACGCCAGGACCGACAGATGGAATAGATAATGTCTTACTTGTTGCTTTATGTTTGTGCAGGCAGGAAGCCCATTAACAGAAAGACATTTTAGATCCTCAGTACAAATTCATTTAATGAACATACTCTAATGATTTATTGATAGACTACTACAGATCCAGGCTGATAATATTAACTGGTGCATTTGGTTTCATGTTTTAAAGGTTTATTTAATCCAGTACTATTTCACTTGACCAATCATGTTGGAACTTAATATATGTAATACTATTACAGTAGTGTACATTTCTATCTCGATGGCTGTGCTTCACAGATGGCATTTTGAGAATCACTGCCTTAATTGGAAATGCATTTCTGCAGAAAAATGCAAAACATGGCATTGCTCACCAGCAATCTCTGATAATCAGTCCCACATGTAAATGACCACTCACTGTACACTTTAGCGTTTGCATTAGCCAGAAATCAAACCTCTAGTCAGCTGCAAGGAAGGCAGCTGTGCTAAGCACTGTACCACCAGGTGTGCCAAATGTATTACTTGAGTATGATGCATCCTGGAAAATTTGTCAATTTAATAATGTTGAAAGGAAAGATGAAAAATAACTCTGGTCAACTGCTTGGAAGGTCATATATAGCAATGCACCTGTATCACCAACAACTTCCATATAACCAGATTAAAGAAAAAGACTGAAGTTGCTACCATCGGTTTACCTACAGTACTCTACAGCAGGCAGAGCATGGAATGTCACAATTGGTGAACATTAAACCATTCATTTTAATGGAGGAGAAATAGAGGTAATAACATCTTTTTTCACACCAGCACATCATAGTATCTGAACAAACAAACCAAAGTTGAAGCAGTGTTGGTAGGTAAAAAGTGTTAGGAGCAGGAGTGGTGCCAAAATCAGATGGAACAAAGATAAGAGAGATACGTTAAAAAGGTTATTCGGTCAGAATCACCTGCCTGACTGATAAATACACTGTTTAGCCAAAACATTAACACATTAACATTGAATAGCAAATATAAACCAGTAAACTTGTGACAGGATTATGGGCATCCAAGGCATTTTTGCCTAGCTTGTCCAGTCCGATCCCACAGATCACTGAAATATTTCATTAATAGAAACTCACCAGAAAACCCAGTGCACCACAGTCCACCATGCATAGGGCCCAGCATAGAACCAAAGGCTGCTGACCCGGCCTCTAATCCCCCCAGATTTCAATTTGATCGAACTCCTATGGGATCCACCAGACAAACATATCCAACCAAGGGAGGCTACACCCCACAACCCAGAGCATCCAAATGATCCTCTGCCAACGTCCTGGTGCCAGACACCACAACATAGGTCCTGTGGAGTCATGACCAGGGGGTCCAGAGATGCTCTGGCATCGCAAGGGGAATTTTCACAATATTGGGCATTAAATTTTTTTGTTGTAATGTTATGGGTGATCGGTATATACTCAGATTCTCTCAATCAAAACATACCATCCATTTCTGTTATTTGCTGCTTCTGTTTTTCAGAAAATTCTTTTGTTTCAAAACTAGATTGAACACCTTGTCATCTCTTGCTTGCTCTCGCAGTTAGAATGGATCAAACCGAGACAAATTCAGAAACTGTGATTTTCACCTTGCGTACTGCAGGAGGGTTGCATAATTTAGAGATGTGCTGTGAGCTGAAATGAGATGAATGTTTCCGTGCATGCTTTGATGATTCACATGATCACTTTATTTAATTGCATCTCTAACTGTGAAATCCACTCTGCTTTGTCTCTGAGGTAAAGAAATGACAAAATCCAGAGCATTTGTAAGAAGTTAGAAGCAATGTTGTTAGTGTAATTATAGGAACATAATTACAATATGGGCTGTTGTCCATAACGTCTAGAAGAAGTTCCATCTTTCAGGAACAAAGTTATAGTCTATACTAATCATCGTTAAAATCACTATACAAATAAAAGTGAATTAAACGGAGATGAATTCTAGTCAAACTCATAAAACTAGGGAGTGCTATGATTGTCAACATCAGACTAATGCAATATAGCATAACATTACTTTCTTGCTATCTGTCAAATCCTTCTCTTTTAGGATACTTGCCAGAAAAAAAACATGCTTGTATTGAAGTATATCAAAACATTGGCT
The DNA here is from genome assembly GCA_030014305.1 of Clarias laeviceps. Classification (NCBI taxonomy): domain Eukaryota; kingdom Metazoa; phylum Chordata; class Actinopteri; order Siluriformes; family Clariidae; genus Clarias; species Clarias laeviceps. Next base: position 26,830,816 of record JAQMYJ010000033.1, read on the forward strand.
TTATCATCATGCATGATATTTTGCCATCTACAGTATCCTTCTCACGCTAAATGACTGCGATTTGTTATTTTATGGACATGGCAGTGTGTATACTATACAATCTGGACAAAGCTTACACTTTACACATCTTTCACCTGAAAAGATCCCCAATGAAGCATGTCTGATTTCCAAAACGTGTGAATATAAAAATAAACACAGGCGCTGCCTATCGAGTTCCGAGACAATATCAACCATCTGTCATGATTGATTTTTTTCTACAGTAAAAAAAGAAAAAGAAAACATAGAGAAAGAATAAGTTGGGGTGATACAGCCAGTAAGGATTGTCTGTTCTTAAAAGGATGTGTAAAGAAAAGAAATTGTTACTCGTTATTGTAATTGTTATACTTGTTCGTATTTTGCTGTTCCTAACCTCCTTTAGTTTCCTTTCTGACTCTCGCTGGCTTTCATTCATCTGTCCTTGCTACTTGTTGTAGAGCTGCTGACACTACAACACATCATGCAATGTGCATTCGGCATTAGCAGACATGTCAATCTGACTTTAGCCAAAATCCTATGTACAAGAACCTTATTGGATTATGATGAACAGTAGGATTCAGGAAGGGATGCAGTGTCCATCTTCTGTCATTAACAGCTGACTCTCCGTATGCACTTCCTTGTTCCACATGATCGCTCGCTGTTGATGGTGTTTGCCGGGGATATTAGTTGTTAGGGACTACAAAGTAAATAAGAGCTGCATCAGCCTTGTAGAATGACAAAGCAAGGGTTAAGAATTAAGACCACACAACACAATTGTGTACACATTTGTCATGGTGCACTATTGTGGTAGGTGGCAGGTGGTACAGTAGCAGCTCTGTGAACGTCCCAGTGGCATTTTTTTCTGTCCTGTTTGAAACAAACCATCAGAGCTTTAGTGTATTATTACTGTATAGTCACAATTCTATCAGAATTGAAAAATGGCCCTGCAGCTAGCTCAGTGCTTTGGAAACCGTATCTATGCACATCTCTCCTATTTCCTGAAGGATCAATACTCTATGAATAGCCATGTTAAACCAAACAGGCCGATATCCAGGAGAGTAGTGATACCTGTGTTTCTGACTTTGAAATGAGATGAGCTTTTTCCGTTACCTGATTTATTTATTTACTGTACGTATTTATTTTTTTTGACACAAGATCAATGTGGAACTCTTATACAATCAATATAATGGAAAAGTGTGAAATGTGTTGCATGTGACATAACTTTTCCATGAAACCACATCATGTATATTACTCAATCCCTTTTCTGAAAAACACCACGAGGCTTTGCTTATAATAAGGGAACTAAAAAAGCACTTCCAGCAATCTACTTTAAAATGCAATCCTTTCAGCTGTTTTATTACACTATGTGACTCTTTAAATGTTAACGTTAAGTAGGGTTAAGTATGTCACTGTTCCAAATGGTGCAAAGAGCAATAAAGGAGCTGTGATGAACTGTAACAGGATAACACTGCTTTTCTACAGAAATGGGATTTTTTTTTTGTCTTGAATACTGAGTCCAATTGAATTTTCTTATCCCTTCCACTCACAACTGAAAATATAAATATTATATATACACTACCGTCCAAAAGTTTGGGGTCACTTGCAAATTTCTTTTTTTGTTTAGTGATTTATTTTCTACATTCTACAACAATACTGGGGA
>JAQMYJ010000033.1:26832590-26847561 GCA_030014305.1 Clarias laeviceps
GGAATTTTTGAAATGCGTATTGGTAGCCATTAGCAGGTGGTAGCACCGCGGGTTAGTGACATTTAGTTAAATATACTATACTTGAGTATTTCTACAAGTTTTAGGTTTCAATTACTATGAATAAAATTTATTTCTTTTATGACTTCTAGTTTTATTGGATTGTAAAAAAGTTCCCGTTTTTTTGGGTCACCTTGTATTAGCATTTCTCTGGCCTTAATCTTTAGACTCATGGAGTTGCAATCTGATTGGTTCACTGCATGTCCATGTAACATTTTCACATCCATTAGCCATTTTCAAGATTTTTAACACCATGTCAGAATGACTTTTACAATCAAAGATGTTTTTTCAGTCAGTGTAGGGATTGTTGGTTATTGGAAGTGTCAGGAAATGGCATCTATCTAGTAGAGTAAACAGCTTATTGATTAAATGAGAGGTCTGGACCACAGTTTCGCCTGTACTTTGGTTGTTGTTTAAACAAACTTGAAATCATTAAAGACAGTAACCTTTAAAACTCAAGTGACACAGATCCATGCTGGCAACACAGCATTGGTCAATGACTGATTTAAAGAAAAAAACAACAACTGCTTACAGTATATGGACGTCGAGGTCAATATGTTAGATACAGTATGTCAGGTAGAATCAAAATTATCATTAGTTTTTTAACATAAATTTTTTTAGTCATTCAGTTAAATCCTAGCTAATACAATTACGGTTGTTCATTATACATTCATGGATGACTATATTCTCGTGAAATATGCTTTTTATGCTTTAGGTAACTCTTTGCTTATTTGTCTGTAGCTTAAGCATCAGAAGGACAATGCAACTGCTTTGTTTTTATTTTTACATATATATCGACCACTATAACTACAGTATATAAGACACAGAGACAGTCATGAAAGAGAAACGTTATTACAATTTGTGAAGTGTGAAGGTGTTGAGAAAACATAAGTAACACCAAACAGATAACGTGATATTAAACACCCACTTAATTAACACCTAGACTGCAGGATGGTGCCCAGTCATTTGCATTCCATTCACAGAATACAGAAATGTACGAGTGCATCCAAGTCTCCTCCAAACCTACAGTATGTCAAGTTCTAATCCGTGGTATGTTTCGGATTATGAGCTGCTGTTTTTCATCTCCATACTTTCCATACATCTTCCTATTATTCTGGTACAATTAAATTTTTGTTTCATCAAGCCATAGAGTCTGGTAAAGTGTTCTGGCAAAATCTAATCTGGTGTTTCTGTTCTTGGACATTACCAGTGGTTTGCACCTCGTTGTGAAGCATCTGTATTGAATTTTTAAAGCCATCTCTTGACTGTAGACTTTGATGATGACACACCTACAGTACCTCCTCAGGAATGTTCTTGACTTGGTAAGATGTTGTGAAATGGTTCTTTTTCACCATGGACAAAATTCTGCAGTCATCCATTTTAGTTGTCTTAAGTGGTCTTCAAGGCCTTTTGCTGTTGCTGAGCTTGCCACTCTTAATATTTTTGTTCCATTATTTATGAGCCCCTGAAAATGGTTGTGTTTTGTATTTAAAATGTCTGTAATCTCTGAGCTGGATAATGACACTTTATTTATTTTATTTGTACCACACTGTGCTACACTGTTTATGATGACAGCAAACCAAAGAAATAATTCTACTGGTGTTAAAATACCAATTACGTAGTGTTAGTGTTTGTTTTTAACAAGTCATTGGTATGAGAGTAATTAATTTTGTCTTCAACACCCTCACAAGGTTTTTCCTACAGTCATGATGAGACTAAAATAAAAGGGATCTCAATTCCCAAAATTTGCAGCTAAAGACGCTCCTTTCACATGGAAAACAATATTCTCACCACTTCCTGAATCCTGCAGTAACAGTGGGGGAGGTGAGGATGTTTTTCGGGAAGTTCTCGAGGGAAGGCCTCCTTGTTCTTCAGGCCGCCGTTCTGTCTGAGTCCTGATAGATAAATCCCTGGGCGAACAGGGGATATTATCTGAATAAATACTGGCTTTTCCTGGGTACTAACTTACTGATGCATATTTTGTGTTCTTGCACGTAGGGTTATATTTTTTAGTTTGTTTTTTACACCATCAAAAGTATACAATGTTAATTTTAAGATGTACTGTATAACTGCAAATTTAGTATAACAATTACTTAAGAAACTTGGGAAGTTTTATATTCTGTGTAATATGTTTGTCACAAGAATTTCCTGTTTCCATGTGTTTCATGACAAGTTACAGCCAATGCACTACTCATCAAGCAATGTCACATGAGTAGGAACACATGAAGTTGTCCTACAGTCTGAGTAAACACATGGAATATCATGGGAATGTTTGGGGAATTCTCAAAATGATAAAGCATGGGATATTCATGAACCATGACACAAGAGGCAACAATCTATTTAATCTGTTTGGCCTGCCGCCAGTGGTTGGTGAATGGGTGGCCAGTGTAGCGGACGGCCGATGTAGCAGGCAGCCTGTGAAGCAGACGACCCTCACTGTGTAACATTAGGCAGTGTCATTGAATTAACAGTAGACAGCATTTATGTCATACTGTGAAGTAATAAAATATCTGCCGAAACAGATAGGGTAACCTAATGACCCCATATTTGCATATTTTCTATATATAGGCTGTCTCAAGGAATGCATAAATTTTTTTTTAAAAAGTAGATGGTCTTTCCTGTCATATAACAGCAGCAGGTGCTGAGTGAAGGATCAAACACAGGATGATTAAACGCTTTTAGAGACGGACACCAATTGTCTTCTTCTGCATGCATGAGCTCATAGACATGTGCAGTGGCTCACATGACTATAGATTTCAATTGGGCCACATTATTAATAACGCAGTCTCAAAGAAAAGTAAATGGAATGACTATACGCTGCTGTGTATTAAATTGATTAGAGTAACCCTGTAATAGAGAGTTGAGCAAGCTATGATGTTGTGTGTTCTGGCACCTTCTATTACAGAGTCAGTAGAGCTTCAGGATTTGATCAAAAGAGTTCATTGTGCTTATTATGACACATTTGGCTTTTGCAATTTTAACTACGATACTTACCTATTAATAGTACAATTTTGTATTCAAGCATATCTAGGCTAAAAGCAAATGATTGGACGAATGCTCCCATTAAGATGTTGTTTGCCATAATTGTACAGATCTTAATGCGCTTTCGATTTTTATGTGTTTCATTGTGCAGCACTTACAACGAGTACTAACTTTTTCAGCCTTGGGTGCACATGACCCTTCCTAACAAACAGCGTTTGTAAGGTACTAACCACTGAATACCATGAACATCGCATAAAAGCTGTCAATTTGGTCAATAATGACCAAATAACCTGTCAATAATGCCCTGACCCATTTGTCTATCCATCATAATCCTGCCCTTGTCAAAGTCATTTAGATTCTTATGTTTGCCCATTTTTCTGCTTCCAACAAATCAACCTTGAGAATGGACTGCTCACTTGCTGCCTAATGTATCCCAAATGTTGGAAATTGCTGCTATTATCTTGTTATAGCAGCAGTTTCCAACCAGGAAAAGCCACCTACCACTGAGCCACCAGTGCCCTTACCAATAATAATAATAGTAATTAAACCCTTTGCGTTAAACTGAAAATAAGTATGCCAAACACATTGGTGGCTCAGTGGTACAGTAGATTTCTCACCTGCCATGCAGAAGGTCCAGTTCAATTCCCACCCAATACCCAAACCCCAGCTACTCATAAAATAGGAAGGTTGTCTCAGGAAGGGCATCCGGCGTTAAACCTGTACAAAGTTGTGTGTGCGGACGAGATGGTCCACTCTGAGGCGACCCCTCAATGGCAGCAGCCGAAAGACTAACAAAAAACGTCAAAAGAACTAAAGGATAATCTTACAATTATTTACATGTATTTCTTGGTGTAGGATAACTTTCCCTTTTACTTTAATGATGTGTGTACTCGACCTAACACAGACTCAACATTTGTGTAAAACCTGATGATCCATGTTAGATGAAACCCATTAGCGTGTCGTCTAAACACATGCATTAACGGAAGGGAATGTACTGTAAGTCTCATGGAAAATCTGACTTTATATGCAGTGAATTGAACATGGTCTATACCACAATTTTGTTTCCATTTAATAAAAGTGACATAGAAATTGTTACATATTTACTTCTTGTTTTACAAGAAAAAAAAAATCCTAGATTTTTGAAATACCCTCAGACCTTTGGACACTACTTGTAAAATGTATAAATAATAGAGTGGTGCCCTATGGGCGAGCTTTTATTGCTAGTGTCACTCTAATGGCCAGGGGAAAGTAATGAGTCATAAGAATGAGAGTTATGAGCGTAACATGATCCCTCCCACCCAGCGAGAAGGTCCAGTTTTACTATCTTGGGCTCTGTTGGCTGTGGCATTGTTGAGGTTATGAGCTAGAAGTCTTTTGTTGCCACTTTTATGCTATGCCTGGATTATTATTTTTTATTTAACCATAAATAAATTATACAAAAATAAATCCAATCGGGAATGCTACATTGGGGAACTACTAGGCTTGTCACTAAACAAAGTTCTACCAATAGCTAAAGTAGTTCTTGGACTGTTAAATAGTTTTCTACAGTAATAATATTATATTCATGCATTGTCCAGCCAAAATGTAGGGAGTGGTTTCCTTTGTGTATTTTATTCACTCAAAAAGCATGCTTTTGTATGTATTCCTGGATTTCGTTCATAAAAATCTGAGGATAACCTGACCTCACTGTGAAGCATGGAGTGTAAACAGGCGAGTTCTGTATGTGGAGTGACATTATGATAAGATACTGGATAGTGCTGGCTATTCATAATGTACTCAAAGCCAAATTTAGCTATGCACAATTGCTTTCCCGGAACACTTCAGCCATGATCACATTTTCCTCAGCACTGAGTTGATTAGAAATGCATGTTACTCTCCGTCACTAGACGGAGCAGCAAAGTTAGTGTACAGTAGCAAAGTTAGAATAAATTGAATAAATCTTTATTTATGCATTTTTGTAATTCTGCGGTTTAAAATTGCCTTGCTTATTTCACTTCTGTTATAAGGAGATATGGCAAAAAAGTGCAAATACAGTAGGCTCTGTTTTATTAACTGAACAAGAACTAACCCTCTGTAAGTCATGCTTCTTCACCGTTTTTAAAAGAAACAGGAAGTGGCTGGAGGGCTTAGCTTAATCAATACATCCTTTCAACTCCTGCCTTTTCTGGTTCCTTCTGTCTTTGGAGATTCCCGCTGCTGCAGACAAGAGACAGACTTCACTAGGCTTCGCGCATGTGTGTGTGTGTGTGTGTGTGTGCGTGGACAGTTGGGCGTGGCTGCTCCATATTTGTCAGAAGTCTGGTCACATGGGCCACCGGTATCCAGGCACTCACAGAGTGAAACAGAGAACTACGCGCAGATAAGCTGCCACACAGAACGAGAAGGAGCTGCTTCCTGTAGAAAGAACAAAAAAAAAGACAATAAAGCAGACAGAGTAAAACTGAGAGAAAGAGGAGGAGAGTAAGTGAGAGAGACACAGACAGGCAGATAAGGAGTAGGAAGCGTGCTTGCTCGCTGAGAAACACATGCCGTAAAAATGCCCACAAACTTCACGGTGGTTCCCGTGGATGACGGCAGGAATTCGCCTCAGGAGGACAGCAATGATGACAACGTCCTGCGGGAGGAAGATGAAGACTCTCCAGGTGAGCTGAGTGATCGGTTTGAAATTTACTAGAAAACTCTGTGTTGATCTTGTAGTGGGATACATATGAGTTCACATTCAAGACTGACAGCAGGAAGTTGTGCTTTTAAGAGTCTGTTCTCTTGAAGGCTTTTTTAGAAATCTTTCACACACTTGTGAGAGGAACACAAATGATATCTCGTTGTTATTTATACTTGTTATTTTTACAATGACAATAAAATTGAATTGAATTGAATTGAATTGAACATATCTAAAGGGTCTCCCCGTGCCTGTTTATCTGGTTATGCTCATACTGCCTGCATGCATTATCTATCCCCCACTCAGGGTAGTCAGCAATATACCATTTCTCTTTCTATGAATTTTCCTCTATACTGTATATTTTACAAAGCACTGTTTACACTATTGTCTATTACATGCTTTACAGCAAACTACAGTCATTTCTCATTCATTTGCTACACTGCTTTTGCTCAGTTTTCATCTGTATGTTGAGTGCTCTCTCGGAGTATACAGATTGCACAAAAGGTCAACAGGTTCATCAGTTTAACAGTAGTCCAACTCCTTAAAGACTCAGTACTGCCAAACCGTTTTTTTCATTGTTCTACTCTTAATAGTAACACAGTGTACACTTTTACAGACGCACAGGAGAAAGCAAAGTCTTGTTGCATGTTATGTAAGGTTAAATGACTGGCGTGGTTTTGCGTTGTGCAATGCCTGTTTTTCTCCCCTACCTTTCCAGTGAGTGACTGACATTAGCCTGTTCTATTGATCGGCCTTGTAGCTTGCTATCTGTTGGTCACCTTTAATGGGAGTTGACAGTCCACCTATCAGACATCTTTTTTTTTTTTTTGTATTTTTGCTCTTTGACTATCACCCTAACCTGCTCCAAGTATCCAAGATTGAAGTTCCATTATAATGAAGTCGATTATATTAAAGGCTTCGGACAAACCAGGAATATATGCCTCTCTTTTTTTTTCTCTGATTGCATACTGCAGCAGGAAGCTAGACATCTGTGTTGAATTATTTCTGAGCTCCACCCAAAGAAGAACCTGAAATTAACCCGTAAACTTAAGATCAAGCTTGTAGTCCAGAATCGCATCCCAGGGTTTCTGAGGGAGCTTAAGCTGTAATCGAATGTGGCCAAGAGAAAGATCTGTTTAGTCCTTTTTAATGGAGAAAGGGTTGATCATGAAGAGATTACCCAGCGTAAAAGGGTCAAATAACATGCTTTTACAATAGGTGACATTTTTTGCGACAATGGCTTCGAAGCTGGCATTTACAAATGACCTGCACAGAGCTGTTTTCTTTATTATGTCTCTTACACAGAGGTTACTTTCAGCCATCTGAAGACCTGAAGGCAATTTTCCGTTTGATTTCTTGGATTTGGATTGTGTTTATTTGTTGGTAAATGCTTTATCCAAAGACACTGACAAGTGGGGCAAAATACAATTGAAAGACCTTGCTGAACTTGGCACACTTAGACCTATAACTTGATAGGTTTTTGAAAAGCATTTTAATAGGTTTAATGGCTTTATAATGCTCCGAACTTTAGAAAAAGATTTTTTAATGCATTTTAATGTGTTATTTATAGTCCAGTGAGAGTATGTGATCAGTTTTAACTAAAAGAGTTTTAAAAAATGTTAAGCTATGTTGCTTTTACTCTTTATTAAGGATATATATTTTAAAATAAAAGTTTTGCATTATAGTCAGTTTAGCATATTCCCAAATGACCTTTTAATATTATTCCTATGCTAGTGGGGATGATTTAACCAGAAACTGGTTAAATCATCCCCACTAGCATTTTTGCATAAACTGTTCCTTTTTGTCCTGTGTCCTTTTGTCTTTGTGCAACTACAAGGCTCAGGATCAGATGCCACAGAACACACGTTTGTGTAAGATGAGATAGTGAGGACCTCTTGCCTTACTGTAATAGCCCTGTAGTGCAGGGTGGAGTGTTTGAGCTGATTTGGCACTTTTTGTTACTGTTTTGGGGTAATTTCTGTGCTGTTTTGGGACTGTTTGTGGGTACTTTCATGTTTTAGGCTGTTTGTGGTTGTTGTGGTTTTCATTTAGATTGTTTTGTGGTGTCTGGTTTTTTGTCTTTGCTCTTTTAGGCTGTTTATTTGTGGAAAATGAAGTCCATGTTCAGTGCTATTATGTTTTGAGGCTGTTTGAAGTTGTTCCGTATTGATGATGATTTGGCACATTTTCTGATATATTAAGGGGTTACTTTTAATTTGTTTACACTGCTTTGGTTTTGGTGTTTTGGTTTTCATTTAGAGGTTTGGCTGTTTTGCCAGTATTTTAGGCTGTTGTGGTGCAGTTTCTGTATTGTTATGGGGTGGTTACTTTCATGTTACTGTACGTCTTGGGACTGTTTTAAAAAAAAATTTAGGGCTGTTTCTGGGCCGTTTTAGGTTTGCATTGCTCTCATTTTTGGATGTTTTTGGTTACTTGTCTTATTATTATTATTTTTTTTTAGAAATTGGTATTAGAAGCTGTTTTGGTGCTGTTGTAAGTTGTACTTTTATGTTTTGTTTTGCCACTGGTTTGGGGTTGATTTTCAGTAGAACTGGTTTAGGGTTTGTTTAGGTCTGTTTTGGCACTGTTGCAGTGTTTGTGCTCTTTCTGGCAGTTTATTTGTGTAAAAGCCTGGTAAATTCTCATTGCCCTACGAATACTGGCTCAATGTTGTTATGTCTTGGGACTAATTTAGGGCAGTTTTGGGCTGTATTGATGCTGTTTTTATGTCTGATTCATGCTTTCTGATGCTTTCTGGACTGTAGTGCTGTTTTTGAAAGTGTTTGTTTGTTTTGAGGTGTTGTGGTTTGCAGTAGACTGTTGGTGCTCTTTCAGGCTGGTTGTTTTTAAAAAATATTGTCATTTTGATTGCTGTATGAGTGCAGGTACAGTGCTGTACAAAGAGTCTTTTTGTCACTTAGACATGAGCTGGGTATATCATGTAAAACCTTTTTAAACTGTGCAAAAAACAACTTCCTGGTTCAGATAGTGTTACAGTCTGGGCTTGGTTATTGTACTGTATGTATTTTCTTATCATCTGTATTGCATGGACAGTTCTTTTCTTTTCTTTTTTTTTTTTTATCTGAATAAGAGTGGACATGACCTGCATTTAAACAATTAAGGGGAGAAAAAAACATATTAGACAGTGATTTTAACTGTAATGTAATTACATTTTGAAAGCATTAGTCCTACACAGTGGTGCTATTAGACTTTTATCCCATTTGTACCCAAGATCATCAGTCCTTTTCAGTGGTATTAACAAAGCTCTTTGTTTGACCAGTATTTCACATTGCCATATGCTTCCTGTTTTTCACCTTTTCTCCTCTAGTGTCAAGTTTTCTAATAGTTCATCCCCCACAACCACTGTCTTTTTCCTGGCTGTTAACTGTTACTGGTTTGCGTGCTCAATGCTTGTTTCTGCTTTTCCGTTAAGTACAGTTTGCTTCTGTGAGTGTTTGCATACACTTGAATTTCCCCTTATTATGATTGACCTCATGTCCCAAGTCAGTCTGCTGTGTTTTCCGAGTGACCTGTCCTAAAGTTTACAATAGTGTGTGAGGGTTAAAAAGACACATGTAGCTGTCTAACCCGTCCAGTGGGTTTTATTTATAACCTTGTCAATGTGTACTAGGATAAAGATTTATGAACATGTTATAAGTATCAATATAAACATAGGTCATGGGATTATTGGCAGGTGATATACAGAACACACCCTCACATTTCTGCTTCCATTCAAGTCTATAAACTGCATGATTTATCTCAGGTGCACGGTTATATCACTATACGCCTCAGTTTAATATGTTACACAATTTCAAATTCATTTTCTAGAAGGTCAGTAGACGTGGATGCAAGTCTGTCCAGGACGCAGCACAGTCAAAAGTATGACACCTAAACACATACATTATGGAGAAGCTAAAACATACACTTGCAATACACATCTTAAAGTTTATAACAGAAATCTTTTTTGAAAATGTTTTTTAATTTTATCATATCTGTTTTTCCTAAATTAACATTTCAACTTACGCTAACTCCTGTTGAGGCTATACAAATTTGTTGCAGGATTTTTTGAGTGGTTTTTTTAAACTTATTTTGTGTTTATTCATATACTGTAGTATACATGCAGCAAAATTCTGCTAACTAAAACTTTCAATTTACATATATTTTATTTATTTGTCTGATAAAGGAAAAAACGGCAGAAAGTAACCAGTGCCATGTTCCTCATTCTGGGAATTTTTCTTGATGATTTACTCAACTGTTATTATTCACTCTGACAAATTTGCAATCATATTTGACACTCGATTATTTCACCATATCATGCTACTGGAAATGTGACATTACTGAATTTAAAGCTGCGTCCTGGGTAGGGTAAAAGTCTCAAGGCAACAGGGTCACCGGTTCGATCCTGAACTCGGGTTATTATCTGTTTAGCCTTTTTCACAAGGTCAACCTCTTGCAGGTTCCCTGCCATCTGAAGTAGCTTGACTAGGTGTGCATGGTGCTGTTTGATGGAGTTACATGTTATCCAGGGTGTGTTCCTACTTCAAGTTTAGTGTTCCCAGAATAGGATCCTTATAATTCATTCACTCTCATCGCATATACCACTTTATCCTATATACAGGGTTGCGGGGGGCTTGGAGCCTATCCCAGGTGACTTAGCGCATGAGGTGGATTATTATTATTAGTAGTAGTAGTAGTAGTACTACAACTACTATTAATAATAATAATAATAATTCAGTGCATCACCTATTTTTGATTGTGTCCTTTTTATTCTCCTCTTAGGAGACATTTAACATGCCATATAACTCATTGAAAATACAATAGGAAAACGTCTGTAATTAGTTCTGTCCGTCGCATGCCATGTACAGAGACAGACTTGGACAGTCGCTCGTGCCAGGAAAAAGTGTGTTAGTGTGTCCTTTGTTGGGGAGGAAGAGGAAGTACAATAATCTAACAGCCAATATACTGCAGACACACAAACTGATATGTGATACTGTCACTTAAAACAGTGAATAATGAACACCATCAGAATGAAACAATAAATAAGTAATGTCACTGACGGAATAGTGCTGGAAAAGTGTTTCAGTTAACATTAGCTGTTGAATTATTAATCCACCAGTGCACAGGTCCAATATGTGCAGTAATTGCTGGTATAATGTATAATGTTAATATACGTCTGCCAATCACTGCGCACTAGAGGTACAAAAAAAGTAACAGGAACAAGCAGTTTTTACTTTCATGCAGACAGAAGCTAGAAGTCAGATTGAAAGCTCATGAGACAAAAAGGCTATATTTATTAACATGGGAATGTACTGGATGCTTTTATGGTGCCAAGCAACACAATCACTGCATGTAGTCATTCATCTTTAGTAAATTTCTTTATATTTTGGAAAATTAAACCAGCTATTACAAAATATGAAATATGAGATCGGAAAAAGTCTTATTTTTGGCCAGGTCTAAATTAAGATTAAAAGCTTGGCCTAAATATTATCCCTTAAAACATAACGTTTCCTCGTTTGTTCCTAAGCTCAGGTGACTGTTTATGTGGAATTTTTTATGTTATCACTATGTTATTGAAAATGTTCAATCTGATTTTTTTATTATAAATTTAGGTTTTGTTTTTGGAGAAATTGGTTTAAACCCCATATATGGAGCAATAGCTGTGGCCTCAACACAACCCTTTTCCCTTACTTGTCCTTTATGCTGTGGGTTTCCCATCTTTTTTTTTTTTTTTTTTTTTGTGGGAGTTACTGATAATAGAACAGTACAGGACATTCCTGGACCTAAACCAACTATCAATGTTTTAAGTTTCAGTCTTCTAAGCTTTTAGTTCTGCTTGCCGTTCAGTGGAAGGATATCAGATTGTGCACTGCCATAACTCTGCCATAGCATTTGGCAATCACATTTGAAAAAAGGGAGGCCTCTGCAGTGGGAACATTTGCAGAATTTTACATTTCCAGGCAATAGATTTTTGCCTGAGCATGCTGGGCTGTTCTTATCATTGAAACCGGGATCAGGGTTGTTTTGAAATTTAAAACAGGCCTTGTTGAATTAACAAGATGAGACTGGATTCACTGCTGTGCTATACAGTACAAGTCCATCACCTTTTGGCATGTGTGTGCATGCAGAGTGGCAGTTTGATAGAGCGTGACTCATTTGTGTGAGTGTGTGTTTTTTAACCATAATAAGACTTGGGACTATAATAGGACCTGAACAGAAGCCTTTCTGTTGTGCCTGTAGAAAGCCTGCAGCATCCTAAATTCTCCCATGGCTGCATCTTTGCAGAGGACGACATTAAGAAATGCTTGTTTTCAGCCGTATAGTTGTCAAGTTCCAAAAGTATTGTTCAACAACTTGTTTGGATGTCACTTCATTATACATACTTCCCCATTCCGAGCAAGCTTTTAAACTGTATGTCATTTTAGCTGCGAGTTATTGGTCAAGTATTGCAGCTACCCTCATGGCAACAACATGCTTTACTCGAGGATGATTTACAGTAAGATTTTGTAAAGCAACATTATTTACAACACAGTACTTTTCAGTGCGTGAATCTGATTAGTTGCTCACTGTTATTCAAATCACAGGCCATAATTACTAACCTAGCAATATTTTTTATAGGTACATAATATAATAAACTGGTTACACAAAGACTAAGAGTCAGTACATTTTACCCATGACAACGACTTCAGAGTACTTTGTGTTTGCTTATTTCTCAGTAAAATGACAGGGTGAAAGTTTTGACTTATTACCTTCAAAAGCAAGATAAGAGAGACTGGTGAAAACACAACAGGTTTTCTTCAAAAATAAATCAAATTAACCAATATATATATATGTATATATGTTTAGTAATGGAGTAAATAATAGTAGTTATTATTAGAAAATTTAACAAAGTGTATAAAGGTAGTAGTTGAAATGAAATAAATCAACAAATCACAAAGACGCACACACACGTGCACACTCACACACACATACACCTGCTAGTTTTACTTGCCAGTGACCTGAGATTTTGCCTACAGCTAAATTTAACCCTAAAATTATCCTCAGTAACCTAGCTAAGCTATTACACAAGAAAAAATATATAAAGTCAGTACGGTTAATATAGATAAGTTTTACATGAATTATCCCATAGTATTTGTGTTAAAATCGATAAAGATAAAGATGGAAGTCTTTGTATAATTCATCTGTATAAAAAAAACAACACAGAAATTCAGGAAGTTAAAATGAAATGTGGGCGTGCCCTTTAACAAGACAGAAAGAAGGACAAAAAAAGCCACATATTTTTAAAAAGACATCTGTAAGAGTATAAAACATATAAAATATGTAAAATGGGTTTAATCTGTCTCTTAAATTGATTCAAATGGATTTAATGTCATGAAAGCAAAACCTGGTCAAAAACTTATTAAAAATTGATTCGGTTATGTTCACAAATTGAGTTATATTGTAAACTTGATATGAACTGAAATGACTGATTCTTAGTGCATTTTATTTTATGTTAGCATACTGTATATTCTACGAGGATTTGTGCTGGCTGAACATAAACTAAATTGAAAATGAAATCACAGATCACAGGTCCTTCAGTACAGGCTTCAATTCTCACCTTGTCTACTAGGCTTTACTGTTTTCATTGTGTTAAGCAAGGTGTAGAGCAAAATAATTCTAATATGTACACACATACAGAGTACTGTGCAGAAGTCTTTTCTTAAGGTCATTTTATACACAAACCTTGTTATGCAAATTTATTTGTATAATCTAAGCAAGTTTGATTGTACATTGGAGATTACATCATTTTGTGCAACAAGTTCAAGTGACAATGCCTAGTAGTTGACACAAACAGCCACAAGAGACAAACTATGGCACAAGCAACTTCTCTACCGGCTAGTGTGAAGCCATATACTGTACAAAATGCTGATGGCATCATAAAGACGGTCACGTTTAGTAATGTTTGCCTATTCTCTGTATTGCTATTGGTTTATAATTCTACCTTCAAGTGTAACCCAGAAGAGTATGAGATCGCTTTTGAGTCTGATTCCTTAAAGTTTTTCTTCATCTTGTCTTCTCCATCATGACACTGCTTTGTCCCAGTTACTGTTGGTAAAATCTGGGGAGTGGTGGCTTAGGCAGTTAAGGCTCTAGGGCACTCTTGGTAAAATCACTGCCTGAGTAGAATACACTTGCCTGGAATTGTAATAAAGCAGGGGAAGAAGAGTTGCAGTTTGGATGGTACTTACTGTAGGGGCTCGGAGGTGCATGGGGTTTTGATATAGTTGGGAAGGGGACGCTTTATTAGATTTGTCAGTTTTTTATTTTTTATTCTGTTTAATTCTGCTCTACTTTCTCCTATCCCCTGTAGCTTTGAGGCCTCAAATTGGAAACAAATTGCAAACAATTGTCCATCTGGAATAATAAAGGTGGCTAAATAAATGACATGATTAAATGTTAAATTCCACTCTGTTATTAATGCCCTCCCAAACGAAGGCATGTGTACTGCCAGATCTCTCTTTCCTAATGTGTATTTGCTAAAGGACCACTTGGATAAGGCATTTGTGTGTTTGCCATGTGCTCTTCATCTACATTCTGACCGTGACCTTATCTACTGAACAG
Organism: Clarias laeviceps; assembly: GCA_030014305.1. Taxonomy (NCBI): domain Eukaryota; kingdom Metazoa; phylum Chordata; class Actinopteri; order Siluriformes; family Clariidae; genus Clarias; species Clarias laeviceps. The sequence goes on from JAQMYJ010000033.1 coordinate 26,846,887, forward strand.
TTATCAGGCAAGGGTCTGTGTTCAGTCCAATTACAAACATGCTTTAAAAATCTATAGCCTCTCCCACTCCCTCTCTCTTTCACTTAGTATGTTTGGCTTTGAACATTTTCATCATCGTGGGAGCTCTCTTGGTCATGGGAACACACTTGATCTCCTGTAAATTTTATATATTGATATTTTCAATGTTTTTAAATAGAATTGGTAATATTGCAAATTATTTACAACTTATATTTCGATGAGGATTTACAGAATTAGATGATGCATTAGAGAGTTAGTTGAGTTCCTAAATGTCAAGGAAAAGACCACTGTACATGATTTAAAATTCAATGTACACAACCATGCATGGTATTATATGCAGTGATTTGCTAATACGATGGTCGGTGACTTAAAATGGAAATAGAATGGAAAGATTTCTCCAGAATATAAGGAAAATTACACTAGAATAAAGTTAAAATAATGATAAAAGTAAAAAAAAATTATAATAAAACAAAAATACAAATTTAACAATTTGAGATGGAATATATAAATTTACAAAAGTTACAAAAACAATAGAATTAAAAAAGAAATCACAGAATGTGCAAGGTATAATTTTAAACTGAGAAATACAAACCGGATTCCAAAAAAGTTGGGACACTAAACAAATTGTGAATAAAAACTGAATGCAATGATGTGGAG
>JAQMYJ010000033.1:26860392-26871048 GCA_030014305.1 Clarias laeviceps
ATACATGTAAACCTGTTTTAAGAGATTCATAAAGCAATATTAGCAACCTTTAAAATGGCATAATAGGGGCACTTTAAAAACATGTAAGACATAACTCTATACCTTATCACCTAGCTTTATTCAACAGCTTAACAACTGAATTAAACATGAGTGATTAAATGTATCCCATTCAACCTTGCCAGTCAAGTAACTCAGTCTTTTGCAAGACGAGCAAAATTTTTAAATAAATATTATCTTGATGAACAAGCGAGGTCTTGAAATACGAATAGTACGCATGCTCTTTGTCTGCCGAGTGTCACGTGATCACAACCGACCCAATGGTTCCTCTCTCTCGCGTGTGCTGCGGGATTATGGGTAAACTTTTCGTATAGTCAATATCTGTGCGCGCGTCTACTGTTTACTATAACATTGTGACCATGTGTGTGTAAAAAAGCATTTTTTTTTATTTTGTATCCAAGTGTAGTGACTGACTATCTATCTATAGATGGATAGATAGATAGTGTTAAGCTTTTCTGATATTCTGTAAATCTCCCTTTGTTCTATGTTGTAAAACAACCCCCTTTGCACTTCCTCATTCTTATATGGTTATATTTCCTGTGTCTTGCTGGAGCGCTTTTGTCTAAACAGAAAATGCTCAGTTGTTTCCTATCGTCCACCTGACACCAGGTCTCCATATGACTTGCATGTTAATGACTTTTTTCTTTTGATGATGTACAGGATATATGTTACAATGACCAAGAGCCTTTAAATATGCTCTATTTGTTGAGAATAACCATATTGCAACAATATCCAAGTTGCCATATCCACAATTAAATACCCTGACTTTTCTGAGTGATGCTTGAATGCAACACACAAAGCTTTACAAAATAACATTGCTAGAATAATAACTAGAACATTTTATTGCACCCAAAACATTTTCTCTGCAATAAATTATGCATAGTAACAGGACTATTATTGAAATAATCATGAAGATTTTATTAAAGGTCTTTTTCCCCCCTGTTAATATTCGTAGAGGCAGAAATTTTAAAATAATGATCATTACTGACATGCAGTTGGAATGTTGCTACAGTAATAAATGACTGACTAATAAGTGGTTGACTCATACTGTATCACAGCTTGTGTGTTGTTTGCATAAATCTGGACACAATTGTTAAGGTTTACAAAATGCAAAAAAAGAAAAAAAAAGAGCTGCAGCAAAATTAGAGGTTTTATTACACTTAAACTGTGTTGTACCTCTGTAAGTAATGCATTTAGCAGTTATTCATTTTTTAACCTGACAAGAATGGCAAAAACACTTACTTTTTAATGGTTAACCATTTGACGTGTCATAATGGACTTTACTTTAAAATATGTTTTCTACTACTGTTATGGTCTCTGTTTTGTTATGGCATTTATTGATTGTTATTGGCTATTATCATGCAATTTCAGTTTGTCTGTGTTCTATTCTCTTTAATTAACCTGATAAGTGATGACAAAGAAAGCACTTTGTTATAAAATTAAATGCATGGCACATGTCTAGACATACCATGAACTTATCTGGTAATACACAATACTGTACAAAAGGCTTGAGCCACCCCTCATTTCTTCATATTAAACTAAATTTAATTATGTAGATTAAATTATAGAAATAGAAACAGATGTTTTATTGTGACAGGATGCAAAGTGCATAAAAATACCAATAGAAATTGGTTGTTTAAGTAACAACCTCTGCAGCAACCTCATTTCCCCTCTTGTCTGTTCCAACCACTCAGCATTCAGCATCACCAGTATACTAATCCCCAGCCTCACCATCTGTCCTCAGCACCTGTTTCTGACAGTTTCATGCCTTAAGTTAGATGTGTTTTTATGGTAGAATCATTCAAAATTCACTGTATGGCTCAACAAACAAAAAGTATTTCTCTGAAACTGGTCAGGCACAGGGACTGGACTGAAAATGAGAGACAAACACTTGCTAAAAATGAGAGCCAAAAAAAGTCCTTTAGAAAGCATGGAGAACTATTCCTCAACACTACATTAAAAAATACAAGAACGGCTGTTTGGAAAAAAAAAATCTGAAGAAATGAGGGGTGTGCACAATATTGTATATTATGTTGACGCTTTTACAGAGATGTTCATTTGTTCTTGAGATAGCAAAGATACCTTTTAATGTTATAAGAGTATAATTTGTAATTACAATGTCCTGTTTTTCCTTTTGTCTCAGGTGATGGAAACCCCAAGGAAAGCAGTCCTTTCATCAACTCAGACAATGACAGGGGCAGCCTCTATGATGGCAAAAATATGGCACTGTTTGAGGTACTCTGTCTATTTCTGTCTAAAGATCCCCTTTGTCAATTTGAAAATTTTTCATAAAGAGTTACAATGTACTAGATTGTTAATACATGCTTACATTTACAATATTGTTTGTGTGAATTATGAAACAATAGGATGGTAAACAATCTACATAGACATATAGATAAGTTAAGTTCTGCCTTTATTCATCACATACAGTATACATCAGTGCACAGTGAAATTCTTTATTCTTCGCATATTCCAGCTTTTAGAAGCTTTTTTTGAAGGTCATAGCACAGGGTCAGCCATTATACTGTACGGCATCCCTGGAGAAGACGAGGTTAAGGGCCTTGCTCAAGGGCCCAACAGCAACAACCTGGTGGAGCTGGGGCTCGAAACGCCTTCGGATCAGTAACTCAAAGCCTTTAAAACACTGAGCCACCACCGTCCCAGATAGATAGATTGAGTGATAGATTGAGATATATATATATATATATATATATATATATATATATATATAGATGGATGGATAGATAGATAGATAGATAGATAGATAGATAGATACATACTGTACATACATACATACATACATATGTTCTTTATTGATTATGAAGGAAATTCCAAAGGTCTTGTTGTGTTGTTTTATCCTTACATGTCTTTTGATTTTGAACAAGTTACTATCAGGCCTCCAGCTATTAATTTCACCTAAGTGCAAGTATCTTTGACACATAATGTGCAGCCATTGATTGATGCCTTTTTTGTCCATATTTTGCACATTGTAGGAAGAGATGGATAGCAACCCAATGGTGTCATCGCTTCTCAGCAAACTGGCCAATTACACCAACCTTACACAGGGGGTCCGGGAGCACGAGGAGGCAGATGAGGAGGGAGCAAAGAAAAAACCTGTCAAAGTAAGTACCACACTTTCAGAAGCAGTCATTTTGGGATTCAGAATTGTATTTGAATTCAGAAGCAAATTTGAATTAAATGTACCTATTGTTTAAAATGTATACGGTTTTGCATTCAAACTGTAAGTCTTTGTTTTCGGTCTTTGCCCTTCAGTGAAATGGAAAATATGAAATGTTTATGTCTTCAGGTTAGGTGTACAGTAAAAACAAACTCTTTAGTTTCTCCCTATTCGGTTTGTGTATGCTTTGGCACACTTAAGGCACAGGCTTGTGTAAATATGGATCTTGTTCCTCCTATAAAAACTGCAATAAAAAAAAAAATCCTGAATGGAGATCCAAACATCGCAATTTGGAATCATAATTCAAATGATAGTTTATGCTTATTTACAACGTTTAAAGACTGTTAAAACATACCTTATGTTTAGTCTGCTCTACGTTTTATTTTTACTTGTACATATATCTGAGAGGAACAGCACAATTCTAACCTTCATCTTCAAAGTACCATCCTAATTTGTGTGTTATTGTTGAAATTTCTAAATGGTCGTTAGGCAATGCCACCAATCTGGCTCACTGCCTCATGGTTACAATGATGAGGTTCATTGCCTTGTTGTGTTTTATACTAAGAGTGGCACTGCTTCTGCTGGTCGGTCAGGCCACAAACATACAGGGAAATAACCTTGCAAAAGGTCATGACATTGCAAAATGCTTCTCACAAACTTACCATAGATTTTAGAATGAATAAGAGCCATGATTTTGATTAATGGTTATAGCTGAGTAATGATCGTTCCACATCAGTTCAAGTTATTATTACTAGTGATTCTGATTTTTTTTTGTATTTTTCCCTGTCACTCTATACAATAAAGAAATAGTTACTTCATATATTGTAAAGTATAATCTGTGATTATAATGCAGAAGTGCAAAATAGTTTCACAATACTTTCAAAGTTGCATTACAACATCAGGATTTAGTCATTTTCCAAACTTACAGTATTAATGCAATACTCTCAGTATGGATACCACTTTCAAGTTTACAAGTTTCTATTCTATTATCATAGTTTATTTTATGAAGAGTGTGTTTGTATTTTGTGCTTCTACCTTACACAGACGAGTCCACAGATGGGGACATTCATGGGAGTCTACCTGCCCTGCCTTCAGAATATACTGGGGGTCATCCTGTTTCTGCGAATGACCTGGATTGTTGGAACTGCAGGCATCATTGAGGCCTTTAGCATTGTATCTATGTGCTGCTGTTGTGTAAGTATACAGTTTGCTCTTTTAAAAAGTGCCTTGATAGATTTGAAAACCCCATATGAATTCTATAAAAGGGGCTAAAATTAGATGTTCCATATCGCTTAATAAATGTTTTATTCATTTTAGGCAACTTGACACATTACTTGTCAGTGACAATGAGTAAATCAAAGTAAAGCGAAGCTGAATATGAGAGAACATGTGCAGTAGATGGAAGTTCAGTCTGCCTTTCTGTTCAAGCAGAGCTCTAGCATTTTATGCCTCTTGGCAACCTGGTGTGTAATCTTCGGTGCCTGGGACTCCGACACAGGTGTATATTTATAACGCAGAGCAGACAATGGGATCAGTCGTCTTTTTTAAGGGAATGCTTATTTACAAGAGAGGCAGTGCGGTTCCTGTCTTTGTGTCAATATCCAGACCCAGCAACTTTTGGGGGAATGCTTATTTACCAAAAAATACATATACTAAGTTGCTTCTATGCTGTGTTTTGACTTTTCTAGGTCACAAAATGTCATATAATTACAGTAAATACATTTGATTTAAACACAGGAATATAAAATTCTAATTATATCACATCTTATTTAGCACTTGATTTTAAGAATTGTTAATAAAATAACTCTCAAAAAAAGGGTCGAAAGTCAATTACATTGCCCCGCTTGCATTGTTGTCACAATGTGTATGACGTACAGTACTATGTTGTAGTTGACTGATTCATGTTGCAATGATGTCTTTGTGCCGGCCGTTAAATCTTGCAGTCCTGACTTTAATAGTTTGCTTATAGTGGCTCTCAGGAAAACCATTAAAATGCACTTGCAGTGGGCATTTTGTATCCAGCAGTTGCTATTTGAATGATCATAACAGAGTCTATGAATAAATTGGACAGATTATTGTCACTCCTCATTAATTATCACTCCTCACAGTGTTTGCCTGAGATCACAGAAGCATTCATTACTAAGTTCCTGTTTGAGGTAATGGACCTGTAAGTGGCTTTAGGGCAGATTTTAGACTATGACTGCGACTGAAGCAGCTGAAGGGATTTGTACTGATTGCTTGTCCAAGTTAGTTCAGGGAAACTAGAACACACAGGTGTGTTATGTAATAGGGACAGAAAAATCCTTTAAAAAGAATTAAATAGTTGCACATCCGTGACTCAGCTTTTACAAAAGTTAAATCCTTAAAAAAAATAAAATAAAAAAAGATTTAATAACATCTGGTGAAATTTTATTCACATCTTTATAGCTTTAATTTAAAAAAGGTCTGCATACAGTATGTGTGGACTTCCTGAAAAGGTGTTCATGACTGTAATCTGAGCCCCAAAAAAAAAAAAAAAAGGGTTTTAGACCAGGATTCAGAAACAGCACAAAGAACAAGTATTTACCTTATTACCAGGACATCATGAGGTCAATTCTGGGACATGAAAAATTTGGGTTTTTTCTAAATATTTACATGTGGTTTGAGATGTGGCTTTGGAAGAAATACAGAAGAGAAGAATTGTATTTGTAAGGATTTAAGCTTTCAAAACAATTCCCTTCAAATTTACCACAGTTGCTGATTATACCTTTAATGTACTATTTTCGAGTCTAGTCTTTCAATTATACTTAAATCAGTCCTTTGTCTCTTGTGGGTTTCCACACTTTCATTTTTTTAAAAAAGTGCTCTGTCTTTTGTTTTTCAGACAATGCTCACAGCCATATCTATGAGTGCCATTGCTACAAATGGAGTAGTTCCAGGTGCATTCTTTTTAGTCATCAATATGTCTACTTTTTATTTAGTAAAGATATAGACCACATGTTCAAGAACCTTACAGTGCAAATGTTTCTGACTAGTATTTTCCCTTCTCTCTTTTTCTCATCATAGCTGGTGGATCCTATTACATGATCTCTAGGTCGCTGGGTCCAGAGTTTGGAGGTGCCGTAGGACTGTGTTTCTATTTGGGCACCACATTTGCTGGGGCCATGTACATCCTTGGTACTATTGAGATCCTTCTGGTGAGTTCTGTGCAAATGTATTTGATTACAGTATATCCTAATCCAGGATCGTTCTGGTTCCCAAAACTCCCCAGATAGCAGGTTTTACCACCATAATTGGGTTTACTTATGAAACGAAAAGGGAATAACATACGAACCAGTACAAATACTTTAGTAAAATAAAAATAATTTAAAACAAAAAGTCATTTAACTACGTACCTTGTTTACACCTTTTTTGTGACAAAAAAAAACTGAAAAAAAATATTTGTTTACAATTATATACAGTACAAGATTTAAATTAGTTTTAGGATGTTTAGTAGCTTCACCATACTCCTACATGTGGTTACTACTAAACATATGAGTTACAAGACAACTGTCAGCTTCGAGCCAGACAATCTACCATACCCCAGCTGAAGTGCGAGCGAACAGATCAGGTTGATCTGGCTGGTTCTACTCAAGGAAATTCTGGAAACATGAAAGGTACTATTAAAAAAATGTGCACCCTAAGTCTTTTTTATATGGGCAACTCCCCCTGCTGCCAGCCAATCATCATGTCGACCTGTAATTATAGAGCACAGCCAAACACCTACAAGAGCGAAGAGCAGCCAGCCATTCAATCCCAGTTACAAATAAAAGCATCATGACCCCTAGAGTTATAATATTATTTTCTCCAATCTTGTCCTTTACCATGAAAATCATTTTTAAAAAATCAAACTGGATTTGCATAAAGTCCTCAACATGTGACTGAAAGTAACATTGTCTACATGCAGCCTAACTAAACTCCTTTAACTAAATTACTGGCCAGATCAGGTTGACATTTTAATTGTTCATTGTTTGTAATCCAGTCCTACATAGTGCCCAATGCTGCCATCTTTAAAGCAGAGGAGAAGGAGTTTGAAGCGGCGGCCATGCTGAACAACATGCGAGTGTACGGCACCTGCTGCCTAACCCTGATGGCGCTGGTGGTGTTTGTGGGAGTGAAGTATGTCAATAAGTTAGCGCTGGTCTTCCTGGCCTGTGTCATCCTGTCTATTCTGGCCATCTATGCTGGAGTCATCAAGACCATCTTCGAGCCACCCGTCTTTCCGTGAGTGACAAAATGCAATCTTTATTTGCCATCAATAGCTCTTGTTGTTTTCCTTTTGTTTGGCTTGAAAAACTGGTTATGCAAGTGAATGGTATTTTTAATGTAATTCTAAGGACAGAATGTTTCTAACATGGTAGAGACATTTTGGCAAGCTCTGTGGGTTTATTAAAGGTAGACTCGGTAAATTACATTTCCTGTAATTATGCAAGCACTAAAGCACAACAGGGTGTAGTGTTATGGGAAAATATTCAGGTTTTCCTGTTACTGAGAAACCAGGAAGTCGCCTGTTCTGTGGACTCCTGTGGTGGAAAACTTTCTGACTTCTTGTGCTCACACTCAGTACGCCATTCGTAAATTAACCACCATATCGATGGTTACATACACTTCTTTGTCAAATAGCATGTTTTAATTTATTTATTATAAGTTATTGGATTATGTGACACATTTTCCACCAAATGCCTGTGAACTACAGTGACCGTGACTAGAAAGGATAAAACATTAGTAAGAGCACATTAATTATAAACTCGTTATTTGCCTTGCAGCCATTCAGCTGTCAGAACTGCTGTTAAAGAAATTTAATTAACACTTTCAATCAGACTTGAGAATTTAACAGTCCTGCGGTATGAATGATATTAACCTAGTCGAATCCAAGATGCCTTATATGTTATTATATATTGTACACAACAATACAATAATACATGTTCTCTTTAGTCTCTTTAAATGCATTTCTGATGTCTGATTGGAAAGGTTTAGAAATAAGAATCTAAACCCAGAATGTGAAACTGACCCATTTTAGACTGGTATTTTGATGAAAGTTAGTTCATAATATAAGTAGATTTCTATTATAATGTAATTAGACATGGCCTACAGTTTAGTACACACATTGCTGTTTTTTTTCTTGGACATAAGATTTTTTTAACAGAGAAAACAGGTGAGCTGCTATTTATGAAATTTGCTGAAAACTGAGTGAAAAATGAGTGAATGCTTAGGTTACTTTAGGTTACTTTGAAAGCTGGGAATAAAAAACATGTTTTGTGAATAATGAATTAGGTCTCAGATTTTTGTAGTAGGTTAGATTGCACATTACATAATTCAAACATGTACAGTAATAATACAGACATACAACGCCATAATAGTAAGTATATTGTTAAACTATAACAGTTTGACTGCAAAATGAGATAAATGCCATTCATATATATATATATATATAATACTAATCATGGTTCTTTTAAATAAGGGATATGTACAGGTACTGTAAGTGTATTTTTTAAAAAACATTATTTGCACTATTTGGTTTTGGCAATTATTTATTATTTTTGCACCACTCTATCAACAATGATATAAAATACCACTGCCACAAAAGTCAACTTGGGGTTGTATTCCTACCTCCGAGTTTTTCCCCATTTAAGGAGTGATGTCAACTCAACATGGTTGCACACTGCATCAGAAATAAACAAGTACCTTCTTACCTTTAATTGAGTTATACTGTATAGACAAGTATTAACTTTTGATTAATCAACATATAGACAGACATGTTTATTTTTTAAATGTAAAAAAAATGGCTAGACAATTTGCTGTTTGAGGAAAAAAATCGATAATCACACATCTGAGTTGACTGCCTAGCAGTTTCATGAAATGTCCTACAATACTTTGTCTGTCGAATGTGCCAAAGTTGTAAATTACATAATTCTGACCTGCGAATTATTGCTTAGGATGATGTGCTGAAATATATTTTAAATAAACTTGTTCATTTGACTCTTCATCCCTGTACAAATTCCATATCTCTGAAGTGACGTTCTACCTTTTTCTATTAAATTGAAGTAACCAAAGTAATCAAGAAAATCCCCTATCGTTAGTTAAAGCTAGACTGTATCTACTCGGCTCACAACGCACACTGAACAAAATTAAAATAGATGCATGTTCCAGTTTCCTGCCAGTGTCACTACTGTAAATCACAATCAAAGCATGAGTTATTTTTAATTTGTTTGCATTTCTGTGCTAAAAATCTTTTTTAATTGGTCTTACGTAATATTCAAATTTTCTGAGATACTGAATTTTGGGTTTTCCTTAGCTGTAAGCCATAATCATAAAATAAATAAATAAATAAATAAATAAATACTTGAAATATATCAGTCTGTGTCATTTATTAATATTATTATTTTTTAATAACACTTATTAATACCCAACATATTACTGATACTAAATTGTGTACTAACATTGCCACAAAAATGACTACAGGCTGATTTATCCATTGTGACAAAACTATCGGCGGTGAAGTTGAAGTGATTTGGAAAACCATACAATCTTCATATTGATATAACCAAAACAATTTTAATATAATATTTTGACATTTGTTCTTTTTAAAATCCGTGTAACTCAAATCAACCATGCACAAAATATTCTGTAACAGCTGATTTCTTGCTTCTTTTTTCACTCAAACACACCATTCATAATTGCTTAAAACCTTGTTTTTCCGATTCCTCCCCAAAGGGTCTGCTTGCTGGGAAACCGCACACTCCAAAACCAAGACTTTGACAAGTGTTTAAAGACCGATATCATCAACAACATTACTGTGCCCACAAAGCTGTGGTCTCTATTTTGTGACACTCCTTATCTCAATGCTACCTGCAATGAGTATTTCATGGAAAACAATGTGACAGAAGTGCAGGGTATTCCTGGCCTCACCAGTGGCATCATCTCAGGTGAGGGGCAATAACTGGTATACAAGCATCTCATGGACAGGCCCATTGAAATCTTACTCATAATTTTGATTATTTGCTCAGTACATACTCTTATGTTTAGCAGAGGGAATGCTATAATTTTTAAGAGTATACAAACTGGCATTAACCTGCACTAGCAGAATACTTGCCTGTTTTAACCCACCAGTTCTGTTTATATAAAGTAATGAATGTTTAAGAAAATTAGCACCTTCTGTAAATGTAGAGTGTATTCAGATTAAAGCCCAGGAAAAATATTCTTCAGTGATATCAGTGTTTAATTGCTTATAGTAGCCTTGGACCTAAATAACGGTCTGGGAAAGCCAGTAGAATTCTGCTTCAGCTGATTTTCACTCAAATGGTGAAAACGCGTGGTACGACTCGGCTCGGCGCGGCTCGTTACGGCACCGCACGGCTCAGTTCGACTCGGTTTGCGTTTCCACTGCAGTTTAGTACCGCTTT
>JAQMYJ010000033.1:26871148-26895620 GCA_030014305.1 Clarias laeviceps
CAGTGGAAAACCCCCCAAAAGTGAGCTGTACTGAACCGTGCCGTGCCGTACTATGCAGTGGAAAAGCGCCAAAAGAGACAAATAAAACAAAATTCAGGTTTTGATGAAACTATATAGGCCTAGCTATAACATACTGGACTTTTGCACATCACACTTTAAGAGACCATGAATTCTATTTGTAATCAGATACTGGCTATCAAAATGCCCATGATGCTCCTGCGCCGCAACTTTTGATTCCCTTTCTCTAGACATAACCCCACTTTGTTAAAAGTCTATATTATGTTCCCAAATGTAAGTTGGGCAATGCATTGTAACGATCATGAACCTTACCGTAGCATTAATTTATAATGCTTTCTGTCTGTGCAGAGAACATGTGGTCGAGCTACAGCCCTGCTGCAGTGCTAGTGGAGAAAAAGATGGAGTCAGTGGCAACATCTGATGACACTCCGGTCACGTCTTTACCCTATGTACTTACCGACATTGCCACCTACTTCACTCTACTCGTGGGCATCTATTTTCCTTCGGTCACGGGTAAGGGCACTCTCTGATTTAACTAATTAACCAAGTAACAATCTTTTCTTAATTTAAGCGGTTGTGGTGGAATAAAGAAAACACTAAAATCTGCAGGGCAGGGGGTCCTCCAGGACAACGATTTTCAGGGAAAGCATTTTATAACTAGTTCTGTTTGTTCCACTTGTGTTTAATCTCTGTTCTTACATAGTGGCTTGAGCTCTATCTAAACACACATAGACAGTCAGAGAGCCAGCATGGAGATCATGCTTATCTGTTCACTTCAGCTGGAAAGAACTGGGGCCAGTTTCCCCCCCAAGAGGCCTCATGCCTGCTGGCTGTAACACAACAGCGCTCCTATCAGCTCTGATGGAAAACACATACTTCACATACTTACTTAAATCATACAGTGTATATACAAAATTTGATTATAATAGTAGTTACGTTTTTTTATTTTTATTTTTTGAAACCATTTTCAAAGCAGATGTTTCCTGATTTTATTTACCTGTGTTTTTTGCAGGTATCATGGCTGGATCCAACCGCTCTGGAGACTTGCGGGATGCACAGAGGTCCATTCCCATAGGAACCATTCTCGCCATAGCAACTACTACCTTCATCTGTATCCTTATGTCGTCTCTATGGCTTTAGAATCTTAGAAGTTGTTTTCTTTCTTCTTAAGTCTGTCCTAATGACCTTATCAAGTTTTTTTTTTTTTTTTACTTTTATTGCATTCTTCAGGACACTCAATGAAACAAATATCTCTTACTCACTTACTTATTGTCTATACCACTTTATCCTATATACTGTACAGGGGGGGGCAGCTTAGAGCCATCCCAGGAGACTTGGGGCACGAGGTGGGGTACACCCTGGACAGTGTGCCAATCCATTGCAGGTCACACACACATAGACACACTTATTCACACACTACAAGCAATTTGGGAACTCCATTTAGCCTAATCTGCAAGTCTTTGGACTGTGGGAGGAAACCGGATTACCCGGAGGAAACCCACCAAGCACGGGGAGAACATGCAAACTCCATGCACATAGAAGCAGGAATCGAACCCGCTGTGTGCAAGGCTACAGTGCTTACCACTAAGCCACCAGGCCGCCCATTATATCATTTTTTTTTAATAATTAATGTTTATCTGTATTGTTATTATAAATTTAACTTACTTTTTTGAAAATTCTCTTAACTATATAATTTAGACCTCTCTTGTGTGGTGCTCTTCGGTGCTTGCATTGAAGGAGTGGTCCTCCGAGACAAGTGAGTACTTTTTACATTGTTTATAAATAAATAATGACACAGAGCAAAAATCTAAAACTGAGCTTTTTTAAAAAGCTAGAGATTAAAGCACAGTGGTGAGGGCAGCTGGATTTCAATTCTCTTTTAAATTTGTAACTGAATTACATACAGTTTTAAAGCAGTAAAGGTGATTAGAAATATTGGACGGTACCTCCAAATAATAGCTTCAAATTTTTTCTGTGCAGGCTGCTCTGAATATAAAATAATAATTATAAAACGAATACATAAGCTTCCAGCTCATGTCTCTTATATTTCTCTTACCAGATTCGGGGACTCAGTGAAGAAGAATTTAGTGATTGGTACTTTATCATGGCCGTCACCATGGGTAATCGTGATTGGCTCGTTTTTCTCCTGCTGCGGAGCCGGGCTGCAGAGTCTTACCGGCGCCCCTCGGCTGCTGCAGGCCATCGCACGAGATGGCATTGTGCCTTTCTTAGAGGTAACACTGACACGCATACTTGACATATTTCTGGTTCATGTGAAGTTATGAGTAATTTTAACTTCCTGTGTGGTGGTAGCCTTTATTTATAGGCTTAACTCACATCAAAGGCCACTCAAAGGGTTCTCAAAGGACATCATGTTCTTCAAAACGTGTTTCAAAAACAAAGATTTTTTTTATTATACTGTCTTAAAATATGCATTTGAAATTATAAATTAGTTCATATAATAATAGTGTTTTTTTATGTAAATGATATTAGCATTGTTACAAACTTTACATCTGACCACATTATATTTAACTTACATGTCTATGTTTTGCCCTTGCATCACTTACTGTAGATATAAATGTACCTAAAGCATAAAGTTCTGTATAACATTAAATAAAACATGACAGTCTAAAAAAATCTTTAGTGTGAAATATTGGCAAGTAATTAATCTGGCTAGGCGCCCTAATTTGAGTTAAATTGAGCAGTTCAGCTTGTTTTTTTCCCCCTTTAAAGACATCTTGTATAAAGACAGGCCTGTGTAGCAGACATTTAAGCGCAATCCCAATTCTATTTTCTACCCCTTCCCCTACCCCTCGCCCCTTCCCCTTGTCCCTTGAAACGAAGTGGAAAGGGGAAGGGTTAAAATATTTCCCCTAAGAAATGGGACACCACTACAACACTGTTATACGTCATCATACGTTGTCGCTAGTTCCTAATGTTACGTCAGAGGACATGCGCCGATGTTTATCACACATTCCAAGATGAATGAACTGCCGTGCTACTGAACTTTCATATTTGTTTGTAGCATGCAGTAAAGTGATTGGCATTTCCAAATTGCTCACAGGGTATGTTTGGGTGTGTGTGCATCCATGGTGTACCCCACCTCGTGCCCTGAGTTCTCTGAGTTTGAGATCATTTTGATAGTTACAGTATTTCCCTTCACATTCACAAGGAAAGGTAATATTTTATGTATATTCATGATGCTGTTCATGCTCTCAGGTGTTTGGGCATGGAAAAGCGAATGGAGAACCTACATGGGCGCTACTGCTTACTGCTGGTATCTGTGAAATCGGCATTCTCATCGCCTCGCTGGATGCTGTGGCTCCCATCCTGTCCATGTGAGTAGAGCTGTCTTTTTCTATCACTCTTCATCTCATTTGGTCATTTATAGTGCCATAATAGTTCTTGCTATTAGTTATATTTTTCCTGCCTTCTCATTCATTTTCATGCCTTTTCATTTTTGTTCTTCATTTCCTGTTATTTTGTCTCACTAGGACACCTGTGCTTCTTCATCTCTCTTTCTCTTCCCATTTAATTTAATTCACTTGTCCCCTCCCCTGACCGCACTCTCTCACCAGCCTTAATGATGATAATAACTTTAATACACCCTCAAACTAAAAACCTCTTTCCTTCCTGCTCACCTATTTTTACCTTGTTGCTTATGAAAGCTGCTGTTTTTTTTGTTTTTTTTTTAGTAATTATGACCGATGCTGTGTATGTGTGTCTTCTAGGTTCTTCTTGATGTGTTATCTGTTTGTGAATTTGGCCTGTGCTCTTCAGACCCTCCTGCGCACACCCAACTGGCGTCCTCGCTTTAAGTATTATCACTGGTGAGCTCGAACTGACCTCAATCATATTTTATTGTGTTGGTCTATTATCTGTGCAGGTATTAGGTTTAGATTATCCAAGTCAAGCAAGTGAACAAAAGCTAATTATACTCATAGGGGTCAGTGACCTCTGACAGTATTCATCATCATGGCTGCCAGCCATGGAAACCAGTTTGGCTCTTATTAGCTGCTTCACTTACAGAGTCTCAAATCCCTCAGAGGACATACTCTCGAAGGATACACAGATTATTCCTTGATGATGTATCAGGGCAGTTTCACTGCAGAGGAAGAGGCTCTTTAAGGCTAAAAGTACACAACGTGCCCACTGACATTGCTTTGAGTTGAAAGAGGCCTTGTCTCTGGCTACTCCCCTTTCTTTCTAGCCAGCTGGTTAAATCCCATTACTAACTCATGATCAGGTCACACTAGGCCGTAGTGCCATTCCCTCCTGCACGCCACTCTGAGATTATGAAAGGTGTATGAGCAGGAAAATTCACCAACAAATTTTATGTTGATAAAGGTGTCATATGTAATGTTTAAAGGTGTTTTAAGATATTTACTGCTCATATTATAAAGATTAGATCGGTAAAGGTGTGGTTCAGAATACTGATTTACAATTAGTCAAGTTACTGTGTTCATTAGTAGGCTTTTGATCATTTTCTCAAACAGTAATTAGCTCTGTCATCTCTTAATGTATGGCTTGTTCTAACTTTGATCTAATCAGCATTTCAACTTAGGTATTCTATAAGGAATAAAAATCTCTCTGGCTGTATTGTGCACATAATTAATGAGCCCAATATATTAATAGTTAATTAATAATCATGCTCATGAAATAAATGTACAGGATTTTTTACTGTTTCATTTATGGATCTTTTCCAGTTAGTTGATTTCCTAGCTGTAAGAAGTTAAAGGAGACTGACAGAGACTGCTAATATTTTTAAATATTACTAAAAAATGTCCTCATAGATGACTGTTTTAACCCCAACAGAATAACAACAATTATTTCTTTCAGTTAAAGACAATCTCTCATGTTTTTCTCTTTTCCAACAGGGCACTTTCTTTCCTAGGAATGAGCCTGTGTCTTGCCTTGATGTTCATATCCTCTTGGTACTATGCCCTGGTAGCTATGGTCATTGCCGGCTGTATCTACAAATACATCGAATACAGAGGGTAAGCTCAGATGAATGATACTGAAAGCACAGATGTGACCAGCATGTCTGAATCAACAGCGCTTCACATGTAGGCGTATAAGCTGATTTGCTTTTCTGAGCGGTTTTATTTTATTTATTATTTTTTTTTTTTGTGTGTGTGTACACAGAGCAGAGAAGGAGTGGGGCGATGGCATCCGTGGCGTGTCACTCAACGCAGCTCGTTATGCTCTCATTCGCCTGGAGGAAGCACCACCACACACTAAAAACTGGAGGTAAGAATTCTAGTTTCTATAAATAATATTTTAAAAGTTGTATGCTGAGATCATATTTAATCCGATTTCTCTTTCCACCTCTATTCGGATTACGGTGTCCTCATTCCTCACTAGTATAAATCCAAAAACTATTACTGATTAATTAGATTTTTCTCAAGACATTGCTAATCCCACACTGAATAGATCACCTACGATTCATCCAACCCTTAGCAGACTGTTACTGAAAACATTGAGGCCAAATCTCTTTCTCCTTCTCTGTCCAACTATCCGAGGGTTGCCGTAATCTGATGCCAAGAAAACAAGAACTCGTAGTGCCATCTGTCCGAGCGAGCAGAACTTCAAGTGTTGAAATGTAACCAGGGCCTTTCTGCACTCTCATTGTTGCTTAAGCCTCTTTGTGTGGCTTGATGCCAGTGCTTTGCTGCATTCAGATTAAATTTGCTGACCTGTGCACGAGTTCATAATGAAAATAATATTAATTATTATTACTATTGAACTCGAAATTATTTACCTTTTACGTTTCCAAACCTTTAGGATTGTTACATGTTTATATAGTTAGTACACTGACAAAATGGTATTACAGTAGGAGAATGAGGAGTATCAGTGTGGAATTTTATGAGTACAAAAGTCTGGAAAGTACACATTACTAAAAACTGAAAATTGAATAAAGTTTGCCTGATATTATAGGACAGCATGGTTACATAGCGTGTATCATTGCTGTATCTTAGATAGAAAGGTCCTGAATTTAATCCTGAGCTCAGGTTTCTGCTTAGGCAGAGTTTCACATGTTCTTTATATGTTTGTACAGGTTTTCTCACAGTTCCCCAGGAATCTCTATTCTAAAAACCGGATTGGATATCCTAAAATTGCCCCAGACATGAGAACAAGTGTGTATGAATAATGCCCCGGCATTATATTCCTGCACCCATGTATCCATTGTTCCTGCAATAGGCTCAGGATTCACCATGAACTTTCTTCATGCATCGATCATGTTCTTTCTTCTGCAGTTCTATTTCTTATAGCTGAAGGTAAAAAAGATGGACAATATAGTGGAAACACCTCTGTGATAGCCAGTTTAGATGATGATAGTTCTTGATTCTTTTCCTAATAAAAGGAACAAGAAAGGCAGAAGGTGTACTGCAAACTCATTGAGGTGTTCCTTACCTGAAAACTCTTCTGCTTTTTCACAATAGAGTGGGATTATTCTTATACAGCTGTGTATTTTAAATGCATTGAAAAGATGTTCAGTGTCAGTGTATTGTGAATAAGTTATTGAACACAGTAAAATCTTTTTGATTACCGCTGCAGTTCTGCAGCCTCCTCAAAGCGCCATAAAAAACCTGATGGACCTCACCAAGAGCTACTGTTTGCTATACATCAGGTTTATTCTCTGCTCTTATGTTTAAGACCTCAGCTGCTGGTACTGCTGAAACTGGACTCGGAGCTAAAAGTGAAACACCCTCGACTCCTCTCCTTAACCACGCAGCTGAAGGCAGGTAAAGGGCTCACCATTGTCGGCTCTGTGCTGGAAGGTACCTACCTCACCAAGGACACAGAGGCCAAGAAAGCTGATCAAGTAAGTCTCTACTCAGTGATACCTGCATATATTAACCGGCATAACTACAGCATTCAGTTACGATGCTACTGTCAT
Source organism: Clarias laeviceps (assembly GCA_030014305.1). Lineage (NCBI taxonomy): Eukaryota > Metazoa > Chordata > Actinopteri > Siluriformes > Clariidae > Clarias > Clarias laeviceps. Next base: position 26,878,068 of record JAQMYJ010000033.1, read on the forward strand.
TATCCAATAAATTAAAATGCATTTACTCCATGGTGAGTAAACAATCAGCGGGAAAAAAGCGGAAAACGCCTCGTGCAGGACCCAGGGTTCACATTTTGGATATTTGAAGCGTTCTATAGTATAAAGCATGAGGAAACACTGACATCTAGTGGCACTACGAAGTACTGTAGACGTAATCAAATAATTAGCAGTGTTGAGGTCTGCTTGTGTAACAGTTAAAGGTCCGATATTTTGCTATATCCTTTACAAGTTAACATGGGTTTCAGAGATTCTGTAAAGTGTGTCTGTTAATGCTCCAACTGCTCAGTGCTTAAGGTGTGGGACAATGTATCAGAAGGTCCTAGTTTGTTGGACCAAGTTGCCACTGCTGGGCCCTTGACCAGGCCCTTAACCCTCAACGGTTCAGATGTACTATGAGATAAAATTATATTCGAGATGAAATTTGGTGTCTCCAAATATATAAAACTTAATGATGTAAATGCACTTTTTCATACCTGAAACAACTCCTGGTTTCAAATTTTTTCCCAACTGATGCATTTTAGTGTCTAGAACAAAAAGCTGAAAATATTTTTTTATTTATGTACACACACAATGAAGACCCACCTAAATGTCTAAAAATAACTTTAAAGTAAATTTTGCATATTAGGACCTCTTTTTTTATGCATTTTTTTGTTGTTGTTCTTGTCGTTTGAATTTAAACATCATATTTTTAAAACAAAATGTTTATGTAATACTGATTTTATTGGTCTTATCAAAAGCAATAGTGCTTGATACACTGTAAATTCTGTTACATATTTAATGCTGATTGGTCAAAACATGTTGATTTATTTTCAGTGGTAGCGTGGCTCTGATGGTAGTTCCGGCTGTCATTCATATCATGGATTAATATTCATGTACTAACAAACTCATTTGTATTGTATTTCTATGGCAGATAACTCACATCAATGCATTTTAAAAAGTATTTGTTGATGTGATGAATTTTCTGTTGGAAAAGTATTATTATTATTAATAATAATAATATTATTTATGGAAAGAGTCTACAATGTCACTGCCTTGCAGAAGTTAAACTGTAAGAAAATCTTTAGGACAGAATAGTTTGCACTTTTTGCTTTTTTAGTAACGTGACCAGTTACATTTGCAGTTCGTCTTATTTTTTGACTCTGACCTTTTGAAACAATAAAAAGAACTGGAAATGGATAAAATAAATTATATGTTGTTCTTTTATACCTTAACTATTATTAGCATTAGGAGATTACTTTGGTTTAAAAGGAAAAAGACGTTTGGGGACATGGTGTTTGACCGAAAAAATAATTAACTAACAATAACTTCCCTTGATTGAAGGCTGCATTACACCATTATTTCACTGAATATTTTACAATAACATCATGCTTGTGTTTTATTCCTCACGTACAATATCAGTTTACTCTGCTGTTCTTATCATAAAACAAACAGTACTTAATGTGAGGTAATAAAGACAACAGAGACAAAGTACAAACATTCTGATAAGATAACTTAAGTGTATCTAGTTAGGCTTTTTTTTTTTGTTCTTTGTTCTTTCTTTGTAGAGCATCAAAGAAGCCATGACTGCAGAAAAGACCAAAGGGTTTTGTCACGTGGTGGTGACGTCCAACCTGCGTGATGGCGTCTCACACCTAATTCAGTCGGCCGGTCTCGGAGGCATGAAGCACAACACAGTGCTGATGGCATGGCCGAACTCCTGGAAACAGTGCAATGATCCACTTTCATGGAAGAACTTCATCGGTCAGCATCTCAGCATCTTTTTTTTCTGTGAAACTGATATACATATCTTTATTTATCAGACACCATTAATTAAATTTTCAGCATTTAAAAAAATAAATAACAATCATAAAAAAAACTTTCTTTCTTCCTCAGAGACTGTGCGAGAGACCACAGCTGCTCATCAGGCGTTGCTGGTAGCTAAGAATGTGGACAATTTCCCTCAGGTAGAGAGGCTACCAGAAGGCACCATAGATGTTTGGTGGGTGGTTCACGATGGAGGAATGCTTATGCTGCTGCCCTTCCTGCTCCACCAACACAAGGTACACCAAACAAATGTCTGAGTCTGATAATACCATGTCTCAACACCAGCACTATTAGAGAAAGCGCATTTATTTCATAAAATTTAACTTGTTGTCTTTTTCTCCTTCTACACTTGCTTTGTGTCCGTGTCTGTGTTTATATCAGGTGTGGAGGAAGTGTAAGATGCGCATCTTCACTGTAGCACAGATGGATGATAACAGTATCCAGATGAAGAAAGACCTTCAGATATTCTTGTATCACCTTCGGCTAGATGCTGAGGTTGAGGTTGTTGAAATGGTATGTTCACATATGGATTGATGTCTCTTGATCTTCTCTAATCATGGCCATATTGTAAATGCTGTCTTGTGTTCTCCTCTGTGTTTTCATGAAAACAGCACGATAGTGATATCTCAGCTTTCACCTATGAGAAGACCCTCGTTATGGAGCAGCGTTCACAGATGCTAAAGCAGATGCACCTCTCCCGGACTGAGAGGGAGCGAGAGGTAATGTGTTTGCAAGAGCTTCCTTAAACTGTTACTGTGTTGAAATTTCAGAAACCATAATATTTTATTGTAATTGTAACTTGCAGTGATTCAACATCTTAATTTAATTTAATTTATTAGTGTTTATTTTATATATGGGATGTTCAAACCGGGACTTTTGATTGTTCAACATAACAGGACACAGTTATGAGAGTTAAAAAGTCCCTAAATATCTCTATATAATCCTATGCTACACTATTGCTCTTATCCCGGCATTTCAGTAGTACTTGAATATTATCAAGTCATACAGTTTTCTCAGTATGCCGGAGCCATGATTACACGCCTGCTTCATGTCTGAAATGCTGGCCTTCCAGGTACTACTTTTAATGGCCCAAACATGTGAATAACTTAGAGCGAAGTCAGGGCTGTGTAGGAGGTGTAGCAATAACTCCCAGCCGAGTTCTTGTAATGTACAAGTGGTGTTTGTGAATGATTGATTGTGTGCTCAGTTCCCACAGAAAGACAGGTCTTTTCCACAAGTTTGTGACTAGCTATCTGACAATTTTCTAGGATCAGGGGTTCCACTCGCTGACTGTACATGCAAACATCTGCAAAGGGCTTTGAGCCCATGCACATTCCGATGTCAATTGGTTTTACACCTTCATTCACAAGAAATTTCATCACAAGCCCGGTTTGAATTGAACAACCCTTGTACTTAATAAGTGTTTAAAGTTACACAAATCTTATAAAGACCAAATTGATTATTTATAATTGGTAAAATAAACTTCCACGTCCACCCTTTCTTGTAATAAAATAAAGGCTTCATTTATATAATCCTTAATATTACAGTACATGATCTGCATCAGTATATTGGAACATGGTACCCACTATTCTTCTTTTCAGTAAACAACAATAACTTGTATTTGTTAAAAACTGCAGTAAATCTGCTAAACAGTTTACATTTGTGTAAACTGTGTATACTCATGTTAATTTAATTTAAATTATTTATTTTTTTTAAGGTGACTTTGTGTTTTGAGATAACTGGCATCACCAGTCCGATATTCAGCAAAGGCCTGTAAAATGAACCTGTTAGTTTGGATACTGTGTAAATTTGAGGTTCTACTGAACAGTAATGTATGACATCATGGAATTCATAGGATTGTAATGCTTTATGTTGTATAAAGCATTTGATTGCCAGCTATATAAAACATTTTGGAAGATGTAGCATAAATCCTTGTTGCACACCGTAATTTAGCCATATGACATCTCTTATATTGTTGCTGCCATGGGGCCTGGCACTTACCCCTTCAGATTCAGAGCATCACTGACGAATCTCGTAGCTCCATTCGGAGGAAGAACCACACTCGGGCTCAGAGCTCGGGCTCCAGTAACCAAGGTGCTACACTGGAAGACGAAATGGAGAATGAGGTAGCAAATATAAAAACCGTGCCCCCGAGAGCATCACCCTAGATTCAGCACTCACAGTTACAGAGCCACAAACAAGTCTAGAGAGCTTGACATACAGTCAAAGACAAACCTTAATCTTTAATCTTTATTAAGAGATCTTGGTCACTTTAAAATCTTGATTGACACAGTGGCTCTGCAACTGTCCTGGTGTGTTTATCCATCTCCGTGACTCCTCCCATTACGCATGAATATCTGCACAGTGGCGTCCACTTCCTTGTGAGCCCCTTTGTCAATATAAATATTCTTTCTCTATCCTTTTACTCCTTATCATTTGCTACCCTTGTCAATGAGCTTCACCACAGATTCTCCACTTTACTTAGCAAAAAGCAGTGCGTCACTTTTTTGATTCATTTACAAATAATATGCATAACATTGCATGCTAGCTTGTTGATATAATTCCACCTTATCAAGCATATTAATACTTTGCCTTGTATGTGTAAAACCTAATTGTCAAATAACCTTGTGTGTTTTACATGTTACACAGCATGGATCATTTGATACATACAATACACACGTTGAACATGTCTACATTTTTGTTTCATTCACTGACTTTTCATTGTTTTTTATTTTAGTTGTTGGTATATGTACTAAAGTACATATGTTTTACATAAATGCAGTTCCAAGGTTTATCAAAGAGCTCGTTAACTCTGTATTAAATATTTACATTTTAATAGAGTAATCACTCTAATAATAATAATAAAAATAATAAAAGCCTATTAAGGTTGTGTAGCATATGCATTTTTAGCATGCTAATAAGATTTGCTATTATTATTTCAACAAACATATTGAAGAGTTGGCAAATTTGTATTAGAAAAAGCTTGCTGCTCGTTAGGTTCTTGTTCTCTCACTTTTGTCATTACAAAATAGGGAAGAGCAGTTAAACCAAATCTTCCATCTTGTTTTGTGTTGCAATTAGCATTTTAGCTCCAGGTAGTGACATTGTAGGGTTTTATATATATATATATTACATCACATCATGTTCCTGTAAATACAAGTCTTTAAATCCTCTAAATCAATTTAGAACAACTCTGTAATTTTCCTATGTATAAACAGAGAACATTTTATTTTATTTTTTTTTGTAAGCATGCCTAGAAGTTGATTAGCTAGCTAGCTACAGATGCCAGCTTTCCTAGAGCTGCTTGCTAGCAAAGTAACTACCAAGCTAATTATCCACTTTGTGAATCGTAAATAGTAAAACCCAAAACTAAACAAGTAAACAACATGACTCACTTCTTATAATTTTTAATCTGAAAAAATGCCTTATTTAGTACATCGTGTCAAAACACTGAGCAGACTAGCTTCCTCCATTTTGAATCTGGTGCTCTACATGAACCCAAAGTGTATACCACAGGCTATACACAGCGGGGTCCAAAAAATGAAGACACATTTACAACATGAAAAATATCACAAAAAATCACAGTCATATAATAGCATTGTGATGATGCGACTACTGACATCTTTAAAGGATGCATAATACTACACATTGCTTTCAGAATTCAATTCGAGTTTTAAAAAAGGGCAACTGTTGAAGTGTGTATACATTTTTTGGGCCACTCTGTATGTACAGGTATGTAACATTTAATGCTGTGTATAAGATATTTATCAGATATTGGACAAAAATTACCTGATGTTAGGATTTCAAAAGAAGGATTTCCTTGGGTCGGCTAGTATGCGTTTATGTTTTCTGAGCTATGTGAATTGATTTAATGCTTGTGATGGATCCTCAGGCGCAGCTCATTCATGATAAGAACACAGCATCCCATACTGCGTTGAATGATAAACCTGATGCCACTCCTGACCGGGTCCACATGACCTGGACAAAAGAGAAGTTAATTAGTGAACGCAATCGCAACCGGGAGCAGAACGCCAGCATGGGTGTGCGGGATATTTTCAACATGAAACCGTGAGTACGCACTGCAATTTGAATTATTTCTTCATGATTAAATGAGAGATTTGCTAAAATATGCCGTTAGCTCTAGATTAATCATAAGGGAACCAGTCACAGAAATATTCATGTTCCAGTTAGTAGTAATAGCTAAGACAGAAATGACAACATTTGAAATTTCTGTATAAGCACCTGTATCAGATTTTTCTCAAAATGTATTGTCTTTATTATTTTTATGAGTATTTGATTGGTTAGTACAATTTTAAAATGTTTAATGTATATATGGTCTAAAAGAAGCTTGCATGATTTTTGAAAACTTTTTATGTATGTTTTTTGTTTTGTTTTTAAAGGGCACAGCCTGCATGATTTGTAGTAGTGTTGGTTATTGCATAAAGGATTTTGCAAGCCATCTCTGTTAAACAGCATGGCCCAGTGTGTAGGCACATTGTCTGGACTAACGGTCATGATCTCACCATGTGTCCTGTGTCTCTGTGTTACTTAAAAAGCCTCCATATAGCCAACTTTCATGGGTGCAAGAATGCGTTAGTCTTACAAATACTACTTATACTTTAATTATTAAAGATTTAAAACGTTATTAAACAAGAACATTTAATACTCAGAAATAAATGACGTACTATACAGTATCTGTGTGTGCAATAATGTCTTACTACTATTAATTTATTGCACTCATCTGTTAAGAAAACATGCTCATGGTTTGAAGGCTCACAGTGTTGATCATAACTTTATCCATAAAAAACCTGTTCCATAAAAAAAGTATCTTCTTGTGGATTTACAGGAATGAATAAAATTAATCAATCGTGTCATATTTCCATTAATACTATAAATCTCATTTGCAAATCTGTAGTTTTATTAGTGTATCATGTTGTGGTTGCCGTGGTGGTCAATGTTGTGTTAATAAATACTGTTCCTTGCTCAAGCTGTTAAACTGCAAGAAAAACAGACTTAATTTCAAAATCACATGTAACTAAAACACCTGTCTGAACTGCACTTAAGTCCATGATAAAGTCTGAGGTCTGAATATCGACATGTAAAAATCAAAGTTTTATTTTATTATATCCTCACTCTGAAATCTAAATTCAGCCCACAATATCAGAATAAAAAAACTTGACAATTATGTTATAAATGTAATTATGAAAGGAAATGTAAGGTAATGTTTTTTTGTTTCTTAAGGATAAAGTTATGATCAACACTGTGAACTTATCATTCAAACCATGAATATGCTTTCTTAACAGAAGAGTGCAATAAATTAACCATAATTATTTAACAATATATTCAAATAAAAGTGTTAATATCATACAAAAATACAGATTCGGTACAATTGTTGAACTAGATTTAGTATCTTATGTTTATATTATATTATATTATATTATATTATATTATATTATATTATATTAACATTCAATATAAAATAAACAAGCAAAATCAGTGCTGCATGTGCTCTTTTATAAGCTGTCATGAAATAAGGATAGAAGCTGTATTGTTATTCTTTTTAGCCTTAATTTTCCATTGGCCCTGGAATTGAGAATGCTGCGTTTAAGCAGTTATGTTGTTGCTAAACTTTTACAGTAGGTATGATTGGACAATTGTAGATTATAGCATTATAGCACTTTTTTTTAACCTTTGGATTTACGGGGGCATGTCCTCGTGAAGGGTTTGCAGCAAAGTCTAAGTTTGTCTCTATTGTTTTGTCCCATTTTCCTCCTTCCAGAGAGTGGGAGAGTCTGTAAGTTCATTTTCTTTTTAATGTAGGCCATGTGTCTGTGTTGTAGCTGTCCCGTCTCCTCGGTCCATTACAATTTATTATTTGCAAAATGTGTGTGCCTGTGTGTGAAAAAAAATATGGCGATGCATGCTTCTTAAAAAGTCATAACTCCTTTGATTTTATAATGTCATCTAACTAGCATGACAGAGTAGCATTTCTCTATCAATCAAAACAACACGTGCCTCTCACACCACAGCACCTGGTGTCAGTTTAAGAATATGTGAAAACTTACACCTTACTCTGCATCATAAAACTGGAAACAACATGCAAAATAAACAGATCCTAGAGTGTGGATGTTTGGGTTGACATCAGGTTGTGATGGAGAGCGTGTGTTTTGATTGTGCTGTGTGTCAATATGTTTAATTGTAATTTGCATTAAGGTCATATCCTGCTGTATTCACCAGCTATTAGTGCCATGCGCTTTAACCTTCACTAATGTGCTTTTATTTAGCTAGCAGCTCTGACCCTGTAAAAAAACAATGTAGTTTTTTTAATTTTTATTGAATCAGTTCTTATTTGTATATGAATTAAATCAATGATTTTGCATATGTTTTTATAAAAATGTATGTATTTGATTAATGTTACCAAAACTCGCACGCTGTAATAGAATGTAACATAATATATAAAAATGTAGTGATATTTTTATTTAAAGTCACCCAAAATGTAGTTTGATGGCCAGTTTCCAAAATGTGTCCAAAATGTCAAGAACTATATCAGGAACTAGTGTAAATCGAGTCACACTTTCCAACATCAAATTTAATAAAATTGATACCACAATGTAAGAAGTTCCACAGCTTTGCATCTTCCACAAACATTTGGTTTTTAAAGATTATGACTTCCTCTTCTGAGTCTATGGGCAGATGGTGCAATACTACCACCTACTGGAGTGTGGAGCAGAAGATGGGCAAAAAAAAGATCAGATAGAAGTTGGGAATAACGATATAATAAATTTATGCACTACATGTCCACTCTTAAACTCTATTCATTTTCTAGATTTTGGTTAACACGTTCAGATCAACATTCTTGCACAAAATATTGGTCCCTGACTTATTGGACACCATGTAGATTCTATAAATATGCTAAATTAAAACACTCCAATCCTACATTCAGGTAAACTGATGATGATTGGTTTGTATTTGCATATGGGCACATAATTGGGTTTAATAATTTGTTAATATGTTAATGCTTGTCTGTCCAATAAATTAGTCTAATTAGATTTCAGATCTTCTCTGTTTCACAAAATTGCAAAACTGCTGCAGTGATATTTTCACATATTTTACAATTTAACTAAAAAAAAAAAAGTAACTAATTTTACATGTCAAAATAAATTTAATAGTAATGATTTTATAAGGTTTTGGGTGACTTTAATGTGCCTTTGTTCCCCTTATGACACTTTTAAGCAATTCTTATATAATCTTGAAATTGTAATTGTCTTTTGTGTATTTTGGACTGTAAAGAATTCCATGATATACAAGAAGATATATTGGTTAGTGCAAGTAAATAGGAGATTTAAACCACAGTACTCAACACAGGGACATTTCAGAACATTTTAATCACTTCATTGTTAAAAGAGATCATACAGTACATTTAGTTATACCAGTACATTTATATACATTTAGATTTGCAGATATCATTCTATTGATATTTACACCTTATTTACATGCTTTTGGAAAACAGCAACCAGACGAACGTGAGGCGGATGCACACGGCCGTGAAGCTGAATGAAGTGGTGCTGAATAAGTCGCAGGACGCTCAGCTGGTCCTCCTCAACATGCCTGGGCCTCCTAAGAACCGTGGAGGAGATGAAAACTGTATCCTTGTCTAAATATAAGTGTCACAATTAAGTTTTTTGACTAATAACACTGAGTTTGACAGTGGAACCTTGGATTGCGAGTAACTAGGTCTGTGAGCGTTTTGTTTATTTTATTTTACTTAATATACTAGATCACAATTGAGCCAATGATTCTTCTCTTGCGCGCGCTGTGGCATTGTGGGTAATCGTCTCCCATGCTCAGTCAGTTCGTGTGGGTCACTCATCAACCTCCATGCGCGCAAGTACTGTTTATTATAACCTTGTGACCGCGTGGTAGCAAAAGCAAGTATCATTAGAGAGGTTCCTTGTTAAAGACTCTGTCAGAAAGCAGTGATTCCATTAGTGTGTGCGCATACGCGCGAGAGTCATTAGAGAGGTTCTGTTAAAGAAGTTTCCCGACAGAGCAATGTTTCAGTTTGTGTGTGTGTGTGTGCACACGTGCGCATGTGTGTGTGATAGTCATCCTAACCAGTAGCCCTTTATTGCACAATACAATTCAATTATTATAGAATTATATACAATTCATTATTTTTATATGAATTTGTTTGGGTTGTGTAATGAATCGTTAGAGTTTCCATTATTTCTTATGGGGAAATTCGCTTTGATAGACCAGCATGCTTCCTAAATAAATTATGCTCGCAATCCAAGGTTTAACTTTAATTATTTGCTGATTTACTTTTGTTACCCTTAGTTAAGATTTCTTGTTTCCAGAAGGCGAGGTGTTCAATTAAGAAGTTATGTCATGTTGTGCAAAAAGCACATTTTTTTACATTTATTTTCAACAGCTAAAAGAAGTATTATGTTGCATCTTTGTTTCTATTCACAAATTAAAATGAGCAATTTTGTTCCTTAACCAGTGTGCCCCAGACATGGAGTTCCTGGAGGTTTTGTTAGAAGGCCTCAACCGGGTCCTTTTGGTGCGCGGTGGTGGACGAGAAGTAATCACTATCTACTCATAGCAGCTTTGTTGTCCCAAATGTATTTGAATAGCAGTGATGGTGAAGCTGGGATTGGGTTAGTGGCAGTATGGAAGACTGTTGATTCTGGCAGCTTTGGTCTCCGTGGAAAATGGACAAAGACGATCCCCTTTGTCAGGAAGGCATTTCAGGCAAAATGTATAACCACGGAAGGCCAAAGGACAAACAAGCACACCAAAACTAATGGCACTCGTTGACATTCTGTGTTCATTTTATTTTGTTATTCCTTTGCTCTTTACCATCCATGTCTGTTTGTGTTCAGTGAAGGATTAAGTAATATCAGTAATGCTGTATGTGCTGATTGCTATCATTTTCTGAAGGAATCGGTTCCTCAACACAAGGTTTGTTAAAACAGCCATGAAACTCTTCAGATTACGAAGCCATATTGAGTACACTTTACAGAGGTTTCAGCGAGACAAGGAGAATTAGAGTTACTGTTATTCTCAGGCTGTAATAAAACAATTCAGCATGGTGGTGCTGCTTATCACAGCAGCACTACATGTAGCTATGAGAAGGCCTGGGCAGCTGTTTCAGCTTACACAAGTACTTTTTGTGCGTTTACACTCACACACAGTGAAGTTACTGATGTAGCAGTGTACACTTTTAAAAGAAGAGGCTCTTTAGAATGATGCCATTGAAGAATTACAACATTTGTGCTAATAGTCTTTTAACCATTTTTTTGTTGACACTGAATAATACGAATACTCATTCTTGACTACTAAGATGCTGTAATAAAAGGGTAGCACTTATGGTGAGAGATTCTCTCTCTCTCTTTGTCACCTAAAATGGTTTAAAACTCTATCAATGGCATTATTCTTAAGAACCTTGAGAAGGTTTTGTCACCTTAATTTTTCTTAGTGTTTGTAGTCAAATCAATATAGTTACAGTACATCGTTCTTTTATATATTTTTTATATAGTTTAATTTTCTTTATTAAGAGAATCTTTCAGATGTGTCTCAAAAGTTGTGATCTGAACCAAGTTTCTATTCATTTTTAGCTGTCAAGTATTTATTTGTGTTTTGTGTTTTATGCATAGTGATAGCTGTGGTATGTTTGCCGAATGTGCATGTTATTCTAGAGGATATAATGTACACGGATACAAGCAATAATTTTGGTCCCTTCATTACAAGACTAGCATATCATTCTCTCGCTGCTTAAGGGTTTGATATACATTGCTAAGGTAGTCCCATCAGTGCAGCAGGAAAATAGCCATAATTCTTGCACAAAGAACTTGGACAATCTTGATTTTAGTGGATATAAAGTTGTAGACCAAATATCATAGGAGCTTGCTGTTAAACAAGACTCCCATGGAAAAAAAGAAATGCTAGTCATCAGAACTTAATATATATAAAATAAATGTAATAATGATGTTTTAAGTTACAACCAAAACCGTATTCCCATAATTTACAGTAGTAACTGCATCTGTATGAGACAAATTTGATAAACAGCTGCTCAAGTTTTAAATGCTGGGCCACTTATTGTTTTTAGTGGTGACAATCATGCACACCATGAAGGAGTTGGTATTTAAAATACAGGCTACAGGTTATATTAGGTAGGTTATATACAGTACATGGAGACATTGGAGTTTAAAGTGAGCATATCTATAGTCCATGTGCTCATATATGTTTTTTTCTTCATTTTTTTCCCCCAGCACAAATTAAGTTTAAATGTAAGGGCCAGATTAATAGATAGTCCTGTTTTTGTTTAGGAAGCCTGACAATCTGGTATTACAAAAGGAGGAAGTAATGTTTGTGATTTATCATTTCACGTTCGTAAGGTAATGTGATTGTCCTTTGTATCAAAGTATGATTTGTGCCAAAAAAACAACAAAAAAAAACATATTGGAAAGTGTTTTTGATGTGTGTGTGTGTGCGCGCGCATGAGTGCATATGTATATGTGCATATGTGTATTTACAGTGGAGAAAATGTGTATGTATAACATGTAAATCTTTTAAAAATCTGTTTTTTGTGATTGCAGCTTTATGTGACTTGAATTGATTTCTTGTCAGTAAGGTTTGAAACATTGTTGACGAGGCACATCTGGATTCCTTAATGTCATCTCCGCAGGTTTTTTCGCCTTGTTAGTCTCCAATGTCATTCAAGTCTGGTGTGTTGAAAAAGGGATACATCACTGTATATATTTGAACAGTTTGTTTGTTTGGTTCTTTATATATTTCTTTCTTCTTTGGTTGTGCAGTATTTTGTAACCTGAACATTGTATTTTCTGCAGTGCATTGTGATAGAACTAGTTATAGAAAGCAAAGTCTATACCTACAAACAGACTGTGATGAAGTGGGACTTTCTTTCATCCATGTTTCTATCCATGTACTAGTTTACTTAGTCTTATTGTGCTGTTTGTCATCTTAGCCTTTACACGTCGGTTATGCTACTCTAAGTGTTATGTTAAATTTTAGTGAAATATTGGAAGGGAGATAATGATGTGTTAGGGTTTTGTTCTTGGTTTGTGTTCTGTCCCCTAAATCAATTCGAACATGATATTTCTGTGTCTCTGGGAGAAATTTTATATGGGACCAGGACAATGAAATGGCTGCAGCACTGGTAAGAATATTGTTTATCGGAATTTCATGTTGGCACCACCTGTTTGGCCTGGGAGAGAATTAAATCTTAAAAAGTCTGTCAAGGTGGGCCAGGAGCACATGGACTTAAACTAAAAAAGAAATGATGATCCACTGAACCAGAGAAAGAAAGGATCTACTGATACTGTGTATACTGCTACAAGAAGATCACTAAGAGACTCCATTATGACAGAATGGAAAGGTTGAAAAGCTGTGCCTCGTTAGTTTCTTTTAAAATAATTGAAACAACTGTTTATTTGCTGATTCTAAATGGAAGAAAAGAGACCTTTAGTGTGAGTGTGCATGCGTGTGTGTGTGTGTGTGAGAGAGAAAGAGAGAATGTGCAGTATGCATATGTAATATCTGTGTGCAGCGGAATATGTAGCAGTATGATCAAAATACTATACAGAAACTTCTCAGATTATAAAGTCCAAACTCCCCCATCATTTTGATTGAAAAAAAAAAAAAGAACCCCTTTCTCACATCCACTGTGATGGACATGCTTGACCAAAACCTGTACTAGCCTTGTGCATATAATATGGGAAAGGCACTGATTGTAGCACATGTGAATTCACAGTAATGGAAAGTAGCCCTTTAAATTACATTTGTGCCTCTTACTAATTGAAAATAAAGTGCTCAAATGTATCTCATGTCTTTGATTGATTCGTTCTTTATTTCTATTGATGGATAAAACTTGTTCAAACTTGTTTTTTTATTGTTATTTAATTTAAAAATAACAAATACAAAAGTATTACGAGGGGTCAAACAGGGACCCGTGATAAAATTTCTTGTGAATGAGGGCATAAAGCAAAACATGTTAAAGAAGGCCTTCGAAGACCACTGTAGTAGTCTCCATGAAAATAGATAGATAACTTGTCGCAAACTTGCAGAAGAGCTGAATCTGTATGTGGAAACTGTACACACAATCATTCACAAAGACCATCCTCCACATGGAAGGAGTTCCTGGGAGGCCAGCATTTTAAACAATGCAGTGTGAAACTTTCTATCCAGGCACTATAGGAACACTGGGATAAGTGCATAACTGCAGCAGGGGATTATATAAAGATATAAAGGGCGTTTTTACTCTGTGTTTTGTCATTCTGCACAATCACGTTTATTACTATTAATATTACTACTACTACTACTACTAATAATAATAATAATGATAAAACCTATTATAAGTTGGTACACCAGGTGGCAGTAATGATCCTCCTGTGTAGAAATCCGGGGCTGCAGGACGTTATTAACTGCTGATGTACTACAATCTGAAATTTCTTCGCTTAATTAAATTTTTTTTATATATATATAAAAGTGAACAAATCTGAAACCATTACTTTTAAAAGGGTACAATTAAGAAGGACATCTGCAAAAAAACAAACAGACAAAAATTGTTCTAGAATTCTGTATAATTTCCTACACTAGGTGGCACCAATTCCATCAGAAGGAACTAATATAATGACTAGAACTTTCGGGACCACAGCTAGATAAAATTCCTCATGTTCACCCAGATCACAGCAGAACAATTTTTTCCACACCTAACACCATGCCTAAAGTACTAGCATTAAGATATTAATTGTGTAGTTAGTGATTTTATCAAGATAATGCTAATGCTGAATGCTGATACAACAAGCTCATCATGTCAAAGTTCACTCCCAAGTCATACCTTAAAAAAATGCAAATCTTATATTTCAACATAACTCCTATTCAATTCAGTTCCAGCTCTTCAGTGCTGCAATGCTTTTTATTTCCTCCTTATTAACTCCTGTTGACAAATCTTTGTCAACAGGACAATCTTTGTCAACATCTTTGTCAAATCTTTGGGTCCTGAGACATGTTTTAATAGATGGTTTATTGTAATGTGGAACTTTTTCAAATATTATTAGAAACTCACAGACCCTAACTTTTACTGTCAGCAAATTTGTTTCTTAATATACACCTGCAATCATCATAACTGTTTTAGATGGTAATAGTTTAGAACAGTCTCCCTTAACAATACACCACATGGTAGTATATCATCCTTTCCTGACATGTGCCTCAAACCTGCCTTAATACACACTGCACTGAACACTGAAGATCAACGCATGGCAACAAACAATGAAGATCTGTTTAGAAGAAAAAAGGTATGTATGATTCAGAGCTTTATTGTACTTAGTAATGATAAAAACAGCTGTTTCCCTTCCTGTGCTGCTACACAGAAGAGGAAATCATTATTCTTCAAAATATATTCCCTATTTTAGAATCCATGTTTTGGAATGGGTTTAATTACTTTTTTCCTACAGTTTGTTTTAAGAATACTGTAGTTTGGCCAAAATTGATTTACTTAAAAAATAAGAAAATATAGTCTCTCTCAAAAACTCTTCCATAAATACCTGGCTTCAAACCGGGATTTCTGATGAAATTTCTTGTGAATGAGGGCATAAAACTTATTGATCTGTACAGAAGACATCAAGCACAGTATGTTGATTCGTTAACTCTTAGCCGCAGTAAAACATTTGGATGATCCAAAATCTGTAAATGATGATTCCAGAGCTTACAGCAATTTTTCTCATGAAAATTCAGCAAATGGAATGCCTGATCCTTGAAAATTAACAGATAACTTCTTGTGAACTTCTTGATAACTTCTTGTGAAGAGATGAATATGTCTGTGTGAACTGTACACACAATCATTCACGAACAGCACTTGCACATTACAGGAACTCAGCTGGGAGATATTGCCACATGCCTGTACAGTCCTGACCTCACTCCAAGCCATTTCCCCATGTTTGGGCCATTAAAAGTTCCTGGGAGGCCAGTGTTTCATCTGTGAAGCAGGTAGTCCGATTAGAGCTCCAACATACTGAGAAAACTTTCTACCTTGATGGGGTCCAAGCACTAGTGAACTCTCATAACTGTGTTCTTTTATTATACACAAAGAAAGGTCTTGGTTTCACTTGAACGCCCCTTGTCTTAACAGGTTTTGTAACCTTGTAACTTAGGAAGTGGAAATGCTCTAACATCATGGACGCAGCCATATTACACACCTGGAAGTACTTTTTTTGGCATAAATTTGCTTTCCAGAAGGAAAACCTCAGTCGTCAAGCATAAAAAAAAAAACATGTGAGGTAATATGTTTTGGTATTGTTTACCAAAAATAATAATTTGGCTAGGTATTATATTAAAGTCATGAGGATTTTATTGGCACATGGCTAGCAAATGTATATTTAATCTTCTCTTTCTATTTGCATGACACATGAAAATCAATTATATTTTATTAAAGCACCTTATTTTAATTGCTAATATTATTTTAATAAATAAATCTACTATGTTGATTTGGATTAACTTTAAAGATGTATACATATGTTAGTGAAACATTTTAACACCTGATTTTCCTATGCAGTATAATGTAACAAGTGCTGTCAGTGTTAGAGTCTGTTACTCAAGTTCAATAAAAACATTAATATTTACACAGAGATTCTTAGTATTTTTATGTTATTCAGCTGCTTATGCTGGATTTCTGGGTAAACAAAAGACAAAAGTGATGAAATACCAGGTGCAAAGTTTCTATCCCCAGGCAAACAAGAAAACGCTGTAAAATTCAGCATTAAGTCCTCTATTTAATGAAAACTGTCTTGTGTACATATGAACAAGTACTTGATCTTTTTTTGTAAATTTTGAAGCCATCTGGGGTCTGAAACAAAAAATATCAAATTCCTTATGAGCTTTAACCGAAAAATGCTTATGAAGCCAAGACTTTTGGGCCTCACTGTATAAATGACAATGTGATGAGCATATGAGTCTATTTTAATGCTAGCATATGATGGAATGGATGTCCCAGCTGTAATTACTACAGTAAACACTACAAATTTGTCTGAATTTACCAGTATGGTGCCCAACTTCTTTATTTTTTTTCCAGTCTGGTCTAATCCAGTCCAGTTCTCTGGTACCCATTATTGTGCAGTGAACCATAAAGACACATTTTACCTGACACCCACTTTACTTTGACATTTTATCATCTAGTTGTGTTATGTTGCAAAAAGAATGTAATCTAGGCTGGGAAAATATGATATGTTCTTACATAAAGTACACTAGAATTTAGACTATAAAGTTTCAATACTAACTGCAGCATATCAGAATAGTCAAGTGACAAAAATCACATATACGCTATTAATTTAAGTGTAACTTGTTTGAAAATGCCATTAACATTTTAAAATAATAACCCACAAATCCATCTTTCATGTTTTAATTTTTAATTTGTAAAAGAATAAATGAATAAAAGCAAACGAAAAGGTTGAAATCCACAGTTGTGCACTTGAGTCCAATATAAGCACTGTACACTATTAATTTAACACTCAGGTTGTTCATTTAAAACTGGGGATTTTGCAGTGTTTAGGTTCCTGCCGCAAAACCATTTGAAATCCACGTGAAACCTTATTTAGTGACCTCAGATGTATTTTCTACACAAACATGCAAGAAGTCTTCTTCTTCTTCTTTGTCTTTCGGCTGTTCCCTTTCAGGGGTCGCCACAGCGAATCATCTGCCTCCATCTAACCC
>JAQMYJ010000033.1:26904529-26918034 GCA_030014305.1 Clarias laeviceps
GTGTCTCAGATACTCTACCGTTGCGGTAATAAATAAATTGGCCTAATAAACTTTTTTAAAAATATTAAATTATGACTTTGACAGCCCCAGCCCAAAAATGTGCGTCGGCCCACCGGGCATTGCCCGGTATGCCCTATGGTCAGTCCAGGCCTGGCAGGAACCCTTTAGAGGAGTTAAAGGAGTTCCTGTTTTCGCAGTGATGATGACATGAAGCAGGCAGCATGGATCTGATGTACTGAGAAAAACTTAATGGTACTCAAGCACTAGTGAATGCTAGGATTCGTGCATTAGTGTAGTAGCGGATTAGATAATTTTTACTCTTGTAACTGCGCACATTAAAAGTCCCAGTTTGACTTGAACACGTGTTATCTCTTACTTGAGTGATTCTGATGTAGAAATTAGCTGTATACTAGTCAGTTAATAAATACAATCTATGATTTTTTATTTATTTTTTTACTTAAATGAAAATAAGAACAAACTAATTCAGAAGCTAATGGTAGTAACCAGTGATACAGTCACCGTTTGGGAACCAATGATGACTATAGTCAGTATTTATAGTGTATAAGTATATAAGTATAGTTTAGAGTATTTAGAGTGTGAAATTGTTTTTAATGCCCAATTTTAGTACAAATAAGTGAAATGGACAATAAATATATGGATATACTGCATTAGGTTACCTTCTAGTGACAGGTGTGAAAAACATTCATGACACTGCTGACAAGGAAGTATAGATATATATTTTTTTATATCTATTTGATCAGTTGATCTGTTCAGTTTTCTTCAGATTTGAACTGAGCTTGGCAAGTTCTTTAAATATTTTTACATGATTAGGCTTGCCAGTTACTGGACCATTCTTGGTATAGTTAATGCCTTAACTGTTAATAGTTTACATTTAAACGTAATCATATGATTGCTATAATTGCTGTGGACTATCTATACCATCAATGAGGGCACTGGTGGCTCAGTGGTAGGTGTTTCGCCTGCCATGCGGAAGGCCCGGGTTCGATTCCCAGCCAGTGCCCAAACCCCAGCCACTGGATGCAGTGCCGGTCCCTAGCCCGGATAAAATGGGAGGGTTGTGTCAGGAAGGGCATCCGGCGTAAAACCTGTGCCAAGTTGTAGTGCGGACTGGATAGTCTGCTGTGGCGACCCCTTATCGGGAGCAGCCGAAAGACTAACAACAACAATCTATACCATCAATGAAATTCTGGACTTGATTGTACCTGGGTCACATTGTACCCGGACACACATTATGTGCAGCAACTCCAACTTTCCTGCAGACGGCAAAATGACTAGACAGTTCTACAGACTGACTCAGAATGCAAATCAATTTCCCCTTTCCAGGGTGTGGGACAGTCATTATCTCCACACTGTTGGTCTGTTTACTTTGATAAGCTAATCAATTATTCCAAAAAAAGAAATGTGAACTTGGAAGGTTCTGGATGGTGTTAACAGCTAAGCATGCAGATGCCGATGATGGATGCTGGCGAAAATGTGTGAGAGCAATGAAAACTGACACACAATATATTAGGGCAAATACAATGAACACAGTGTTTATTGGTGTTATCTAATTAAAAAAGACAGGCCATTACTTTGATACAAGTAGCAGTCTACATGATATTTCCTTAATACCTACGTGCCGGTTCAATTTGTATTGTGATTCTTTAAATGTCATGTTTTTTTTTTTGGGTTGTAAATATCCTGAATCAATATTATTATCGTATTATTTTTTATATTTTGTTAATTATACACAAATAATTTGCTTCTTTTGCACAGGAAGCTTCTGTGTCTGCCAATGTGTGAATAGTTTAAAGTGCCACCTGTAGGATTATAGAGGAATGTCAAGATTTTCTACCTCAAATGCAAACGTATACAATTAAAAATACATTTAAAAAATCATTTCGGAGTCAACATGGCGACATGTGAATTCCCAAACAAAAATATTGCAATGCATAACTGAGTTGAAATTCAATTCAATTTCAATTCAATTTTATTTGTATAGCGCTTTTAACAATTGACATTGTCCCCATCTCTACAACCCACATAAGCAAAGTCTTTTTATTTTGATTAAAATGAGTGGTATTACTCCATGGGAAGGGTATATCTCATACCTTGTGAGAATTTAGGCTAAACTGGCAGCTATAAGAATCCCCCATATCTTAGCTAGATTAGCCTAAGTTCCAAAGAAATTTTATTTTTAAATAGACGTTGATCACTCAATGAAACTGACATTAAACCGTATCTTCCAGTGACTTAACCTCAATATTTCTTTGACATCTCTTGAAAACGTACAAGTCCAAAGAAAGAAAGAGAATGTGCTTATCAGCTGAGGACAGGACAAACAGGAAACAAAGGCTAACTATTTAAAGCAAAACTGCAACTGATCCCCGAACCCACAGCTTCAGTTTCTCTGTTGCTCTTCCTAAAATCGTTTCATTTTCTGACATCTTACATCATGACCCACTCACCACCCTGTACACGTTCAGTCTGCCTATCCACCACCTTCAGGAAACTTGTAGAGAAGTATGCGAGAACGAAGCTGCCATTGCTTGTAGTAGATGCTGTCGGTTGTATAAGATTGCACTGGGCCTCTGTATTAAGTCGTCTGGTTGACTATTTACATGCAAATGGAGGCAGAGACTCTGCGTCTGAGAGAGGAGAGAGCTTCACTTTAAATTTGGGTGAACATGCTTTTGTTGACTAAATGAATCGTCCACCTTCTCTAGGCTCCGACAAGTGAGCATTCCTGAGTTAGGGAAGTGAAGTGTATATGCTGATGGATGTAAAGGAAAAAAGAACTCTGACAAAGCTAAGAAGCAAAACATCCTTATTCAGAGTGATGTCTTCATGTATATTTCATTCACCCTTTGAAAAGCTTTACCGGCTTCATTTGCCATTTTACCTTGCACCACAGTGGAGCACAGTAGTGTGTATTTGCATTGCATGTTAGCTTCACTTTCTGAATACCACAAACTGTGTAATCATGCAAAGCTGCTTTACGTCTTTACGTTAGAAGCAGGAGTTTGGCCCAGGCTTTATTTTCTGAATGTTTTATATCATGCTTATGGAGGAGTGAATACAATGGGGCTTCACTCTTTTCCCATGACCATTGCTTTAAGTGAAGTAGGCTTAACTTGACTGTAACGCTTTATGGTGAACATGAATACCTTAATTTACTGTCCAAGGAACATTCAAGTCAAACCGGGACTTTTGATTGTGCAAAATAACAGAACACAGTTCTGAGAGTAAAAACTCCCTTTATTTCTATATAATCTCCTGCTACACTAATCCAGTTATATGCCCAGTATTACACTAGTGCTTGAATACCATAAAGGTAGAAAGTTTTGTCAGTACCCCAAAGTCATGATTAAACTGCCTGCTTCATGTCTGAAATTCTGGCCTCCCAGAATGGCCCAAACATGTGGAAATGGCTTGGAGTGAGGTCAGGACTGTACAGAGATGGGGCAATAACTCCCAGCCAAGTTCCTGTAATGTGCAAGTGGTGTTCGTGAATGATTGTGTGTACACTTCCCACAGACAGATGAGTTGGTGATGAGCTATCCATTGATTTTCAAGGATCAGGCGTTCCACTCACTGAATGTTCACAGGAATGATTGCAGTGGCCTCCGAGCCACGGCGGCCAGCATCAGCAAGTGATAGTTGATAGCAATAAGGGGAAGATAGTGAATTAGAGTCATTCTTTTCAATCCTTATGGGGGCACAGTGTGTGTCTCTTTATTGGTTCGCTGGGAATTCAGACAAGTCTAGTCTCATACCCAGGATGTACAGTAACATGCAATACATTATTAATGAGCACTCATTACAGAGTTTCAATCTAATAATCTACTGTGTCATAAATGGGAACCTTGGTAAACATTAAAGACTCAAAATATAAAGAATAAAATAAGACCGGTTAGTGTGATGTGAAGCAAAATTACAGTTAAAACGCAGAATTGTTTTACTTTTCAATATCAGCACATCTAGAACTGTTTTATTTTTTTTATATCACAGAGAAATATGTTTCTATAAACCAACACATTTTATCCGTCTGTAGTTAAATTTAATGTTGTGGAATGTCTGTGAAGCAAGTTAGTTCCTGTTATCACTTATGTTATTACAGCTATAAACAGTTGTTTCCTCACCAGTCTTTTTTTCATTATTGCATCATTGCTTTGGTGTCATGATACAGGAAGTTCACTGTGGTGAGGACAAACATTGTGTTCTTTCTTTTTAAGGCAAGTTAGAGTAATCTTTCTCATCCCACTTTATGAATAATATATGAACCTTCAAGCATTTTTGGTTCCCATATATAGAAGTCTAGTTTGCCAACAGAGTCATGGGTATTTCATAATATAGTACTCATCCTGTTTATAGAATTTAGGGGATATAACTCAGAGGATGCTTACTTCATGGGATTGGTTTATAAAAATTACAGTTAAACCTAAATGAAGTAAGAGTGGTGTTGATCAAACAAGACTATGAACAATGACCATGATTTTTATTGGAAAAAAGACATTATGCTATAACTTCTGTAATTATGTTACGTAATTGAAACAAACAATTTTGAGAGTGCTCATATCATATTGATCATATCAGGTTAAACACCAGTGCAGTTACATATTATTTTATTATAAATAATGTGTGATGGGAGCAAATTATTTGCTAAGTTCGTTTGGAATTGAAACAAAATCTGAAAAAATTAATATTGAGTCAGGATATTTATAAACTTGTGATACAGAATTGTAATATAATGAAATCCCAAGTCGTGACAATATTCTATTCTAGGAAGTCCCATTTCCCATTTCTAGGAATCAGGCTCCAAATTGAACCTGTCTCCTGTGTGACACCTGATGCAGGTGTAAAAGTTTAAATACGAATAGTACTAAATGTGTTAAAGGATGTTCCATGTTGGGTTTAGGTTGTTATTTATTATAATAATGTTTAGTGATGTTTGATTGGCCACATGTTCTAAATTACACTGGTTTCAAGATCAAGATAAGATTTGATCATCATACCTATTAATTTGCTGAATGATAGAGTTGAGGAAACAAAAAGCACTAGTTTCAATTCCAGCTATAACAAGTGTTAAAATGAAGCCAAGGGCAAACCTAGAGAAGAGAAGCAATCAGATGCCCAAGAGCCTGTGATCTGACCTCCCACAATGCTCTCTGACTAACGTTCACACAGCTGGTGGGAGGAAGATAAAAGCAACTGAAGGCTGAACAAGGCAAACAATGGCCTGCATAACACAGACAGGACATAAAAAAATCAAACATTCAGGGCTCTGCACCAATAAAGAGCAGGGGAAACATTAAAATAACGGTTGTATTTAATGGCCCTTGCAGCACTACTGTAAGCAATTTGTGTTTTAATGCTTTAATTATAGAACATGTTCTGGCTATATTAAATTTAGTCAAAAAACAAAAAACTGTTGCAGCTGACATTAGCTGTGTGAATATTAGTCAGATCACGGACTGTTTGGATGTATGACTGCTTCTCCTCTTTAGGTTTTGTCCTTGGCACTAACACTGCTTTTTTTTTTTTTTTTTTAAGATTTTTCCTCATTCCTCATCGTTATGATCATATTGTGTAGCTTGTAAAAAGTGTAGTGTAGGTTTTCAGCAAGTTCTACAGTAGGCTGGACCTAAAGTGTCCTGAAATGTAAAACTTGATCAGTCATGCTGATAAAGGATAATAAGAAACACTGGAATGGTCTGAAGCTGCCCATCACATATTGTGCAAAAGACACCAGTCTTAGAGCCCGCCTCGTTTGTTCATATCAACTTAAATGATGTAGATTCAATTAAATAAATAGGAACAAATGGTTTACTGTGACAGGCCGCACAATGCTTAAAGATGGAACTTAAAAATGTATTATTAATGTAGCAACCTCATTTCCCCTCTTGTCTGTTCCAAGCACTCATACTAATAACTGGTCTGATCATCTCCACCTGTTTCTCACTGGTTCATGACTCAAGTTAGATGAGTTTATTCTTGAATGATTCATAGGTCACGGTATGGTTTAACAACCAAAAGCATTCGTCTGAAACAGGTCAAGTACTGGACTGAAAGTGAGGGCCAAAAACTTGCCAAAAATCAGACACAAAAAAAGCCTTTAATAAATATTAACATTTTGAAATTGCTCAGCATTGCATGACAATTCGATTATTGGCAGTTTTTGTATGTATTTATGCAAATACACAAAGATCTCCATTAGCAGTTACTTCTCTTTACATTCCTCTGTATAAAAGTGTAGCCTGGGACCTGAAGTGCAGGTTTCACTTCAGCTGTGTGGCATTTTTTTATTAAAAATGATCCCCTCAAAGCTCTACTACTGTCACCACATCATCCCTGCTAATACTTCTTGCTCATACACTCCCTGAAATCTCTTTCACATTATTCACATTAACATTCACATCACATTTTAGTGAGCCGTGATATCATCCCCTATCACTTCTCCTTTTCCCGATCACTTGTTCACTTCTTTTCTTTCCCTTTTTTTCGGAGCCTGAGCATGTTTTAGCTTCGGATGTCTTCTCATTCAAGCTCTGGAAAGATACAGTTTATTTAGAGCTGCCATGAGTAAGCAGAGGAGCAGCTGACAGGCAGACAGGATGACGGGATGACAGGAGGACAAGAGGACAGGATGACATATAGACAGGCGGGCAGAGTGATAGTCCTTAGCTAGTTTGACCTTGCGTATTTGAAAGCTTCGAGTGAAAATATCTTTCTTCTGTACTTCATTTCCCCATTTAACTTGTGGATGTACTGACAGTACTAATGATTATGGTTGGCTTTAGCCTCTGTACCTTTTAACATGGAAAAGAAAATTAGTTTTGCCTTTTTTTCAATTAAAATACAATCTGCATGTACAGTGTTGGATGAAAATGGTGATTAGCAAGTCGTGAACGTCTATCACATTTGTACCGTATTGTCTGCTGTAGCTTAGCTCCGTATTTATATTTTACTGCTGATGATCTGTACTTGCATTATAATTTCATTTTTTATTGTAAAATATAAACAGCTGCTTTTGCTGTGTGTTTTATAAATGTAAGAGTAAAGTATAAGTGCTTTATATTAGAACAGGTACAATTATGGTTTAATAGTTAAATGAATTGAGATTAAAAGCTTGTGGTTATGGCACCGTGGCAAAAAAAAAACGAGCAAGTTTATAGGTCTGTCTCTTAGTTGATTATTTTATTTATATATATATATATTTTTTTTAGTTTAATCGCTGCACTGAAAATAGTGGCGTTATCTGTCTGCCATGACCCCGTCCTTCTAACTGCTGCATAATCATAACAGTTGAAATGAGATTAGGTTTAGAATGAGCACCTCACATGCTCGGGGCACGTGTTCAACTAAATCTCTCCTCATTACTAGTTGTGGAGGACAGTTGTGTTTAGGAGCATTGTATCCATATCACTGTATCTATAGTGTTACTATAGCTAGCAAAGTTTTTTTTTATTTTTTTATTGCACATATCATCCTGGCATGAACGCAGATAATATTGTACTGTAAAGGAAGCGTGTGGGGAAGGTTACTTATTATTATCATTTTATTTTATAATTTTTTATGGACATCTGATTGTTATGGCATCCTTGTGTTTGTCTGGTGTTGGGGGGATGTGGGGTTTGGTTTTGTGTTCTCTTTTGTTGTGTTTTGTTGTGTTTTCTCTGTATAGTTAAAAAAAAAAAATCTTTTATCAAAAAATTGCACATACAGTATCATCCTGTAATAAAAAGGGTTAATTGAATGTCTCAAATTAGAACACAATCACAAGACTTCGTCTCTACACATTACACCTTTGTAAAACACGGATTAGGGACAAATAATGGGCCCACAAGGACAGTTAATAGTTTTTTATTGATTGTTTTTTAAGACAGAGTTGTAGCTTTGTCTAGAGAGTCTGGTATTTATTTTTTTTATTATGGAGAAAAACCAAGAAATTGCAACTTTTAAGAAAAGACACAATTTGTAAAACACGTAAAACAACACACCTTTGTAAAACACGGATTAGGGACAAATAATGGGCCCACAAGGACAGTTGATAGTTTTTTTATTATTTGTTTTTTAAGATAGACTTGCAGCTTTGTCTAGAGAGTCTGTCTGTTAGCATGACATCACAATACTTTCACCACTGTTAATTGTTGTTTACTAACTGTCAGTCACAAGCTCTGCGGTTAGTTAGTTGTACCAGTCATGAAAGTGTATGTGTTTAGGAGCAAAATGACTGATTAAATAAACAAACAAATCATAACCTGTTATGCATAAATGCAAGGCTGCACAACAGCACAACCTCAAGTGCGATATTGCTTAAATATGAATGCGAATTACTCCATTTGGTTGGGTTTTTGTCTAAAAGAAATGTGATCTAATATGAATACTTGTTGCCTATTTTGTCGGATACACTTACCATAGGTCACTTCGTAGTTATACTGTAGCCCGTCTGTAAGTTTGCACAGTTTGTCAGCCTCCCTCTATTCTCTACATCCATGAGTCAAAAGAGACCACCCAGGACCACTGCTGACCAGATATTATCCAGGTGGTGGGCCATTCCCAGCACAGCAGTGGCACTGACATGATAATGGCCCTTTACTGCATGTTGCTGGGGATATTAGCGAGCTAGCAGATCCCACTAAGTGATGCTAATGGCCATCACCCCGACCGAGGGCTTCTTGTTAAATCTAATGAAGTTTGATGAGTCCAAGCCTTTCATGGAGGTCACTATGCAAATGGCTTCTTTTTTACATACTGATGTCTCATGGAACAGCAGAAGTACCCGTCCTCATTAGGAGCTCCACATTAGATATGCGAGTCCTTAAGCTGTTGGCTTGGAAATGGAACACTTACCTCCACCGATTGTTATATTTGTCAGAAAAAAGCAAACTAAATATATTTAGCATGTCTCAATTGTTTTTTTTTTCCTCTCACAGCTCCTTGGCCCAGATTTTCCAGAGCACTCTTGCTGAAGCTTCTCAAACTACACTATGTGAAATCCTCGCTTGTCATTTAAAACTGTTGCGTGTACAGCCCTGACAAATAACTACAGTGTTCTCTCTCACAATTGCTGAAAAGAAACAAGGTTGTGTCTTAAATATAGTATGCAGTATATTGTTTCACTTTATTTATGCAATTCTTAGGCGTAAACGTCTATCATTCTGGTACAGATCAAGTCTTGGATCTGTAAAACGAACATTGCTGGAGCCTTAGAGATGCACTCATCCATCACGATTGATAGCGACTGCATTGAGATGCTAATGCAGAAGGCTAATGGCTTTTGCTCTTGGCTGCTAGAGTCAGCAACCAGTAAAGAGTGTTATTCAGCAGAAAGATGTCCAGTATTTCGACGTGTTCAAAGGCATTCTGATGGAGTTGATATCATGCTGACATGTTCATTTCAGCCCTTTTCATTATTTGTCTTAATGATTTCTTTCCTCCATTGTCCTGGACTATTATATTCCTTATTATTTGCACACTAATTCCCTTGTCATCTATTACATGTATTTATGTGTTTTACATTCTAGTCTTTAAAGTCATTTAAAAAAAAGTACTTGTTCACATAACATACTCTGAGCGTTGTATGAAGAGACTGAGATGAATAAAATCAGTAGTAAATCTCCCTTGAGATAACAACTGAGTTTACTCAAGGAGGCCTGGTCATTTTCGTGAGCGACACACACTCATCCAACACATATATTATGTGCCCGACAAAATTTGGACTACAAATGCTAAGTATAAAAAGCATCACCATTTAACACTACATGAATAATATACTTTCACACAGAGCCTGACTCTGTGCATGCTGGGAATTATTTGCTTGATTTGTAAGATATCAGTAAAGCGCTATCATTTCGACCAGTTGTGTCTTTGGAATGCAGTTGAATTTTCAAGACATCAGATATTTTGCAAATATCATGTAAACGCCTACTTTTTAAATTTTTCAATCATGGTTTTCTTCCTGTGTCTATTTCTGGAACGTGGAAATGGGGTCCACTCTACTTCCTTAGACAGTCCAAGCAGATACATTTTCTAAAACTGCTGCTACCTGTCAGTGTCTTAAAGACAAAACCAATTAGATTTTTGTTCCTTTTGTGCAAATGTCTTGTACATGTGTATATATCATGTCAGTTTCAAA
This sequence comes from Clarias laeviceps, assembly GCA_030014305.1. Lineage (NCBI taxonomy): Eukaryota > Metazoa > Chordata > Actinopteri > Siluriformes > Clariidae > Clarias > Clarias laeviceps. The sequence goes on from JAQMYJ010000033.1 coordinate 26,914,668, forward strand.
ACTAATATATCTATTCGGTTATTTAAACTGCAGCATTAAAAAGAGATCATGTTCTGTTCTATATGCCCAACTTTGTAATAATTAGTGCCACACAATTAAATGTATAAATATTTTAATCGAGATATGGACCAGTGCAGTTATCTAATCACAATTTATTACAGGTAATATACGCATAGTCTGGAATTTATGTCTAGTTTGTCACTCATTTATATAATAAAATAATAATTTAAATAATATTTGAGGTGCCAAATAAATTTTGGCAAGCACCTTATAGCATTATAATTTGTGCCATTATTTAGTGTTGTGCCATTATTTGATACATACCAAATTTCGCAGTATAAATCTCAATTTTTATTAAATTGTGCATCCCTAGTAATAATATATATTCTTAAAAAATGAATAAGATGTTTTTGTGACAGCAGGAGGAGAAAGCTGTAGCTAAAGGAAGCCCAAAACACCAAACTGTCCCAAATATATTTAGCATTCTCAACTCCCTAATTACCTCATTACCCAATACAGCTAGGTAAAGGTTTCCCCTGAACTGTGTGGAGTCTCCTGAATTATTTATTTATAATTTATTATAATTTTGGTCACACCTTTGCAACCTGCAGACAAGGAATGTGGCATTCACAACAGCCAGGAAGATTTAATAACAAAACATTGCATATCGTGTGGATTGTACTGAAGCAGTACTACATTATACAGTACAGACTGAGAAATGTCTCTGAGTTATGTGTCTGTGATTGGATGGTCATGTGAGGGAAAGAAAAAGATCAATAGTACAGTATGGACTGGGCATGCTGCCCGGGGGGACGAGTAATTTAATCTCAGAGATGGCCTTCTGCACTCTGTCTCTCTGTCTCTGTCTATCTCTCAGTCTCCAGCTAATGGACTTGTGTTTCCATGTCCGTATCATGCTTATCCAGGATTTTGGGGTTTACCCTTCAGACAAATGTTTTCTTAAGTAAAGAAAATGTATGTTTAATTTTAGGTGAAGAAAATGTATATTTACGTGCTATTTCTGCTCTGTGGCCGTAGCATACACATGGCTCATTGTGTATGTGTGTAAAGTATGCCTTATTGTCTTCAGTGTCCAATATGCAAGTGTGTAGGTGTATAATGGTGTTAGGGTACATATGTAGCCAGTGCATCTAAATCTTTATAGACTATATGCCACAATATAATGAGGACCTTTAGGGCAGAGATGGGAATCTCTAGGGACATCAAGGCTTGATTCAGTTTCGATTCCCCTTGCCTTGATGCAATTATTAATTGATTATTTGTGCATCTTATTTGGTCTCTATTTCTTCACCAAGCATTTAAGTGATCTTAAATCACAGTCATTCATGACACATTTCCTCCCCCTCAAGCTGAAGGTTCTGCACATCTTTCCAGGTTTTAATAATGTGTTAAACAGTTCTTAACCCAATTCCAGTCATATCTGGGACTCTTTCTTTCCTTTTCTCTGAGGTCTTTTTTTGGTTTATACATTTTTATATTGCATGTTTATTGCTGTGTTGCTCGTCTCTGTATATTATCTATTGTAGCTGCTGTCTTCTGATGTGTAATGGCCCATGTGAACACACAGCTTTATTTGAATATTGGGAAGCCATGCAGCAGAGTAAGCCTCGTGTGTGATTATTGTGGCAGAGCACAGAGCTTTCATCAGCAGCACTCAGCTGGAGTGCGCCTGGCTCTTTGTCATAGAGTCGCAGCTGCATCCTATGTATCACACAAATACACACATACGCCTTCCCTATAATGACCTCCATACACTTCTTCCTTGAAACACAGAGCAGGTTTGTGGTGGTGGCTAAAGGAGTAGTATTTTATGAGCACGCGCCTCATTGTGTGTAAAGTGTTAGCAAGACCTGTTTTACTGGCTCCTGAATGCAGCTTGAGGTAATCAGATAAGGTGTGTGTGTATCTACGGGGTGTGTGTACGTGTGTGTGTGTGTGGTTGTAGTAAATGTTGTAAATGGGTGGCGCTACTAATGTGTGCACAGCCAGACACACATGTGCATCTCTCCTCATTGGTCCCTTGTGGTGTGTGTGTGTGTGTGTGTGTGTGTGTGTGTGTGTTCATCCATACCTCTGTGTCATTGTTTCCTGGGTAACCCATTTCCTTAGTGACTCTGAGACTCTTGAGAAGTCAATGACATGCAGAGTATCTTATAGGATTTATGTCAAAATAACAAATGAATTTGTTTAATGTCATTCTTGGGGAGTTTAAAAATTTTGGGATAAATATATTTGGTCTGTTTAAAGACTCAAGATTTTATCACCATACTGGTAAAGCACCTTAAAGCATGATAACCAGCAATCACTATGAATTAGTTTAATTTAAGGTGAAACTAGTTATCTCTGGGCTTTGTCTATTTTGTCCTTGGAGGTGCCACATTGGATCGTTTAATCTGCAGGATCTGGCACAGGTTCTTCACTGTCGCAACCCTCCCAGTTTCCAAACAGGATTGGGACTGAAACTACATGCAGTGGCTGGGTTGTGTGCGCACAGGGATAATTGTTTCATCCAAGAACACACCAATGGCGTGAACCCCCGACCTGAGCCACCACTGCTCCTTTATAGCAAAAGGGGTTAATTTGATATAATCACTAGCTGTACTGGTCTGTTGAACTACAAATTCTCAAATTACATTATTTAACAGTGTGATGGCTGTTAGATGTGGTTAGCTTTATAAGGGTGTTACGATTTGTAATTTTCATCATAAACAGTCATGTTTAAAATTTAGTACCCCCTCATTGGGTTGAACTGGAACAGAGATTGTGAGCCAGGTGGCATTAAGAAGAGTGTAAGCTGTTATAGCTTTTGTCACTCACTCTGGATAAGAGCGTCTGCCAAACCCCTAAATGTAAATGTAATCGTAGCCGCAAAAGGTGGACCAACTCCATATTGAAATGTACAGTGCATCCGAAAAGTATTCACAGAGCATCACTTTTTCCACATTTTTTTTATGACACAGCCTTCTTCTAAAATGGATTAAATTCATTTTTTTACTCAGAATTCTACACACAACAGCCCATAATGACAACATGAAAAAAGTTTACTTGAGATTTTTGCTAATTTATTAAAAATAAAAAAATTTGGCCTATATGGTAGAGTGGCCAGACGGAAGCTACTCCTTAATAAAAGGCACATGGCAGCCCGCCTGGAGTTTGCCAAAAGGCATCTGAACGACAAAATTCTCAGGTCTGATGAGACTCTCTGGACACAGAGATGGTTGTCCTTCTGGAAGGTTCTCCTCTCTCCACAGAGGACCTCTGGAGCTCTGGATCAGGGGAAACAGGATGCGCCTGAGCTCAATTTTGAGCTTCATGGCAAAGGCTGTGAATACTTATGTACATGTGC
>JAQMYJ010000033.1:26920896-26932929 GCA_030014305.1 Clarias laeviceps
TAATTTCGATTCTCTATATGTATGCACTGTACATGTAGCAGAATTGACAATAAAGTTGACTTTGACTTTGACTTGACTTGATGCTTTCAGCTGTGACACTGAAAAGCATATTTTTTGCTAAATGGTGTCTCAAAATGGAGGCAGATAACTGATGATTAGATGAGCTCATTAGTCAGGATGAGCCATTTGTTAAGAAGCCAAATAAGAAGCCAAATTCGTAGTCAGAAATCAGGCTGTGTTCAAACGAATAGTGGATGCTCAAAAGAATAATGAATACAAATGTCAAGCCAGGAAACACCCAGTGAGAATCCCACACAGGAAATAGAATAAAAAAATATATATATATATTTTAGATGGGTGAGATTTTAGTATATATAACTAATATGGTGTCTGTACTGGATTTCGATGTGGAGTTGACGGCTTCTGGATCGATTTGCATGTGGATGAATAAATGTAAGATGTGTGCTGTTAAACTGTTGCATTAGTTGCATCATTAATTGATTCACCTTTAATTACAGCTTTACCTTAGGTAGAATCATAAAAAAACAAAAGCAAATACATGGATTTATACCAAATGTAACATCCGTGATGAGCTTAGCCTGAGTATGTCCTCTAGTATGTCTGGGTTAGAAATGAGACATTCTATTGTCTGGCCTGAGTGTTTAATTTGAGCTTTACTGTTATATAGTGAGGTGGTGTAGTGGTTAGCACTGTCACCTTGCACCTCCAGGGTCTGGGTTCTGTTCCCAGCCAGGTTCGATTGCTGTCTCTGTGTGCATGGAGTTTTTATGGAGTTTGGGTTTCCTCCAGGTACTCTGGTTTGCTCATACAGTCCAAAGACCTGCAGATTAGGCTAATTGGTTCCTAAAATGCCCGTAGTGTGTGAAGGAGTGTGTATGCGTGTGTGCATTGCGATTGGCACATTGGCACCTTGCTCAGGGTTTACCCCGTCTTGTGCCCGAAGTCTCCTGGAATAGGCTCCAGGCATCTCACAATCCTGTATACAGGATAAAGCGGTATGAGCGATGAGTTGGTAAGTGTGAGTGAGTTTTATATAGTGAGGCAGTACAGCTGTGATCGCTGCTGGCTGATTTATGCCTGAAGGCAGCACCTGAGCCCAGGTTAAATAAGTCACTGAGAGAATTCATCATGCACTTACATTAAGTGTACGCTTAACGCTTCATAATTCACTTCTCTTTATTATCTATGGTAGTTTAATCACAGCAGTTGTTTAATCATTGTTGTGTATTTGGATTTTATGTTATTGTTGTCATGTAGTCTGTTGTCAAGGTCAAGGATGAAGATCTTCTGTACTAAGTCTTCTGCATGCTCACATGGAAAATTCTGAAAATTTTGAGAAAAAAATATACAGGGTCATAATAGTTATTCCAGGCTGGATAGTTCTATGTTCATAGAAAGGAATCATGATTAGTGCAGGTTGAGAATCCCTGTCACACAGTTTGTCCTTTAAAATGGCAGTGTATTTCCTAAGCTAGCCATAGGAGGCTTTGCTGGAGTGTTTCAAAGCAGAGTTCTATAATTGATGAGGAGGGCTGAACACTACTCCCAAAGACATTTTCCACTCCATTAAGGTTGAGGACAGAGTCTCTACGAGATCTCTGACCCGTTGAGAGACAGTCGTGCTCGTGCTTATCGGCAGACGTGCCCTTAGACCTCAGCTTGATTCAGGACATATAGTTATTTGAAACCACTTTCAGTAACCAGGCCTCAAATCTCACAGACCTATGTTCCATTTAGTTAATAAACCCAAGTATGATATAATACTCAACATCTCTAGTACTTAATTTACTAAATACTAAATAGTTTGCACCATCTGTGGTACTAAAATTTAGCTTTTGCAAATGTATTTTATTGCAAAACAAGTATAAACAGCCATTGTAAAATAAAAATGAAATAGAATATGCTATATAAATAGCTTGGTACATATATTTGTACACATCTAACAAAATGTCCTATATTTCACCATTTCTTCAACAAGTTAGCATACAGTACTGTGCCAGTGTTGAGGCATCCACCCATTTTTTCATATTTTGCTTACAAAGAGCCAGACTTTTTTATGTGTCTTTTAATATAGTCTGCTCCAAGCTTCCTGAAAGACTTTTTTGGCTCTCATTTTCAGTCCAGTCTCTGTACCTGAACCTGTTTGGCAAGCCATATTGACCTATGAATCATTCAAGCATAAAAAACTAATTTAAGGCATGAACCAGTGAGAAACAGGTGCATATGATGATAGATGATCTGGCTCGTGATTAGTATACTGATGATGCTGATTGCTGAGTGGTTGGAACAGACGAGAGGGGAAATGAGGTTGCTGCTGAGGTTGTTACTTAAATGATGAGTTTGTTATTTTGTTTTTTTTGTTATTGTATCTTACGAACGAGCTCCGTTCTGGGAGCACGGGAGGTTTGAAAGTGATGCATCCCTACATGCACACACACAAGATACTGGATATTAGACATTTTATACATTCACTTACACACTGAAACTATTGTATATACAGTAATTGTATATGTTGGTATCTGGTGCACTACAGCGCCTATTTTCTGTACACTACACATGAGCTACTTCCGTGATTTGTTCACATCTATGAATGTAGAAGCACATTAGTCATGTCTGAATTAAAAGTGATAAACAATTGTCTCCTAAAACAACACATCAGAAAAATAGCACATTAAAGAAAAGTTGGAATATCTATATGAACACTTTAAAACTACTATTTTTACTGTTATGATACAAATGCTTGTGATTATTTTGTGATGACTACTGTGTTTATTCAGATAAATCATATACATTGTTGTGTTGTGTTTGAGAATGTGCATGTATTGTTGTATGTCTACCAGCCGAAAGATCCCATGGTAGTTTGATCGGGTGTAGACCTTGATACTCTGTCAGGCAGTGGCTCGCTTCTGATAGGTTGAGAGCTCATGAGAGGTCTCTGGGTCAAATGTGTCACGATCTGCCTGGAGGTTTAGTGAAAGGCTTTCAGCACTGTTGAGCTGTCACACTGTGGGGGGTGGATGAGTGTGTTCGTGACACAGGGGTTAGAATCAAATCTGAATCTAGTCTACAGAAACCGATAGTGTTGTTGCAAGGTGTGGTGCATGGTTTTACATCCCTATACGTTTTGACCTTGGCTAAGACATTTTTACCAATATGCCTGTCCTTGCATATTTGGTCCTCAGTGAGATACTTAAAACATGGCATCCTCTACGTACACAAGCACATACACTCTCTCTCTCTCTCTGTGAGGTTGTTTGGGGTGTGTGTCTGTGTATTTTTTGCCCATTAGTGCTGGTATGGTCCCCAGAGATGGTTAGCATAATAATGAGCTTGGTCTCTCTCTCTCTCTCTGTTTCTGTGTATCATCTTTCAGATTTTTCTGGCAGATTAGCATTTTAGTATCCACAATACCTGATTATGTTTGCATGAATAATAAAGATCTTGTCTTTGTTCTTCTTGCTGTTTCCCTGTTCTTTGTCTTTCCTATGGCAAAAATGGCTTGTCTGAAAGTGTGCGAATGTCACTGACACATTATACTCATAGGACATGCATAAATGTCTGAGCTGGACCAGCACACTCCCAGCACACTCAGGGCAAATTTGATTTACTCTTTTCCATTGCATTGGAGAGCTTCATTCAGATCAGACATACTAGTAAATGTAACTTGATATTCCTGTCTGTTTATGAATATGAAACATACTGCAGTCAGTGGTGCAGTTTCAATGAAAATCAGCCTTCAATGTGGTAATGGGTTATGAGAATGAATTTTACAACAAAAATCCTATTGACATGTTAATAATATGAACACATTTAATCTGTAGAAGTAAAATCCATATGTTTAAGACCCTATATCCACAGTCAATTAAAAATTATTATTGAAGTTTTTTGAGTTACTTGACATTGGCAAAATTTTTATAGTCTAAACAAATATATGACATATCTTTGTAAAGACATTTATGGCATACTTTCACACATTTTGGCACGTTTAGACAAATACATTTACGCTTTAACTGTCTTTATCAAATTATATACCTCTGTTTTTCTCTACCTCTGGGAATTGTTCTGTAAAAGAAGTTATGGGGACAATTTCAGCCGCCACATGAACAATATTTCACTGTCTATTAAAAGCAAGCTTGAATTCCATTTGTATAAGACACATAAGAATAGACGTTCTCCAAAAGCAGGTTTATAGAAATTTAGATGTAGGTTTTGAAAATCAGAGCTAACAATGATAAAGAAGTCTCTGGAATGATATGAGAAAGAAACCTTGAAAGAAGTCTGACTCAGAAAGCAACACATCCTCTTCTAGGTGACATTGGATTGTGAGATTATAAAAAAAATATTTTTTTATAATATACAGTTGTCCACATTTTAAAATGGTATTAGATCACATTATAAGGGACAAAAGGACATTCTTTATAATTACAGCAGCAGTTTTCGGGTACAAATCTACAGTATCCACATGAAATTATCTACCGAGGAAAATGCAAGTCTTGGGTTTTTGGAAAGTGCAAAATTTTAGGTTATTCATGAGGGACCACAACAGCAGCAGAAAGTGAAGGAAATCTGCAAGCAGTAAAAGTAAACAAGAAAGAAGTAGAACATCATGAAGTCTTGAGTCACCCCTCATTTCATCATATTTTTGAATAGGAATAATTCTCCAGGCTTCCTGAAAGACTTTTTTGGCAGTCTCATTTATTTATAGTCCAGTCTCTGTACCTGAGCAGTTTCTGATTAATGGTTTTTTTTTTTTGGTAAGCCACACAGTGACCTATGAATCATTCAAGCATAAAAACTTAAGTGCTTGAACCAGTGAGAAACAAATGAAGACAGATGATCAGGCCAGTGATAAGTATACTGGTGATGCTGAATGCTACGTGGTAGGAACAGACGAGAGCAGAAAATGAGGTTGATGCCGAGGTTGTTGCAGCCTGTCGCAGTAAAACATTTGTTCCCATTTCTTTAATTTAATCGACATCATTAAATTAAATTTAATTGAGGGGTGGATCAAGACAGTACAGTACTGTCTGCTGTGTACAATCTAGATTTATTCAATAGTTAAGATTAATTATAACAATAATCTTGAAAGATAAACCTCAAAAGAGGCAGGAAAGCACATGACCGTCTATATATTTACTCTTACTGTGCCTGAAGCCAGAAGCTTCATTTACCTTCACACAACCTGTAAAGATCATGGCTAGGCTTCTCTGCTGTTACATTATCTGAAACTGTATTCCATCATATGCTCTGGGAGTGTAAAAGTAGGACAGGAGGTTTAATTTTGTAGCCTGTGTTTCACTGTTGGGAGCTTATAGGAGATTAGCTGGTAAGTTTTTGTTCTGTGGGTCTCAGAAAGCACAATGGCTGTTCCTCGACCAGGCCCCTTTAAGAAAAGGTCACATGAAGTGGTGGAGAGCTGTGAGAGCGGCACGACTACAGCTCTCCTGCTGTTTATCTAGCTGACCAGGCCAATCAGTCTGGCCTTTTACAGCCCAAACAATAGCAGGTCTGGTGGCCCACTTCGCCTCTGATACATACTGTAGTTTTATCTTACGGTTTCTTTATATTGCAGTGTACCAGGCCCTTAGCATTAATGATTCTGGTTGATCAAAGGCTTTATTCATAATGCATCCGAGGATGAAAACTGTCCTTATAGACCTAGTTTTATTGTAGCATGGCTGGATGTTTTGATGCAAGTTCACATCTTCTACTGTAAGGGTTTGGCCTAGATCTTCTCAGCTTTGAAGACCACTTGTATTAACAGAATGAAACCAATTAATGTGAAAAATACCATAACTACACTTTACTCTGTATCTTTATGGCAAGTTCATAGGAAGCCAGATTTCCTGCTGCTGTCATAAACATGATTATTTAAAAAAAAATCACAGTGTGGCGGGATTATGAATGTGATTGTTGCTGTGGGCAATGTTCCCTAGAGTTTAAAGGATGTAATACACTGTTAGTCATATCAGTCTCTCAAAGAAAGAAAAAAAGTAAGAAATATAGATAGATAGATAGATAGATAGATAGATATTCTCAATAGATAGAGTTATTTCAATGCATATTACACATTTAAATGAATATGAGTGCCATGTTTCTGATTTGATACTCAATTGTGTGCTTTTTCCAGATAGAACATCTTGCTTCTGTATTCATTTTTGGCAGGTCTTGCTATCTTTGGGGATTTCAATGTGATGAAATGAAAGACGAGGCTTAAATAGAGGTCTTTTAAAGTTCTGTGACAGCTATCTGCCTTGACCCACTGAACAAGCACTTTCTTTCTTTTTTCTTAAATGAAAGAGGTCAGTAGTTAGAAACATGAACAATAGCAAAAAGTGAACTAGGCTGTTTCTTTTATCATTTTTTCCCCCCAGTTAATGCCAGTTTTGAAGTTTGAGTAATCCCAGTAGCATGCTTCATGGTGTGATTTTGCCATGTAACCTGATGATGACTTAACCTTTGACTAATTCTCTTTTCTACCCTCTTTACTCCCTAAGGTATTGGCAAGAATGTCATCTGTGATCGCACAGCCACACCGCTGGACGCCTTCCGCATGATGTCAGCAGCGCAGTACTACCCCAAGCTGCTGAGCATTATGGGTAATGTTCTGCGATTTCTTCCTGCTTTTGTGCGCATGAAGGAGCTGCTAGAGGAGGGCTATGTGGGAGAACTGCTGGTCTGCGAAGCACAGGTGCACGGCGGTAGCCTTTTGGGCAAGAAGTACAACTGGAGCTGTGACGACTTGATGGGCGGTGGAGGACTTCACTCTGTGGGCAGCTACATCATCGACTTGCTCACATTCCTGACCAGCCGGCGTGCCATCAAGGTGCACGGTTTCCTCAAGACTTTCATAAAACAGACGGACCACATCAAGGGCATCAGACAGATCACCAGTGACGACTTTTGCACTTTTCAGATGGTGCTGGAGGGAGGAGCCTGCTGCACCGTGACTCTCAACTTTAACGTGCCGGGTGAGTTTCGTCAGGAGGTGGTTGTGGTTGGAACGGCTGGACGACTCACAGCGAGTGGCACTGACTTATATGGGCAAAAGAACAGTGGCATGGGAGGCCGTGAGCTACTGCTCAAAGACAGCACACCTTTAGGCAATGCCTCGCTGCCTGAAAAGGCCTTCAGTGATATACCGACGCCCTACCTCATTGGCACCATTTGCATGGTCCAGGCTATACGACAGGCCTTCCAGGGCCAAGAGGATCGTCGGACTTGGGACGGACGGCCGCTCACCATGGCCGCCACTTTTGAGGACTGCTTGTATGCTTTGTGTGTGGTGGACACAATCAAGAAGTCCAACCAGTGTGGCGAATGGCAGAACATTGTAGTGATGACGGAGGAACCTGAGGTCAGTCCAGCGTATCTGATCAGTGAGGCCATGCGACGCAGCAGGATGTCACTGTACTGCTAGAGCTGCTTGACTGATGACTAAATAAATGTGATTGCAGTTTGAAAATGAATTACTGGGATTTACTTTGGAGTTAAAACAACACCTGCTGAATTTTATGGTTTTAAATTGAAGGAATGATCAGAAATGCAAACAGCAATATACTCTTTCTGCTTTCTCTGAATGATACTGCTTCTAAATGAAATCACACTGGATTCATGGAGGATAAGTTGAAATTGTACAGCAGATTTTTTCAACCCTGGAATACCACTCAAAAAAACATTTAGCTGTGGAAAATGTTATGGTTTTGTCCTTCTTGCATGGTGATGAATGTGCAAACCCACTGGTCTGTCCTGTGTAAGTGTCCTATGTGTGTAGAACATTACAAAAATCAATAGTTTGGCTGGTAGGCCTTTTAGAGAGGATCTCCCCTCTGATCAGTTACGCAATAAATCTGCCTAGATATGCTTGTGTGTCTAAAATACAAAGGAATGGCTCGTCTTTTTAGCTGTGCCTGTAGAGGACAGTGTAATTCCAGCATGTGCAAGTCTACTGTTCATTTACCCACTAATTCTGTCCTTCAGCTCTTACACAAAGCTGGCCAGCTTGTTTTTGAGCTTAATGCATTCAGCGTACGATGCAAAGCCACACTTGCATGAATATATAAGAGCTGTAAATCTCATCTCAAACAATTAGCGTTGGCCTCTGGTTAATACAGCGTGGGTAGGTGTTCCAGCATGCAGCCGCCTGCACTGTAACAGTGTCGCAGTTGGCAATAATTACTATAATTATGGTCGAAGCAAACAAGTGGTAAATGTGGCAGACGACACAGAATATAAAGCAAAATAGTAAACATCCCTATTGTTTTATAAATTCATGGTTAGCATACACTAAGTGTCATTGGGCTGTTACATGGCAGAAACAGTTACATGAACAACGTATAATACATTTTGTTTACATGGTCAGGTTAAAAATATGATACAGTTTAATGCCAATTTTACACTTCATAGCTTTCATCCGTATGCTCTAAGGTTCTGATGAAGTGTCATATTTAGATTTTATGTCTAGCCATGTTCCTGCACTTTCTTGAGCACTAGACATAGCTGAGTCAGTTATAAGCATAAAAATATGTATACCAAAATATATTCAAAACAATGCAAAACCTAATTAATACGCAGTGCTTGGTGATGTCTTGACAGGGAGATGATCCCAAATTAGCTATGTTTTTAGTGCATACTTTTAATAGAAGTTTAATTATCTATTGTAAAACTTCTTAGATAATTATTACATATTACTCTTTTAAACATAGACCTAAAAGCCAAAAGATTGATTTTTATTTTAAACTTTTCATTTGGTTTATTTTTATCTGGCTCTGCTAATGTATTACAAAGTTATCGACCATTGGCTGGTCCTGCTTTCCCTGTTTCTGTTTTTAGTTGTACCACTTCAGGAATCACATGGGTGGTATAAAAGTGTCAGTTGGTTTTAACTGGTGATAAAGTCACAAAGGTTAACATAATGCTAAGTCTCACCACAGGATTGGTAGCAACTGATTGAATTAACTCTGATCACTGCATCATTTTTTTCAACAGTCTAACTTTTCGTTACCGGTGGTGCAATGAAAAGAAAGTTCTTGGCCGAAAACTGGTAAATTGCTGTATTTTTTTTTTCTTTTTTACACTATAAAATAAATTATATTAATTTATTTTTTTCCTATTTATACTTAAGTCTTAGCTGATGAACTATTAGTTACTAAATTATAATCATTAAAAATAAACAATTTTATATCAACTAGAATAAAAATTGTTAGACTGCACGTGCAGGTAGTGCCTAAAACTGTGATGCACCTCCGCGTGGCACGGTGGTAAAATTCTCGCCCTATCATCCGGAGATTGCGAGTTCGATTCTCAGGTGATGCTGTAACCTCTCGCAGCTCAGAGGCCTAGAGAGAGCTGATTGGCCGAACTCTCTCACAGGGGAGGGATGAGAGGTACTTCGTGCTCCCACATTAATCACGGCTCTACAGCCAATCAGGCGCGTCTGTGAGCTCATGCAAGCGGAAGGAGCGGATAGCGCTGTCCTCCGAGTGTGTTACGCCGCCCCCAATGGTGCGTGAGCGAGCAGTTCGAAAAGATGCGGTTGGCTGGCATCACGTGGTTCGGAGGCCCTCCCGACTGAGTGGTAGTAGTAGCCTTAAATGTGGGAGCCCCCTAGTGACGGGGAGGAATTGAATACAACTAAATTAGGGGGGAAATTGGGGAAAAATAAAAAAAAAGAAACTGTGATGCACACAATCATACAAATTATGAATCAATTACAACTTCATAGTTGCCAGATTGGCTACAGTTTCTAGTTCACTAGAAATCACCTTCACATAAAAAAATTATTACAGATTAAGGGACATTTTTTTTTGCATAAAATGATTACAAATCGAGCAATTTAGAGGGACTGGATTTAGTAGAACTTTGGATCCTCTCTTATCTGGCAACACTGTACAAGTTTCTGGTACTGTGTTTTAATGAATAAACATGTTTGTAGTATTGTGTTTTAATATGCTGTATTTAATCTTTAAAAAAAAATAAACCAGCTTAATGTTTCTGTTAACTTTTTTGCGGCATTTGTACTTGTTTGTCTTTTCGGCTTTTAAGAACTGGATGTCTTGTGCTTTTCGGCCAAAAATTTTCAACCAGTGAAATTTCGGAGCATCCCTAGAACTACTGTAATAAATATTACGACTTCTTACGCAACTGTTTTAAAAGTGTCATTGCAAATATTGTTGGAGGAATTTATTCTGAAAAAGCTCTTTTGACGTTTTGTCAAGTGTGAATTTTTTTCTTTTCTTTTTAAGCTGCCTGAGAAAAACATCTGCTGTACATAACTACATACATTTTTATACATGCTATGCTTAATGTAGACATATTTATTTGGAGGTTTTGGATGTTTTACATTGAAGTAGGCGTTGTGTGTTTTGTTCAAGAGGTGCATAGATGCCTTTGATTTATACGCTTCTCCAAGAGAGGTACAACACTTCCACTGTGATGCTGTCAGTGTGTAATGTTGTGTTTGTTTCTTCCTTTCTTTTAAGTTTCTCCGATGATTATTCACACAGTGTGATACAGTATATAATGGTTATATAAAACTACCCAGGAAAATTACCATAAAAATCAACCCTGGATGTGCATATTTATATATATATTTTTAAATGCCCTTATTTTCACTCTTCCTGTACCTGATATTTGTGCTTGCGTGCATGTTTCTCTTATAATCCTAAACAACGATAATGTCTGTTCTCTGTCTGCCGTTTTCAGTGACCTTTCACCTCCTTTTCAAAATCCTGTATGTTTGCTTCACAACCATCAAATTTGAATCATGAGAATCTGTTTCCTTTAGATGTTTTTAGAATGATCTTAAACTGGAAAATGTTTATTCATTTATGGGTTCTCATTATGGTCAAAACAAAACAAAGGACAGCTTTAAAGTGAACGTGTCCTGCAGCCTCCGTCAGCTCGGCTTTTCCAGCTCCTTTTCACCGCTCTAATTGATCTGATGACTACAAATCCTGTTTTTTTTTCCCTGGGCAGAAATGAGTTGAAGCCTATGTGTTAGGATAGAAGCTAGCATAAAGCAGTTTCCCTCTGGGATTAATAAAGTTCTTTGAATCTTGAATCTTGAAAGACATTGAAAGCTAATCCAGCTATCAGCGCTGTGCAAGTACGAGTCATTATCATCGAAACAGCGTTTGACAATTTGGATGTGAATGTTGTTTATGTATGATGTAGGATTTTCATTAAAAGATATAATATGAACATGCTTAAAATAAAACAATGTTGATTGAAGTCAAAATGGACTTTTAGACTAGCATAACAAAATCTGGATTAATCTGATTTAATTTGAATTAAACTAAACCATCTTTTAAAAGTTTATCTTCAGATATCCTGAGTTATTCTTGCAAGTGATATGTTAAAAGGAAAATATTTATTTTACAATTATTTTTGGCCAGATTTTATAACCAAAATAATGTTTGAAAATGGGATTTATTTTTTAAAATTATGTTGGTCTCTAATTTGAATATGGTTTACATTAAAATTTTTTACAAATTTGATGTATTAGTGTTTTCACCTTAAAGCTTTGTCCTCATACAGCTACTGTAGTAATGCATAGAGATGCTCCGATCATCATTTTTGGGGCCGATTACCGATCACAAATGACATGATCTGCCGATTGCCGATCACTGCCGATCACAGAATAGCAGGGGAATGCTATTCTAGCAGGGATTGCACTATTTGTAGAAATGAAACTAACTCTAAATTAACTGATAAATTAAATTAATCTAATATTGAAAAAAAACCCTGTAGAAACAGGCTACAGTCAAGATCTTGAAGAACCACCAGTAAGTATTTTAGAAAATGAGAACTTAAGGCTACTGTAGGCAATCTTTCCCAAATAAGGCAGAGTAACTTAAAATTATTCCAAACAAAGGGGGGTCAGGCAGACCAACACACATCAGATCAGCTTATGCTCGGCATATTTAGTTGTATTGCGTGTTCTAAGATGCCTAATCATGTTAGTGGTGTTAAAATGCCGTTGCTTGCTTCCACCTCGAGGGATTTCATCAC
>JAQMYJ010000033.1:26954608-26990102 GCA_030014305.1 Clarias laeviceps
TGTTAGCCTAACGTCGGGCTATCACCCCGAGTCTAATGGGCAGGCAGAGCGGACTGTCCAAGATCTCGGGAGGTACCTCCGCGCATACTGTAGTAGTCGACAGCATGAATGGGCAGACTGCTTATTCTGGGCGGAGTATGCGCAAAACTCACTACAACACTCCTCAACCGGCCTAACGCCGTTTCAATGCATGCTCGGAAACCAGCCACCACTCTGTCCCTGGGATGCCACTCCCACCGATATCCCCATGGTGGATCAGCGGTTCAAAAGAGCGGAAAAAGTATGGGAGAATGCACATACCAACATCTCCCAAGCAGTTTGCTGGTTCAAAAAATTTGCCGATAGACGGCAAAGGGAAAGTCCTCCGCTCCAGGTAGGAGATCGAGTCTGGCTCTCGACAAAGGATCTTTTCCTCAACCTCCCCTGTCGCAAGTTATCTCCTAAATACATCGTCCCTTTTCCTATTATTGCACAAATCAACCCCGTTTCCTTTAAATTACAACTTCCAAATCATATATGTGTTAACCCTGTCTTCCATATTTCTCTTCTCAGGCCAGTGATCCGACAACAACTACTGGACTCCCGGAGGAGAGGAGGCTCCCTCCAATATTTGGTGGATTGGGAGGGGTACGGGCCAAAGGAGCGCAGCTGGGTCCCGGCAAAAGACATACCGAGTCCAGAACTCATTTCTGATTTCCATTTAACTCAGCCGAACCCATACCATCTCGTCTAGTCACTGTTGTGCACAGCTTATGTTATGTCAATAATCGTGTGTGTGTGTTTCTCTTTCTCCCAGGACTGATTGGTGTCTGCAGGCCGAGGCTCATAGGGGGAAGTGCCTTCATCAAGGTCACTCTAAGCTCTGAAAGACAAACAGCTCGGTGGTTTATCTCCAGTAGAAGTTAGCTGGAGCATTCTCATTTTGTTATATACAGCCTCCCTGCAGACCCAACCTGGGAAAGCGGCTAGAGAGCCGTTCCAGTTGTTTGTGTTGCTTTTCTTTCTTTTTGTTACTTTGTGTGAAATAAACAGACAAATAAACTCAGTGTACCTCAACCCTCATATGCGTTCGTCTATTCATTATGGAAGACATGACAGATCTAAACCACTGAGCTTTACTAATTTGATACATCATAATTGATTTATTGTTTATCCTTTTTTTTTTCGAGAATAAGATACAGTTTTTATGTAGACATATTTGACATAAGGTCATCAAAAGAAAAGATTATATTTAATTAAAATGTCTTCCGATGATAAGGCAGAACCCATTATTGGACACTTCAACTGAACTATAAATACTTGTATCTGCTTCACAGGCTTTTTGCCTTTCTTTCTATCTTTGTCTCTATCTGTTCTCAGACAAATTTAAAAAGAAAACACATTACATTTTGCTTCCTGCTGATTCAGGAAATTCCTGGTCTGTCTCTGCACCCAATTGCTTTTATTGTGTTCTTAGCTTAATTCTTTAACATGCAGCTTCAAAGAGAGTTTATTACAAACTTAAAGGGATTACTGTAAACCAGACTTGAAGTCTAGTGAAGTGCTAAATAGCTTAAAAAGCAGGAAAAAACAATTGTTGGACACTTGAGATGTTTAGCAAAGCTGCTGATGTTTGTTGTCTATTTATTCATCTTTACTCAAGTCAGCATGGTGTTTGAGTACACAGATTTCTTCTGGTCTGATGACGTTCTTCCACGTCGTTTTCACATGACTTCCCGAACCCAGGCGCTTTGTTCTCCGAACCTTGCTATCTTTGACCATGCAAGTTCATCTTTGTGTCGTTTCCACTAATTGAAGAGTAAATAAATAGGAAACATGTTGAACATGAATAATGGCCTCATGTTCTTGCTGAGTTCTTGAATTTTATGGTGAACAAGCGGTGACGTTTTTTGTCATTTTTATGTCTGAAGAGAAAATGTAGTGCACCCTGAAAAAGAAAATTCCTTGTGGTACACACAGACACAAAAGCAATTAACCCATTCCAGTTGTGTGTAGTCAAGCCTGTCCTGCTTCATCTGGAATAAATAGGGGGGATTTTGGGGCGCTCAAGGCCTGATATGGGCCAGTGATCTCACCCTAGTGCATGACTCATCATCAGCAATAGCATTTGACTTTGGTTAATATGTTTCACTCACCAGCAATGAAAGAACAGGCCTTGGTCTTGCTGCAATGACTGAAATACTATAGCCTCGGCCTGGAGAGAACTGATTGTCCAAGCTCTCTCAGTGGGGTGGGATGGGAGGCACGTAGCACTCTCACATTAATCATGGCTCTACAGCCAATCATGGGAATCTGTGAATTTACTCTATCTGTGAACTTATGCAATCTGTCCTTCGAGTGTGTTACGCTGCCTGCAACAGTGCGTGAGCAAGCAGTTCGAAAAGATGCAATCGGCTGGCATCATGTGGTTCAGGGGAAACATTTGATAGTCTAAGGCCCTCCCTGATTCAGTAGTAGCCTTGATGTGTTAGACCCCTAGTGATGGGTGGGAATTGGATACGACTAAATTAGGGAGAAGGGGTGGGGGGATTCTATCCAGATGAAAAACTTCATCATATCTACTATGCAGGGCGTTCAGGTCAAACTGGGATTTTCGAAACTACCTTTATTTCTCTATGTGATCTCCTGATACATACACTCATCTCAGCGGTTCACTAGCGGTTCTTGGACCAAACATTGGCATACCTTCCAAGGTATACCCTGCCTTGTATTTCTCTAGGATGATTTGCTTGTGATGTGTTTATTTAGGCTCTGAAAGAAAATCACCATTCCCATCCTGCTTGTTCATGCAACAGATCTTATACTATGTTTTCTCTACCTCCTTTCTACCGACTCCCCCTCTTCCCTTTTAAAGTCACTAATACATCACTTGGTGTAGCTGCTTGTGTGAAAGTCTGAGCTCTGGGATCCTTTTTCTTTCCATGATAACTCTGCTGAGTCAAAAGGGAGAAGAAGGAGAATGAGCTGTCTCATATATTACCCCAGCATGTTCAAGCTCATCCAGTGCCTTTCATGGCAGTCTATTATCCCTGTCTGCTTCCCTTTACCCTGATCTGGGACTATGAACTACTTAAAGAATGATGATATACCTTTGTTAAACTAACAGTATATACAGGATGTGTACACTATGTAAGGTACACTATGTATATACAGTATATTCAGAGCGTTTATACATTCAGCGTAGTTTACATATGGATAAATAGTAGCCGGAAAATTAGCTTAGATGTTTCTGTAACATGCTTTGTTGCCTTAGATCTCTTGCGAAATCATTCCGTTTCTAAGGAAGAGTGTGAATCATGTGGCTTCGTTGTTAGTAATTTAAAATTGCATTCCCACAAGCCAGTACACCCATCTTTATTCCAGTCCTGCAGCTTTTCCATCTTACCCCTCTGAATTATTACTTGGAAAATGTTCTACTGAACAGTGGTGTACATTTATTCTGTTGCAATGATCACACTAAACCAGACTAACACCTCCATTTGCTCAATAAATATACATAAATATAGGCAGGCCAATGATTTAAAAAAGAGAAAAAAATTATCTTGGCCTGGGTGCACATATATTTTACAACTGTTAATTTTTATTTTTGCATCAAGGCTGTAACTCAGTGCTTTCCAATGCCATTATCTGGCATTGGATTGGAGATCCTTCACTGGAAGGTCCATATTTCAAGGAGCCTTTTACTGTATGAGACTGTTGGCCAGTTATTTGAATTATATTAAGGCTGGAATGTGTGCTGCTTGCATTTACAGTACACTAAGCTTCCTGCATTAACATGCACACACATCAAATCATTATGGATCTTTAATATTTTGAAAAACATTCACATTAAATAAAAGGTATTTATAACCAAAATCTATATAAATCTTTACTGACTGGCAAGGTTACTGTCCTAAGTGTTTGGTCTGTATATTGTTTTTAAAGAACCACAGAGATCTCAGTTGGCGGAACGATGGTTTAGTGGTTAGCACTGTCAGCTTGCATCTAAAGGGTCAAGGTTCGATTCCCAGCCAGGTTTGATTGCCGCCTGGAGTTTGCTTGTTCTTCCCGTGCTTGGTGGGTTTCCTGACACTGTCTAAAGACATGCAGATTAGGCTGATTGGCAATCCTTAATTGCCCATAGTATGTGAGTGTACAGTGTGTGTGTGTGTGTGTACCCTACTTCATGCCCTACTGTAAGTCTCCTAGGATAGGCTCTAGGCCCTCCGTGACCCTGTATACAGGATAAAGTGGTGTAGACGATGAGTGAGAGATCTGAGTTTTTAAGCAAACATTTTTATCTTCATCCACTTTAGTATCCACCTCATCCTGGATCCCCAAAACACTGAGTGTAAAAATACCCTGAATAGGACACTGGAGTATTACAGGGCATCCTATGTTGTTGGTGTTAATCAATAGTATAGATAATAATATTTTAAAAACAAATAGCCTTAACTGCCCGATCAAGTTCTTACTAAATTTCTGCTTTGTTTAATAAATATCACACAGGTTGTGCTGTGGTGCAGATTATTGCAGCATGACCGCAAGTGTGACTGCCACAGTAGTAGTTCCACGAGTAGTGAGCTTGATAAGGAGTTAGAGAGCTTGTGTTAGAAGCTTGTTATTTTTCTAGCTCACATGTACAGAATAACATGAATGGTTCAAAGGTGATTCAGAACGACTTCTATTATTACTGCAATTACTAAAAAGAAAAAGTTTCAAATGTTTGTTTAAGTTGGCACAATGTTATCAGATGTGTGGGTTTTTCCTCTCTGTCCTCTCTGCTGGCAGCTGGTTGTAAGTGTAATTAATGACTGTTAGTGTTAACAATCAACTGTGATGTGGAGTGATACACAAAGTTATACCTTGGAGTGCTATTATATCTTGCAGTGCTCTATATCACCACTTGTGGAATCCCTCTCTATTACTTGTTTGGAACTACAGTGGAACCTAGGATTACGAATAACTTGGTCTGCGAGCATTTTGCAAGACCAAACGAGTGAAGTCTTTATATACGAGTACTGTAGTACGTATACGCTTTGTCTGCAGAGGGTCAGGGGATCACAACTGAGCCAATGGTTCTTCGCTCTGTGGGATTGTGGGTAATCGTCTCCTATACTCTATAGTCTGAGTGCACGTCCGTCACTCGTATAGTCAACATCCGTGCGTGCATGTACTTTTTACTATACCATTGTGACCACGCATGCATATTTTGTGTCAAAGTGTAATGACTGTTCCTTAGTAACTGTACTGCAACAAAGGCTCTCATGAAGAAAAAATGTTTTTTTAAAGACTGTAGATTCTGTTTAACGACACCGCAATGTCACATTTCTGCAAAATCCTCAGGAGGCAAAAGCAAGTGTTAGAGTGTAGAGAGGTTCCTTGTGCGTCACACAGAAAGAAGAAGATTCCAGTAACCAGACACTTTCTGTCAGAGAGGAGTGATTTCATTAGTCTGTGTGTGTGCGTGCGTGCGTGTGTGTGTGCGTGCGTGTGTGTGTGTGTGTGTGTGTGTGTGTGTGTGTGAAAGTCATCCTACACAGTAGCCCCCCTGCTCCTGCTTCTTCTATTGTCTAACACCAGTCATGGTTCTTTTCGAAGGTAAAGTGCAGTTTAATTTGTTTACTTTTTACTTATATATTTTGTATTCATTATTTTTATATGAATATTTAGGGCTAAGGAACAAATCATCTAAGTTTCCATTATTTCTTAGGGGGAAATTCACTTTGATATTTGAGTGATTTTGATATACAAGCATGCTTCTGGAACAAATTATGCTCGCAATATAAGGTTCCACTGTAACTGTTGTGAAATTGAGTTTAACATCTCAGATTTGAACAGTGAACAAAATATTGACTGAAACTTATGTCTTTTGCTTAACCATGATCTTTTGCTATGTGTAGGAGTACTACTGTAGATTTCTATGTACTGTATCTGATTTAATCTGAAGTCAGCGATCAACCCTATTTTCTGTGAAACACACTGTGCTGATCAAACAACAACTCATATGAAAGAGTTTTAGCACATATGACTCATAGAGGCTTCCGAGATAATAATTTCCAAAATGTCTCTAAACAATGTTTGATGACAGGGAAAATGATTTGATGTCAAAACATCTTGCCAGTAAAGTTAGGGTTTTTTATGCTATTTCTGTAGATCTGCCTCTAACAGGAAGTTGCTCTATCATGGAAGTGTCTGAAAATCTGGATAAGCATCATGAAGCCCAAGGAACACAGCAGACAGGTCAGGGATAAAGTTGTGAAGAAGTTTAAAGCAAGGTTAGGTAATAAAATATATCCCAAGGTTGGACATCTCATGGAGCTCTGTTTAATCCATCATTTCAAAATGGAAAGAGAGTGGCATAATTGCAAACCAACCAAGACATGGCCGTCCACCTAAACTGACAGGCCAGGCAAGGAGAGCATTAATCAGTGAAGCAGCCAAGAGGCCCATGCTAACTCTGGGGAAACTGCAGAGATCCACAGCTCAGGTGGGAAAATCTTTTGACAAAACAATTATTGGTCATGTACTCCACAAATCTGGCCTTTATGGAACACTAGCAAGAAGAAAGTCATTGTGACAAGCAGTTTGGGGGACACAGCAAACTTTTGTAACAAGGTCAGAGATAGATGGAGCCTAATGCAGGCCAATCTTAGAAGAAAACCTTTTGCTAAAGATTTGAGACTGGGGTGAAGGTTCACCTTCCAGCAGAACAACGACCCTAAATGTACAGCCTGAGCCCCACAATGGAATGGTATAGATCAAAGCATATTCATGTGTTAGAATGTCCCAGTCTAGAAAGTCCAGTCCTAAATCCAATTGAGAATCTGTGGCAAAGCTTAAAAACTGCGGTTCACAGAGGCTTTTCATTCAATCTGACTGAGTTTGAGCTATTTTGAAAAAAAGAATTGGCAAAACTTTACTCTCTAGATGTGCAAAGCTGGTAGAGACATACTCCAAAAGATTTGCAGCTATAATTGAAGCTGAATACAAATGCTCACCTCACTTTTCAAATATTTATTTGTAAAAAAGTTTGAAAACCATTTATCATTTTTCTTACACTTCACGATTATGTGCCACTTTGTGTTGGTCTATCACATAAAGTTCCAATAAAATATATTTATGTTTGTGGTTTTAACATGACAAAATGTGGAAATGTTTAAGGTTTGTGTACTCCTAAACTTGTGTTTATGCAATAAAATTTCATAACATTTTCCTGTCGTTTTTGTCTCACCAACCTCAATAGGACAAGACGTACAGCCTAATAATCACCTGAAGGATTCCACCGGCTTCTTAAATATGAACATGATCTTTATATCCAGGTATAAAGTAGGATAGACTACAAAGATGGATGGAAATCAGTGCATGTAGGATACACTTTCAGTCTGCTATATTTATACAAGAGAGTCTTGAGTAAGTTGTGAAAATGAAAAAAAAAAAAATCATAGTAAGGTCACCTGTGCACATCTGGCTTAGTGTTTTAAAGCTTTTTTTTTATATGCTTACTGCTGTGTTCACTGAATTCTAGTATGCCCTCTTGCTTCCCATTTTACAGGAAATCTTATGTATGCCCTGATAACTAGTTCCTGTGTTTCTTTCCTCTTAATGGGCTAAATCTTGTGAAATAACAGTGTAAAAATGCAACAGGAACAAACAACCTGCTTTCAATGACTCAAGGACTCATATAAAGTAATTTTAAAGTTATGTTTTAAATAATTTATTATTTATTATCATGAAAATGCTGTAACTGATAATAATCTCTATTTAGGTCCTAAGTGATTTTTTTGTTTGGATATTTTCTGTTGTTTTAGGGCATAAGCTCCATTTCTCAGATGACGAAGCCTTTCATGTTATTCTGGCTTTGTGACAAGGAAGAGGTAAAAAGTATGGCTTGGGCTCAAGTAAATTGCTCTACATTAACCATCAGAGATGTTTATCAAATGTTTGCCATCCATTGGCACTGTTGGTTAATGTTCTGTTTTTTTTCCTGTGTAAAAAGAGAACTGCTGCTTGTCATGAACCGGACAGATGGACACAAATGCAGGTTTTGTGTGTGTTTTTTTAAATAAATGAAGCAAATGAGCTATGTGGCTGGGCAATACACCGAAATTAGACACAAGCAATCAGAAAACTGGCATAACCTGGGCAATACAAATTCTGGGTTTGAACAAAACAACATGGCACATGG
Source organism: Clarias laeviceps (assembly GCA_030014305.1). Taxonomy (NCBI): domain Eukaryota; kingdom Metazoa; phylum Chordata; class Actinopteri; order Siluriformes; family Clariidae; genus Clarias; species Clarias laeviceps. Next base: position 26,962,776 of record JAQMYJ010000033.1, read on the forward strand.
AAATTTCCAACTGGCTAGGGGAAACGAAGGAAAGTTGATTAAGTCTCCTTAAGCCAAGAAACAAAGCAGAATTATTTTTAAATTACTTGTACTGTATATAGTATTAGTATTTTTCCTTTATATCAGTGGACATAAAATACACTGTTACACATTGACTATCAATCTGCACACAGCTTGGCACAGTTTTACGCTGAATACCCTCCCTGATGCAGCTCTACCTATTTTATCCGGGCTTGGGAATGGTGCAGCATCGAGTGGCTGGGGTTTGGGCATTGGGTGGGAATTGAACTCGGGCAGGTGAGAAACCTATCACTGAGCCACCAATGACCATGAACATAAAATACACTGCCTGTTTAACACAAAAAAGCCATACACTTTATTATTTCAGTTGAGCACTTTCAACTTATGATTTAAGTTCACAATATTGTCACTAATTCAAGTGTAAAAATGAGTTTGCATGCTCCCAGAACATCACAATTTGTGTCCTGAAATATGACCATGTCTCAGGGAAGAAATAAATCCATTACTGGAATAACCTGGTCATCCAGTATATTCAGATTCATTTTGTTTTCACATAAAAAAAGCAATGCCAATCATAACACTTCCTCCAGGGTCTTGTAGAGTGGGCACTATGCATGATGGATGCATTGCTGTGGAATAGGGTCTACCCACAAGTTATAAATGTGTTGTACAGTTCATAATTCAGTAATCACAACACTTCTTAATTGTTTTATTTGCTTAATGTAGGCCAATAAGTTAGCCATTCTAGAATATTGATTTTCTTTTGGCCATGTAATGCATTGGCTTATCGAATTTATAACATTAACTATACAGTTCACTGTTATGATGAGTGAAATATAAACCAATTAATTTTTTTTTCTTTGCATATCGCTTATATAACAGTGGACATTGTCACAAAGCATCTTCATGAGAAAAAACTCTGGGTACAAATTATAAACGTTTTTTTAGCCCTGTCATCACTCATCACAATTAACTGTCTAGATGTTTTCTTTAAAAAAAAAAATAGGAAGAAGAAAAGGAAAGAAAATGAACATTGAAAGTGCACAGTATCTGTAATTTATTTTGTTAGTTATTTATTCAGTGCTCAAATGTTTTCAACATTAACTAAACCATTTGTACATTTAAAAGGGTGATGTACACATGAAGAATCATAAATATCAAATTATTTACCCTATCCCAAACTTAAAGTAAAATATTTTTATATAAATCGATTTGTGCATGAGTATACATTTCAAATCATGTTGGTCCTGTATCCAATAATTACAACATTCATTAAGTAGCTGTGCGAATTTCCTAATAAATCTGAGGAGATGAAAATCTTTCCATGAAAGAACTTGCAAAGGAAAGGAAGATTGAAACCTAGAATTGAACCCTGCATTTAGGAAAATGCAGCTAATGTTTGTGCATATATATAAATTATAGATAGAAAAATATGTTGCATAAATCAAGCTTACATTTATTGCATGAACCTGAAGTTCATGTTAAATCACAGAGAAACAAATGTAAAACAAATGCAATATATTCATGTCTACACCTGGGGGACTCAAACCTTTTTGCAGTCAGACAACCCATTCACTATTAAATTTTACTGACCCTGCTTATAATCCACACCATCCATACAGTGTCATTCTGACATTATTGCATTTATTTAAGTCATGGAGCTTTCTTGAACTTTCCACTAACAGAGCACATTTGATTCAAGAACACATGAATCCCGGGTTGTTTTTGAGGTAACAAATGTGAGTTTTACTGTAAATCCATTGAGTGCAACTGTCCAGTCAGGAAGGTTTTAATTTATAATTCATAATGATGGGTTGTAACTTATACTGCAACTAAATACAGTATAATTAAAAAAGCATGGACCCCTTGACTTTGCTTCACAATCTCTCGGGGGCCTCTGGACCCCACTTAGACAAACACTGATATGAACAATGCATTCCCATGATGCTAACTTAATTAACTTGTGATTATGTTTGCATTTAATTTAGATAGTGTTTCATAACATGCAGGAATATCAAAGAGCCTGATTTTTTGTGGGAAACTCCTGCACACACATTCACACATACAGTATGCACAGCAGACATTTACATTTAACAAGAGGTCAGTCCATCTTCCAGACTTAAATCTTTGCTTATTTGCAGTTTTAGTCCCAATCCTCATTGTGTCCATGTGAGTGTGTATTCATGCTCACTTTACCCACAATCCTCAAACAAAGATGGGAACACTGTGAGTTAGTTAAATGCTGACACTTCAAATCAGTGTGTTCCTATATGGATGTGGGATGTTAGCTCTGCAAGCTCAAAGAGGTGTTTTGTTTGCCCTGACTAACAGGCAAGTCAGCTAACTTACCCCCTAAGGCATGTAAAAACAACTTTGTGTCTGTGAGAACTATTGACCTTGGTTAGTTCTGTCTAGGCTGGCACTCCACTCAATCAGAGCTTGTGAAGGCAAAAGAGGAACCATATGCCACTGTCACACTGTGATTACTTTGTGATGATGAATAAAAGTGAAAACACAAGTTTTCTGCTTTTATTTTCATTTGTCAAGTAATTTAGCTAATGTTAGAGATTTATAAAAATCATGACTATTACAGTATAATGAAGGACAAATGGTATTTGGCTGGTTTGTCTAGTGTCAAACTAAGAAAGTGATATTGCAAACTGAGACTCTGATAATGACATACCCCTCGAGTATTAGCAGAGCTAGCAAGCTAGCTGTTGGGCTGGCAGGAGAACATTAATGGACTTCCAGTTTTTCTCTATTTTTTATTATGCCTAGACTATTTGTATGGTATGAAATTACACTTTTATGAGAACTTTGCGGCTTAGCTAGTAGATTATGTGGGAGTATGAAACATAATCACATTAGAGAACCAGATGAAATGGTCATCGGACAAGATGCAGAATGTTCTGGACATCATTTGGACACAGATATGACAACGTCTATGGTCATGCAAATGTAAATATTATTTTATCATTTTCATTACAAAGCGTGTATTTTTTCTCCAGAGCTTCTGGGCGTGCTTAAAGAACCAGAAGAGGATAAAAGAAGGGGAAAAAGAGGGCAATGTAGCACACACAATGCTCCTGCTCTGTTGCTGTCTGTTTTGGGATGAATCCCATAGCACCACGCAGAGGGCCTGGGATCAAGCCACCCAACTACTCTCCAAAACCAAGAGATTATTGTCCAGGGAGACAAGAGAAGTTTTCATACAGCTTCATCTGTTCCCATTTGTTTCCTGCCTACTAAAGATGTGAAGTTTTACACAGGCGGATTCTGATACTGTCATACTTTTTAGAGCTCGCAACTTCTTTTAATGGCAGATCTAAACCATTTCTGTTTGGATCTATCAAATATGACCAACGTTAGCTTTTTCTGTGTCTAAACCAAGGGCCTTGTTTTTTGTCCCCCAAAGGTTGGTTGAGAATAAATAACACACAGAAGCATCACAGTGATTGTTTAGGATGTTAAGGATTTATTTAGGTTGTTGTTTCGTAAAAAAATCATGTTGAACCCTTCAAAAGTATTTTCTCCGTCATAACAGTAATTACTTTAGTACACGCCATACTGTAATACTTACTTTGAATGCTGCTTCCTCCTGACTGAATGTAACAATGCAGAAGATAGTATGTACATGGCAAAGGGCAGTTTCATGAGTCCAACTATGTTTAGAATTCTATTTCACTCAGTTAAATCCAGATTAAGCTTTAAATAATGCAAACATACATTATGTCAATCTTATTGATGCTGATCTTATTGATGCTGATGATTTTAGCTTTAAACCTGATATAGATGTAACCAATACCAGATTTCTTTAAATTAAATACAAATACTGCCATTTCCAGATTCCAGTTTGTTGGGAAGAACTCATATGTTCCAATGCCAGCATTGGCAGCATTGTCTGAATTCTGGTTTTAACCGTTCCTCAACCTCAGCAATTTCAGTTAAATTCAATTCAGTTTTATTTGTGTAAAGCTTTTTTTTAAATGGTCATTGTTGCAAAGCAGCTATACAGAATCAAAATAAAATTATGAAAATTAGTATAAAATGTGTGAAATCTTTTGAAAGATGTGAAGGCCATGTACCTAATATATTCTAAGGAAAAGCATTATTTGCAAATGTATAAACAAGCTAGTAACCTATTTGAAATCACTGTGACTGACCAGGCAGTTACTAAGTATGAATGAACACCTCATATCTGACCGCTCACCCTGTGTGAAAGTAAAAAAAAAACACACACTTCTCCTGGAATCCATGTCCCAATGCAGTCTTCACCAAATGTACTAGTATCTATATCTGTTCATTCTAAATAGTGCACACTTATCCAGGTACATTCATACAGTAATTATGCACATATACATAGAAAATATGTAAAAAAAAAAATTTTAATGTATGCCATGTGGATTTAATTTTTCTCAGTATGATTTCAGCATGTAACAAGCCAATATTTTTGACACTTGATTATGGGCAGGTTCTGTTTTGCCTTATTTCACAAGAAAGCTCATCAGCGGGGGATGAAGGCATGTGGGAACGAAATTGGAGTTTAATTTAATTTGTGCATGAATGTGTTTGTATAAAGTGTTATGACTCAGTAATATATATAATTTTTGCCAGAAGAGTTTAATTTTTGTGTTCCTGAATGATATGTGTTTTCTCAGTGAGTTCAGACTTAATTAGTGTTGATCAAGAAAAAGTAGAACAGTACAGGTCTTTCTCACTGTGCCTAGTGCACTTGACAAAAAAATATATTGCAATATCCTCTGCCTTTTTTTTTTTTTTTTTTACTTCTCTTTCATTTTTTAGCATTAAAAGCATAGAGCAGTCTCTGAGAAGAATAATGGGCTCTTCAATATCCAGTCCTTCCTTTAGAGGTTTTTAAGTCTATCTGGCCATACTATAAGGGCTCTTTGTTTGGGCTGCTAAGCAGCTTTCATAAGTTTGACATCAGCTCTGAAGTTTCCATATGCTCATAAAGCAAGTCTAAGACAGAACAGGGTGTAAAATGAGATGCCCTTTTGCTGCATTATTCAAATTATTTCCATACCTCAGTGTGTGTGTGTGTGGTAGAGTGGAAGAGAGTGAGTGGTGGAATTTCATTAGCTAAGTGATTACTGCAGGCAACAGGGAAGGAAATTCATTTCCTTCACTATTCTTATGGTGATGAAGTTTGCTGTGTGCATAACCACAATAGATATTGTCTGTTTGTTGTCCGGGTGTTAGTTTAGGAGACTGAAGGGTGCTTTTCTTCTGATCATTTGAATAAGCTGCATTTGTTAGCTCTCACTTCAACAAAGGATATGAACAACAAATCTGGTGTTCGATCTTTGTAAGAGAGAGGAATAAATACAGCCTCTTAGTATTCCAAATACAAAATAGCTTTAGTGTATTAATAAAATGTCAAAATAACATTATATATATTTATAATATATTTACCATGTAATTTCAACAATATTTAGTAAAGCATCCCCCCCCACACACACACCTTCTAAGATGGAAATAAATACTCTCAATAAATACACCCACTGTACTTCAAATGCAAATGTATAATTAGCCAATCACATGGTAGCAGTGCAATGCAAGTTAAAAGCTTCAGTTAGCACTCATAACAGAATGCAAAAAATGTGATCTCAGTGACTCTGACCATGGCATGGTTGTTGGTGACAGACGGGCTGGTTTAAGTATTTCAGGAACCTCTGATGTCATGGAATTATAACACACACACAAAAAGAATCCAACAAGCAGCAGTTCTACAGGTGGAAATTCATTGTTGGTGAGAGAGGTTTAAGGAGAATGGCCAGACTGGTTTAGCCAGACAGGAAGTCTATAGTAACTCAAACATCCACTTGCTACAACCAGGGTGACCAGGAAATGATTTTAAAACACATAACATAACAAACATTTAGGCCAATGGGCTACAACAGAAGGCCACATGAGTTTCCATTCCTGTCTGCTATAAATGGGAATCTCATACTGTATGGGCTAAGGCTCATTGAAATTGGACAGCTCATAATTAGAAATAGTCCATGGTGATTTTCCAAATTACTATTCGTGTTTGATTTTTGCAGTTAGTCTTCAGAATGTTTGGCTGAAAGACCAAGCAAGAAAGTCAATAATTGGAAAGGAGAGTACTAAAGGAAAAGATTTTTTGCAGGGGCATCACGCATCAGTGAATTGATTCGTGTGTGCAAGTCATGCCTGGGTCATGAAGAGATGTGCCACAAGGATACGGGTAGAAGGTGCAGAAGGATCTGGGAATTCAGGAGCTGTAGGAATATTGCATGGATTTTAAAAAAAGAAATGAATACTCATTGTGGGACATTTTTGTATTAATTAATTAATTCATTTATTCATTCAGCTTTTTTATTTTTGTCATGGTCAATCTGAATCCAGACTCTAGGAATGATGGACATAGAGAAGGAATACATCTGTAAGAGCTGTCATTCCATCATAGGGCACAATGCAGACACAGACTCACACCCTCATGGGCCAGTCAATCATTCAGCATATACACATGGGACAGTTATACTAGTTATTATAGGCTATGTAACTTTTTTATTTGAATTGAATTATTGCAGCAATGTGTAATATTATGTTTTTTCTAAAGAAATAAGTAGAAGTCATTCCATCGTCGATGCCATCATGTGACTATCAGAAGTTGGGCCCCTCTGTATTTGGAAGGTGGGATGAGAATCCGGAGCAAACCCATTGTGAGAAGTAAAACCCCATACAGGCAGTAACCTGAGCTCAGGAATGAATCTGATCAAGTCTATGAGGTAACAAAGGTAACAAGGCTACCCACTGTACATGGCTTTGCACCTGGCTGAGCCCATACCATACACCTGTAGTTTTGCATAGAGATTAAAAAAAAAAATCCAAATAGTCACCTAATACTTAGGTAAGTTGATGGATGAAAATTGACTGAAACAAACTCCAAGAATGTATTATGCTGATAAGTTTAACAGTGAATAGGAACCTTCCTTCAACAAACTGTGGCTTTCTAGTTAAACACTTCAGCCCTCTTTTTTCTCTTACACAAGAACTCAATAAAGGGTGTGGAATTTTGTCCCACTCTTAAGGATGTGCAAGAATTTAGTTTCATTTCAAACCAGTCCATCCATAGCTGCATAAAACTTACACTACATTACAGCTTTACTTTATAGGTTCATTACAGAAAGGAAGCCTGTCACTTTTACCTGCTGTATATGAATGATTGCTTCTGTCAGTGTGTAGGAGTCTGATGAAAATAATATGCACTAAACTCTTTCTATTTATGTGAGTTCAGCCAGCAAAAGCTATAGCATCCATAGTTACAGAATAACGTCATAGAGCTGAATCCTTGCGGAGAGCTGTGTGATTATGAGAAACAAACACATTGCTTAGACTCGGACATGCTGCTGGCATGGTGAACGACCTAACTCGACCCATGACATTGCAGCTGGACTTGTCTAACCCTCTTCTAATGTCCTGTCTGCACAGAGGTAATGGACTTCCCTGTTTAGGTCTGCCAGTTTGGCCATCTGTGTCATTACATAAGACTCTTCAAGGCAAAGGGTGTTACCTTTACACTCTGCCATGTCCTGTTTAATGGCTTCCACATGAAAAGGGGAAATCAGCAATGAATGCCATGCCTACAAATCCTAATTTACCTCCTATTACTGGGGAATCATTACTCTCAATGCTGCATTCATATCATTTATTTTGAATTGTGGTGATTTCTTTTTAGAAAAGATTATTCTCTTTTTGGTCTAAATTGTAGCAAAACAAGCATGTTATGAACCAAGCCAGCTATAATACACAAGCACATCAGAGAGACTTTCTGGCATATGCATAAATACAAGATTAAACCCTTAGGACCCAAAATATCAGACATTTGATTAAAACAGACTGCACAATGTATTTGTCAAACTACAAAATATGACAAAGGAGCTGTGCATTCTGATGTCTGCAAAATATGCATTTATTTTAATGTAATATCTGTGATCAATATCTCATCAAACAACAGAAGAAAGAGTTGCAGCAAGGTGTCTCTATAGGAACAGCAATAATAAGGAATTATTAAGATGCAGGCTGGTGTGATAATAAACAGTTGTCATGACACAGTAGGTTACTATCGTTACACACATAACACTCAAATACACAAGAATGTGTACTTCATGCTGTGTACTTCAGTGTGCTAATGTAATTATAATACAAAAACATGTATTATAAATACAAAAACCAGCTCCTACTGGCTTGTAGTGAATATCTGCTGTCATATACTCAGTTCATTTTAATTAATTAATTAATTAATTAATTAATCTTAGGGCTTTTAATAAAAAAAAAAGAAATACATTTTTTATATATATATTAATATTTTTAAATGTATACATTTATACATCTATAGATTTTGGAGTTTATCCCTAATGAGAAAGCTGGATGTTACCAACTGTTCACTGATGGTGTAAAAGCTTGTTCATGGCGATTTCAGTTCCAAGACTGACCAGACTGCAGTCATAAGCCATTGTTGTTTGTATCAAATGCAGTCTAAGCTATCTTCATTGTTTTTAAGTAGAACCATCTTCAGTTATTATCAAACATAAGCACACAGGTCTGAAGGGCAGATGAAGCCTGGACCACTGGTATCTCAGGAGCTTAAACTGACACTGAATAATGTTGTCATATTTTTTAACCATATCCCAGGCATATTTTACACTGTGTCCAGATTACTGAAGTGGTTTGCTGCAGTAGTGCCTATAGTACATTTCACCTCAGGGATCAATAAAGTCGGTCTGTCTGTCTGTCTGTCTGTCTATCTGTCTGTCTAAAGTAAATGAAATAAATGTTCTTTATTCGGAAACTGATGAACTTATTAGGAAAGAAGGACCTTTTTTTTCCAAAATGTCCTGTTTCTCTGGGAACTCTGTGTACTACTTCTGGCCTGGGAAAATATGACAGATGTCACTTCAGCTGAATTCTGGAGAACACAAAAATTATGTTCTTGTTGTTTTTTTACCCAAAATTTTTTTTTTTTTTTTTTTTTTGCTAATAATATACTTTGTCACAAAATCACATTGAATTAGAAGTTGCTTTATCAAACAGATCAGTAATTAATTAATTAAAATAAATTCCACGTGTGATGGCAAAACAGACATAAACCTAATATCAATTCTGGTTGTAATTTGATATTAATATTTATAAGGTCTTGTCACTAGATTGTAATTTGAGTGAAAATGTGCATACACATTTTATAGACAGGACAGTGGACAAAGTTACAATATGCTTGAAAATGTGAAATTTAATATCTCTAAAATTATGACATAGCAGTTCATAAGATATTTAATAGTGGATTGAAATGGTTTGGTGTTTATATGATAGGTCCAAGAATAGTCCAAAATTTTGCATAGTTCCTTGTTTAGTGTTGACAATAACAGCTTTGAGCTCTTACTACTGAAGCACTTGTAAAAAAAAAAAACTGTAGCAGGTGGGGCAAATCTGCTATATTAGTTAATTCAAGCCCTGTGGACAAAATTTCTAAATATTTTGCTCTAACAGATACTGCATGGTGACATTTATTTTTTGAAGAATGCAGCATGTTGATTTCTTCTGTTGTCACAGGTATCCAAACCGATGTATCCAGGTTGCTATTGGTCAAGGAGAGAAATCCTAGCAGTTATTTTCAACTCTTGATGAATCACAGCAAATCATAAAAGTGTTTTAGGTCCTTTTTAACAGTTGTTAAGTAATTTATGACAGTTCTGCATGAGTTTTCTATTTCTATCTTAGCTGTAGGTGATTAAGATTTTTTAATGATGCATCATCAATTTTTGAGCAATTTAAGGCATCCCAAGAACCTTATTAAGTATTTCAATAGGATGCTTTAGGGGAAAGTTCAGGAGCGTGTGAAAGCCTTATAAATGTTGCTGTGTTGAGGTTTTAAAAATTCTAATTGCATCACATTTTAGTAAACTTTTTAATGTAAACTCATGCAACATTTCTGGTGGCATAAACATGGCTTTAATCCTGAATCACACTGCACCCAATACAAAATCCATTTACAGCCTTTTTTATATTTTTTGTCAAAGCCTGGCCCGGCGAGATGGCGGTTTGTAAGCTGTAAGAATATTTCATTTTGGGCACTTCAGAATATCAAAACAGAAGAAGATCAAACAAATCCCTTCTCAAGCCTATGAAGAAATCAAGAGTGCACGTTTATCACAGCATGCTTATTCTTAATATTTTCTTTTTCACATCTCGTTTAACAATTTACCTGCATGTATCAATTGATCTGTGATTTAAACTAAAAGTGTGTAACTATGATTGAAATGGGCCTTAACATGTTCTTTCAGGAGAGCATTTTTTAAATGCCATGGGTAAGTGACACTGGCATCATTTAAACAAAGGATATTTGTGCTGCTTTAAAAAAAAGTGATGAATGCATAAGTGCAGGCGAGGTTTGTGAAATGCACTGCTGTATTTTTTCCAGTTCATTCCCCAAATATTAAACAACACCAGCTGTTTCAGAGTTAGGTCATTATCTGGCTCACACTTATGCCACAGTCAGAATTCTGTGTAAAAAAAATTTAAATAACTTCATAATTCTGTTGAATTTTTCATTCAACAAGTGCCCGACTTTATTAATTCAATCATTCACTAGGTGTGAGGTGGGAATGCACCCATAATGGGTTACCAGTGTGTCACTGGACACCAGGCACACACAAATCATACCCAGGGGAAGGTTAGAGTCAGATTATCAGATAACAGTGCTGGGTACAATATGACGCTTTGTCAATGTGGACATCATTTAAAACCATTTGAGTTCAGACCAGGTTAAAATTCTCTCTCTATTGGGAAAACTTCACCAATTTCTTGCTCATACAAGAAACATAAGTGTATACTTAATTTCCTCTGAAGGTTGTTTATAGAAATTATTCACAAATGCTTGACTCAGCTCAATTTACTTGATGTAATATGTGTAATGATAGTAATGCAGAGTCCTCAAATGATACCAGAACTGTTTTCTTCGTATTATAAGGCACCATGTGGAGTCCTTGCCTTCTACTGTAAACAAAAAAAGAAGGCCAGGACACACTATGTGACATGTGGAGTTTTCCATCCCTCCATACAGTACATCATCTGTTCAATGCCTCATACACATTTCTGGTTACCTCTCTAATAAACATGCATATGCATGTATACACAGACGCACATACAGTAGACATCCTGGCACTATTTTATATTTTTTCCAGCTTTCCTCTCCTCCTGTATAAGCAAAGCTTTCCCAAACACGAGCCTGTGCTCAGAGCAGCAGGTCTGCCAGGCTGGCTTTAGATATGAAGCCTGTGATTGTGTTGCATCAGTGAGCTGCCATTTCTCTGGGGTGGAGCTGTGACAATACATATCCGAGCAAAGCACAGATGGCTGAAGCAAAAAAAAAATAAAAAATTACAATGCTGGAAGGAGTGCAGATTTTGTCTTGAGACCCTTACTGAATCGAAGTCGCACTCAAAACACTAAAATAGCCTACATATATTTAAATATTTAAAGAAAAAAAATTTTTTTCATTCAAACTTTTTCATTTTATAAAGGGTAGTGAGCTTAAGCTCGGGCATGTTAGACTAAAATAAAAGAAGCCAACATGCTTTTTTCCCCTTCATTATGAAAATTGTATAACTATCCAGCTAATATGCAGTACAATGATAAACCCTCATTATTAAACCTTACTGTAAACCACACTTTTGAACACTCACGGATGCTTGGTGATCTTTGTATATTTTGTACACATTTCTAGTCACAAGCTTCATAATCTTGACAATGCAATCTCTTTATTTTAATCTACCGTTAGCAGGAAGACAATTTCTTGAACACTGGACAGGGTTAGCTTTTCTGTGCAAGGTGTAGTTTAAACAGTTAATGGTAAAGTAAACAAGATAATCTTGCATGTTTGGCAACTGGCTACGAGAAAAGATCTGTGGTTTGTCAACTGCTTTGTCGGTCAAATAGCCTCATTCTGTGAAAACCGTTAGTTCTTGGACGGGTTTTATCTGAAAAAACATACCAAACGTTATATGCATGCTAGAAACCTGACCTGTAACACTGCATAAGCCCTTGTTCAGTAAGATAAGAATAATAATACAAATCTTGAAGAATCCAGATAAGGATCTTGTCCCATCTTGTAACATTAACCCTTGGCCTCTAAACTTTAAATCATAATTCTAAACCAGGTATATAATACATGGCCTTAATTAGACTGCAAATATCAACTCTCAAGGTAATGGGCAAATTATAAGAGAACTGGTTTAAGGTGTAGTCTTACCACAGCTGCCAAAGACGACAAATTGCAGACTCTGAGCTTCCATGATCTCAGACGATCACCTGCAAACAAGCCACTTTGATATTTGCCACATTCTGTCGGCATATGTTTGTATCTGTTTGCATATGTTAGCTAACAGAAGCATGGCATCTTCTTTAAAGCCAATGAAAGCAACAGGTGATCTGGCTTTTCTTAGGAGGCTAAATCCCTAGCATAGAGCTCACCTTTAGTTCTTCCACTTTGGATAGAATTGGGATTCCTGTCCATCGCTGAGCAACATGTGCACACAATCACACACTTGAGGCAATTTACTGTAGTATATCCCCAAGTATCCCCACCTACAGTAACAGTGCATTTTTTACAAGGTTGGAGGAAACATGACAATCCGGAGGAAACACTATCCATAAAGAAAGTACATACATATACTGTATAAATGTACACAAAGTAACCCGACCTCAGGATGGAACCGGGGACCCTGAAACTGGGAATCAGCAACATTACTCGCTATACCACCAACTGTGATCAGCACACAAAAGGAGCTTCCTTCCAAAATTCCACCGGTTCTTACAATTACAACTGTTTGAACATGTGTGTGTGGGCGTGTGTAACACAGAGAGTAGGAGAGAAGTAGCATGTGAGTGAAAACTGATGTGCAAACAAAATCCACTCTCTCTCTCAGGGAGTAAGTCAATACAACCTTCACTGCTGGTTTCCCTCCTCCCGAAGCTTAAACTGACAGAACCTGACCTTATGAGGGAAAAGCAAGATTAACCATCCATTCTTAGCTTTATTTAGTTCATTTTCTTTTTCCATACAGGCTGAAAGAATTAGGACGCATAAAAAAAATAAAAAAAGATTAAAACAATGACGAACTTTGAGGGCATTACAGTATGTCTGAGTGGAAGCAAAACTATTTCAATTTTAGTGAAGTTATTTCTTGCAACCTCAACCTTAGTGGTCTTAGTGATATTAGAGAGTAGACAAGCTGGTTGTGCTGGATGGTTATCAGTGAGCTCTATTCTCCTGTCGACTTTTTGTCCCCTGCACACCATGAGCTCGTGTTTACACTCCGGTTTGATGCTGAAGGCATCTGGTGGCACAAAGCCCCTTTAGAGTTCAGCAGAGGTGGGTGGCCAAGATATACAAACATCAAAGGCTAATTTTGTTCAAGGTTGAACATTTCAGCCGTGTATATTCGAATATGGCTATTACTTAGTTTCAGTTGATTAACCTGTAAAGTATGCGTGTATAAAAGAATAATTAATACAGTGTACACTGCAGCGGCCAGATGCTGCTGTATTTGCTTAGGGGAAAAACAACTGTCAGAAAACACTCAGGTTTAGATCATGCCTGTTACTTTTTCCATTGTGATTTTCAAATGTTTTATATCTTACATATCTTTAAATATCTTTATCACCATCATCATAAGTTATTATTTTTTTGTTCAATCTCATTGATTCCATCCGAATGAGCCCTTGTTCTCCATTACACCTTTTTGAGACACGTATGCTAATTAACATCTGTTAAATCTGGTTCATTAGATCAGTAAAAACCGCTAAGCTATGCAGTCCCCCAAGCATAGTGATGAGATCATTCCATTATTAGAAAACCACAAATATGCTCAAATGTACCGTACATACCGCTCTTTTGTCTCTCCTTTCCAACCAAAGTCATTTCTTTTCCCTAGAAAGGCATTTTTGTTCTGCCTTCAGTTAACACAAGCCATGCTGACTCATGTTAGACCTTGAACTTCATGTCAAATCTAATGTAGTCCCACCACCATTACTGACGCTATACCGTAACATCACTGTTTTCCTACAACACAACATCACCATGGAGATCCCTTCACAGTCAAGGCAAGAGTTACACTCTCCACATGGTTTTATAAGCAACCTGTCAAACTATGAAAAATTCATTCTCAGCAAAAAAACTAAACAAAACAAAACACTGAAGCTGTTAAATGATCTCAGATATGATTTATGCTTTAAGTGCTTGGTTGTGGTTGGTGTTATCTCTGTTTTAAGTACTAATATTGAACAAAATCGGACGAAGGCTTTAGAAAGTGCCATACATCGGATGTTCCCTCTGAGAAATCCGTTTTTCAAAAGAAATGTTTAGGAAGTTACCTCAAAGTGCTCATCAGTATCTGATGTTGTAAAAGTTAAAGTTGGTATGGATTTTTGTGAACAGTACAAACAAAGTAATGTGATGTAGCGGTTTTTAATTAAAAAAATCAGTGAAAGTGTGATATGTTTGGATACTGTTCCCCCCCCCCCCCCCCTCTCACAAGCTCACTCAGGAGCCTTTATGTCTGTGTTTCCTTCTGGTTCACCCTTTTTTTGCTGTCATAGGTAGTCTTGCCCTGCTTGTACTCTGCACACAAAATACTGCACATTGACCTTATTCATTGTGTGACTGTGAGCATATCCAACTCTCCCTTTTTCTCTCTCTCTCTCTCTCTCTCTCTCTCTCTGCCAAGCTACACATGACAGCCTTGAGATACCAATGATCCTGACACCCTCTCCTCTCTCGCTCTGCCTGATCCATCTTAATTGTGCTTCTTCAGCTTGGAGTTCTCACTACATGAAGACGACACACTGCTGATGAGAATGACCCTGTGTGGTCTGCTTAAAGAATTGATACTAACGATGGTTTCAGTTAATACTCAAGACAATGGTTTTGGACTGCATTTATACCAATAGTTTTTCTGGGACGGCTTGTAACTGCAATCGCTTGAATAGTTTTAGGACTCAAATTGGCACAATCAATTTTGTACCCAGGTATCCATCAGTGTGCAGTTGGTAACTTCACTTGATGTTACCTGAAACACATTTCCTGTTATAGAACTAACCTTATAGCACACAGTTTTAGAAGGGATTTATTTATGCTCATGCTGTCTGGTATTACAGTACCAACATGAGGAAGGATTTCCTTTTGAGTTTGGTTCCTCTCAAGATTTCTCCCTCACCTTGCCTCAGGGAGCAAATTCATAAGGCTTTAAATGTATCCACATTTCAATAAACAAATTAAAAAATCAACTGAATTGAATTGAAACTAAGTCACATTGCTTACTAAAACCAATAACAGCTATATTGATTAAGGATTCTCTCAGCAAAGAGCTTGGTATCACTCAAATTAAATGTCAAACTCAAATATGAGGTGTTTTAGAAACCACCCACACACTAAAATAATTGCAAATTGATGTTTGCGCACCATTAAATTTGTCCAGCACTGAAATTTTGGCTTTTGTGTGTTCATCATAGCCATGCCCTGCAATTTGAAGTGGCACATGGGGGGCATGGCTGCCTCACAGCTCCGAAGTCTTTCTCTTGATCTGGAACCTTTCTTAATGTCTGTGTGGCGTTACATACAGTAAGTTCTTTCTATATTCATGTTTTTCTTGTGAGCTCACCAGTTTCTTCCAAACTAAAAAAAATGCAGTTATGCAGATTTTCTATGTGAAATTGTCTATAAGTATAAATGAGTGTGTTTGCCTGCAATGGATTGATGTTCCATCCAGGGAATATTTCTAACCTCGATATTCAATGTGCTCCTGGCCAGGATAAAGCAGTTACTGAACATGGGTAGATGTAAGGATATCTGACATGGTCTTTCTGTTTTTTTTTTTTTGTTTGGGCTTAATTCTGATTTTATTTGAAATGCCAACAATATTACTGAGCCAAACAATGATTTGGAACTAAATGTATGCGGATTTACAGTAGATATGCGCTTATATGCCTATTGCTTTAGTCTGGTCTAATTTTTTCTTGCATTATATTATAGCTACATTAGCGCTTTAGCAAAATATAAAAATAAAACTGGCTTAAATTATTATATTTTGTATTATAATAAAGTGTTTGTTTTAAAATGACTTTATAATAAAAAAATTGAAGTGATGAACTTAGTTAGAGAAAGAATACTCTGATTTGTTCTAGTTTTACATGATTTTATACAAAGAGAAACTGAATTAGTGATTTAACATTATTCTCTTTAAGCAACCAAACTAGAGCAACTGCTTGCATCACTTCTTTCTGCATAATAATCCATTGAGCATTTGTTTGATTTGCCATACTAAGAAATCAACATCCAGCAGAGTGACAAAACCACTTCAACATGCTGTCATGCATCAGCCTTGAAAAGCCAACTGTAGCTTCCAAGACAGAAAATCATGCGATTGCAACACAGGAGACATCCAGCTTGTCATTGATGTCCCTGATAATCTCTCTTGAATTTTCATTGGTTGGATGTCAGTATATCAGTGCAGATAGACACAGGAATTCCAATGTCCAACATTATCTCTCCTTATTCTCTTTGGCACCTTTTCAGGAGCCATTCAGGGAGTGAATTCCATACATCTTTCAAATGAAATAGCCCTAGAGATGAATCATAACCATACTCAGGGCTGTGTCATTAGAAGAGCTCTTAAAGGTTTCATCATTGTCTCCTAAATGTCTATGAAAGTGAAGTCATGTGTTTTGCTGACCACTTTGTGGTGGTTGAGGTATGTCTAGGGGAATATAGTCACAGGGTTATACAAACTCTCCTCCTTTGGAGCTTTGAAAAAAATAAGAGTCATTTTTGGCAGTGAAACCCTGGTTCCTTCTATTTATGAGCGTGTAGTATTACCTGTGTTCCTTGTTTAAAGCTGCAACATCAGTCTGGATTTATCTTTAAAGTTTTCGGGGGATTTAATTAAATTTTACAGATATGTAAATCTGGATGAAGTCCATTTATTCAATACAGTAATAAGCTTTACATGGTATCTCCCAGCAAAGTTATAGCAATCCACAGCTATAACAACTGTAATCCAAATACAGTATACTCCCTTCTTGTCTGAATCCAGATGTGGACTGAGTTAGAGGATCTTATATAATTTGAATTAGAAACTGTCCTATAAATAATGAACTTGCAGATTGAAAAAGGTGATTATGTTGGGGTTGGCTTTCTGTAGGTGTCTGGGATTAATCACATTGTCCTCATAGCTACACAGGTGTTTCATAAATTCCAACCGCAAATCAGCACCTCACCTTGACCTTGACATGGTTGATGATGTTCAAAATTCTGTGTCCACTTGTGCAGACCGGTTTACTGTCACCAGCTAACTTGATTCAAAGATTCAAGATTCAAAGATTCAAAGAAATTTATTAATCCCAGAGGGAAATTGCTTATGCTCGGATACAGGTGCTCACAGTTGTTATCTGATATGATGATAATAATCAATGGTAATGTGTTAATGTTATGTGTTGTTATTGTTATGGCTGATCTGTGTAGTGTATTAGAGTTTTTTAATGAACATAATACAAGATTTTTGTATAACAAAATGCAATCAATATATCTATCAAAAAATACCTATTTTTTCCCCTTGAAATAAGATTAGAGTAACTGAACATGGTTAAGTGACATTTTATCATTATTTCTCAGTCTGTATGTCTGTCTTTTACTACTCTCTCTGGATTTAAGTACTTCCAACCTGAGTCACTTAAGATCTTATTTGGACTTAGTCTCTGTTTGGTGTGTTGATTTAATGAGAAGGTTTATTAAGCTAAGGGCTGATATCCAAAAGCCCCTTGTGGAACCATTTTTGAAGAATAACACTATAGATTTATATGTTTTTTGTTTGTTTGAGTTTTATTTCCATAAAAGACGTATGCTGTTCTCAAACTGTCTATGGATTTTTTTAGATTATTATTATTATTATTATTATTATTTACATAAGCCTAATTGGGTGGTAATTTTTAACAGGTTATATACAAATCTAAGTTAACTTTGATGTGCAGGCTATACATTATGTCTTATAACTTCAATCTCATGCCATCTTTTATGAAACAACACAAAAAGAATCTACGTCACAATCTAGCAATGAATGGGATTTATGGTTCCTATAAATCAGTGTAATGTGAACCGTTTGCCTAACGTGACATATATTGGGAAAGGTGGATTATAATAAACTCATTCTATGTTGAGATGGAAAATGGTATCAGTATCCACCTTGTTAAAAAGTTTCAAAACCAAGCTAAATGAAATATGATTGATATGATGCTTTGCAAAGCGCAGCCATTGTTGGGGAGATAAACTGGGAGACTTGTCTTATCGTCAGCCTTTGAGGAGGAGACATGGCGTGCGTCAGTGAGAATGTGGGAACGGATAAAGGTGGAGGTCCACAGCTTGAGCCCGGGAGTCAGATTTCAGTGTTTTTGAGGGGGCAGATTGAGCTGAGGTTGAACTGAGGCTGTCTTTGTTCGGGAGCAGCTCCTGAAGGTGCGGAGCGGAGCGGAGCGCGGAGCCTCGGTGCGCCAGCGGGGACACACACAGCGCCTCACGGGCTTCTGCTGCACGAACACGTGAGCGCGGAGACACGACTCGCGGAGATATGCCTTCCCTAAGGTGAATTTAATAAATCCCCGCTTCGAATTGATTGCATTTGTTTATTTAATTTTTGAAAAAAAAGGGATGTTTCTCATGACATCTTTCCACTTCTTTCTTGTCACCAGAGTGCCGCCGGGCTGCTGTTTCTACCTCGCAGCTTTGTGGCTTTTCCATCCAGCGAGCGCGTTCCAGCTGCAGGACGGTACGTCACATTTCCACGTTATCACTTTTTACCCACAGGACAGCGGCGGGTGAAATGTCTTATGATAACTTTACAGTTGCTTTCTAAGTGGTTCGCCTCGGTAATCGATAAGATGAAGTTTGAAAACTTAAGAAAGTTTAATATTTGACAGTTTGTCCAAGTGAATGAATGAATGAATGAAAACCATTTTTGTATAAACATAATCAACTCTCTCTCTCAGGGTTTTTTCCCAATGACAATGACACAAAAGGACATATTTCACTCAGATTTGGTCTGACTGTCTTTGTCACGTTTCATGTTTGTTATAAACCTTTGCATGGAGATAATAATGCGCTTTTACAGTACGCACCGTGCGTTGTTTTCCTTTGTGTTTTGCGCAAATGTTTTGAGAATGAAGAACTTCATCATCATCAGCGTTCCCAGTCCTGGTCCTATGCTACCTCATGTACTGCATGCTGTAGTGTTTCCTCTGCTTTAACACACCCACTTCGACTCTGTTTAACTGAATAGCTGAGTAGTTCAATCTGGTGTGCTAGGTTTTGGCATGGCAACGTGAGTTTCCAGATCAGTAAAAAAAATTTAAAAAAAGATTTTACTGCTACTAAATCTAAGTGCTGCCACGCATTATAATTAAAATGATGACATATTTGTTCCTGATATGAGTTTGAAGGTTAGCCATGGATGGTGTTGATACAGCACAGTGGCATGACTGATAAAGCATCTGGTGGTTGATACAGCATCCATTTCTGGCATGTGCTCAGCATCATGTGCTTTTTTCTAAATTTCAAGTTTTTATAAATGACAAATTTGATACATTTTTGCAAATGTATTACATGTTTTAATGCATATTAAATGTTTTAATGCATATTAAATGTTCATTCATATAACTTAATAATAAATTTCAAGCAAAACACAAATAAATAGGGTCCTTACTCATTGCAGGTGGTTCAACTTTTTAAAGATTAAGTTGACAACCTATAATGGTATGGACATAGAAACAAACCTGCTTTATCTGATTGCTACATATATGGTATCATCCAGACTGACTTACTGAAGTAAATAGACATCATGTTTATCTAATCTTTTTAACAGGGACTAACATTTTAGGGCCTTGCTCAGTGCAGGGATGTGATCTCATGACCTTCTTATCAGTAGCCCTGTGCCCTAACCACTCAGTTATCTCTGCTCTGTAAAAAGAAAAAAAGGTACAGGTGCTTAATTTGTGGTGTTCTCCCTGCTGTCCAGCTGCCAGCTGTGAAAAAAACTCAAATTGAAAAAAAGCTTTTCAAATTGAATTGAAAGCTGGACAAATTGGTAGACTAGCTTTGGATGTTTAAGATATTTTCTATTTTGTCTAATATAATCATTAAAGGATTGAAATATTGAAATTGTCATGCCTACCTTTTTACTGTCCTTAAACACTTAGCTTGTCTATGATGTAGATTAGTAGCCAGAATTTTTAAACCATTTCCTTTCTACTAGCACTGGCCATATACGTAGGTCTACCAAGTTGATGAACATGGCATGTATTCTGCTGAAAGCGCATCAGACTAATCTAGATATATTCACTAGCTATGTACTCATCTGTCAGAACTAGCAAATTAAGCATGCACCTTTAAATTTTCCCTGATAATCAGTTAAAAGATGTGATCATGGACCGATAAATCATCCTTGGCTGCATGCCTCAGGGTCAATGTCAATGAAAGTCATCCAGTGATTTTAATCACAAATTACGCCTGTAATGATTGATGGCTGGCCAAATTCAGTCCATGATAAATCTGTAGGACAAGCTAGTAAATAGCTATTATGCTAAAGAGTGGGAACGATTTAATAACCTATTAAATGTGACATTACCTACAAAGGCTGGATTGTGTTCAGACCGTAAAATAACGTTATGAGTTCATAGCGGACCCTGTTACGAATGACTGGCTTCAGGCATTGAGAAATGAGGCATGCCAAGGAATCACGCAATTGACCTTAGCATATTTTGATAGCAAGGCCGTTATGATGGAAGTGCTGCTAAAACATTTTCCCCTTGACACAACTGGTGTAAACATGCCAGTTTGTCTCTTATATGAGAGACAAAGTAGTCTCTAGAGCATTGGGGGTAGTGGAAGTAAAGTTTAAGGACACATTTTTGACAATATTTGGTTGAGGGGAGATTAATTCATGCTATTAGGCTATTAATTAGGTGTTGATAGTTCCAATAGAATACCACAAAATGTGAGAAGTAAAACACAATGGACTGTGCTGTTATAGGAAAATAAATCACAGTGTTGTGCTGTATTATCACAAAGTGACTATTCTCCAGTAATAGCATGTCTTAAAGTGTTTTATTCCTCTTATACCAAAATCCTCTGTCTTAAAGATTATCTTTCCTCTTATAAAAAAATTTTTGGTTATCAACATGTGTTTTAATTTGTTTATTATTAGACACAGCTGACGCCAAGCATTGGCCAGAAAGCCCCTATAAATGAGAAGCAATAAAGTATTAGGATGAGCATATTTGTCTCAATATTTCCTTACTTTAAATAAAGCCAGAACATTTCCAGAGATGTGCTGTTGGAGAAAATTAATCAGCATCTTATGACCAATGAGATTTGCGACTTTAAGCAGTGCTTTTAAATCCCAGTCTTATGCTGAAATGCTTCCTCAAGAGTTTGTGTGGCCTTTATTGGTTTTGTGCATTCCTTATGGAGGGATTTTGATGGTAAAGCTAATGGAGAAGAAGTCTTTGTGTCAGTTTGTGATGTCAGGCATCCGATGCTTAATACTGTACTGCAGTATTGTGCTGTTGTATGGTTGACATTTGACTTCTGTAGTTTTATGACTCATCATGCAGAAGAACACAGCCAGCAGTGTTGTGTATTTGCCAGGCAGCCCATTTGAGGACAAATATTTCCAGCCACAGCTGTAAACACACATGAAATAAAGCCGTTGCCGTGGAAACCACATTGCTGTGTATTCACAGGACTGTGAAGACTTTTCTAATTCAAATGATTGTTTGATTCACATGTTTGAGGTTTGCAGTGGTGTTAATGGTAATTCACACACTCTGCTTGGTGTGTGGTCAGTGAGGCATCATTAGTCTCAGTTTCTCAACTAGCATATTTAGATTTTCAAAGTACTGTTTTGCTGCTCCTGGCTTGACCGAAACCCACAGATTATCAGCAGATCCTTATGTCCCTAATTTAATAAGCATTTTGTAATAAAGCAATAATTCTTTCATTTGGTTTTAGCTGAAATGTCCTCATTTGACCCTGCTTGGAGAATTATGGAAACAGACATGCAGAAGGAGGCGCCTCTAGCACTCCTGCTCGAGGTCTATGCATTTGACTTTGACCTAGAAATAAAAAGGAAAGTCTTTATTTAGCATACGTCACTGTAAAGTCTTATCCAGTATTTTAGCACTACAATACCTCTAAAATTCCTAGTTTCTGGTTAAACAGTCAATTTGTGCACAAAAAAAGTTTATCATTCAGAGGGCCTCTTGTGTCCATTATGATCTTAAATCTTTAATCATGCCATGTTACATTTAACTACTTTGTATCTTGTTGTTCTACTCCTTTTCCGTGCCATATGCACGATGTCTGTTAATTATATTAAGACTACTTAAGACTACACTCAGTAGTCAAACCCCTCATTGATTCCCAGGATGTAACTGGAGTTAAAGCAGAAATTGTTAGGTGGCTACTGTAGCTGGAAGCCTGATTTTCCTTTAGTAGGAGACAATTTCAAAGGTGAAATGCCTAGCAGAACAGCATGAAAGGTCTAGAAATAGGGAGCAAAAAAACCATATATTTTGCCAAAATATTATTCATAAAGTTTGCAACTATGTGATCAATGATAATGGTGGCTTTTACATCTTGTAGAAGCCTTTATGGAATGTGATGTACATGTAATGTACACCCTTTGAAAACAAGACTCAATCTAGCACCATAAATGGTTTGTTGCACCCTAAAGAGTGGACAAGCTCTTAAAGAGGAAAATCATAATAATACCTTAATGATACCTTAATTATTAAAGAAAAACTGGATGATCCCTTTATCTAATAGTGTAAATGTGATATAATCCATGATACATACTCCATTTACTTGTTCAGGTCCATTCTCCACTGTCCGGAAGTGGTTCCCTTCTAGCCATATCATTCAACTTTTTAGCTACTAACACAGAACCATAACCATTTATCTAACTACTCTCTTTGGCTAGAGAGATCTGGGAAATTTTTGTATGAATTAAGTTATTAATGAAGTATAAAAGGCTGTGCCAACAAGTATATAGCTGGAAATGTCAGTCTAGCCAGATACAAGCCAGATAGTGAATGAAAATCTGGGAGCTGTCTGATTAGCAAGTGCTGGTATCAGGTTTCACTGACAGAACTTTCAAAAAGTGGTTGGGGGGAAAACAATCATCCTTTTTTAAATAATGAAAGACCCATGTGTGTCAGCCAAAAATAACTTCTACCCTGACTTTGGTATTATGTTTCTCAAAGACATTTGTAGAAGATATAGAACATTAAGAATCAAAATGAAGAACTTGATACTGTACAAGCGCTTCTTGACCTTTACTTTTTTCATGATATTGTAATTCCTTGAGTGGGTCAGGCCATGGTGAACCACTTTTGAAACAGATATGGATGTATTTGGAGCTTCTTAATGTGAGTTACAGTTTGGTCTTTTGTTTATGATATGTGTGAATAGGATTTCTAATAGTTGAGGAAGATTGTGAAGATGTGAAAAATGCAGTAATGTTTTATGACCATCATGTGTTATACTACGCCTCTAGAACAGCTGCTGTTATATCAAGCTGCAAATAAAAAGTGAATGTAATGTGTGAAGGCCAGCTGTGTTTTAGTTTCAGCATTATTAATCAATGTAGGATGCACAAGAGGGAGATTTTCCTCAGCAGCACAAAAATATATTTCTTTCTAGAGAAAATATAAGTGCATCCAGAAAAAGTCCTGAATGGAGAACAAACATGGGCTGTTGAAAAAAAAGACAAATTTTTTTCCGTGAAAAAGTGGAAAAAGATTTCTGTATTACATTTGTTCTGTTTAATTGCCAGTCTGAACAAAAACTATAATTGTCTTTGAACATTAACTATTAACTGTAGCATCATAGTGTATTAATTTTATTTGATCCTGTGAGTGGGTGTGAAGATTATACAGACACCATTTCTTTTGCACCTTGAGCACATTTTATGATATCCTGTTGTCTGTTGATTTTCTGAGCAGATGCATTCTATGTTTGTAGTGGCCTGAGCGTTGCCTAAATAATGCCACAAGTTCATCTGCTTAGCATCTGCTCATTGAACATACTGTAGCAGTGACCCTGCCACCTACCTCTTAGGTCAGATTTTATACTTGTTGTTAGGCCTTGTATTTTGGGGTTGTATATGTTACGGAAATTCTCGGGTAAGTGGACATCATAACAAAGCATTTTACAAGCAACATATCCCCTTGTTGTCGAGCACAAATGGTGACTGTTGCTAATCCACTCCCTGATGGTTGTCTGAGCTCAACAGGAACATCCAAACAATAGATCTGGAAAACATTGCACCATGCGAAGCAGCACCACAGGGGAGCTGATAGAAAATTACAACATATACAGTAACTATGTTGATGCATTGAAGATAGAGAAAAGTAAAACAGAAATGTGTGACAGGATTGTTCCATAATCCACATGACACATCATAACTGTTGGAAATATAAGTGCCATGTGTGGCTTTGGCAAGGTACTGTACTGAGCCAATTCTATTAGGTAAAGCTATGAAATTTAGTTAAGAGAAAGACAATTAGTTTATGCTATTACCAGGTACCAGTGTCTGGTTCATCATTGCTGAATGATATGAAATTTTTTTTAGCATCAAGTAAGTTGTTAATAATATCTGATAAAATCACTATAATGTATTCACTATTACAATATATATCATCACTATTATTGCAGTTTTTTTATAAACACAATTATGTCAATGATATGAAACATCAGTTGTATAGGTATTTGGAGACAATTTACAGTTCAAATCCCTCAAAAAAAGTATTTATTTAAGGCTATTATTCCTTATTGTAACTACACATCTTTCCTATTATGAGTCAAAAAGTTTTCATGAATAAATGCATAAAAATGATTGACATTTACAGAAGACAAGCACAGTACGGTGATGAGACCCAAACTAAAACATTTAAATAGTGCAAAACTTTTAAAGAAGGCTGTACATCTGTTAATGACCTTCCTGGCTCAGAGCCCACTGCAGTCATTCCTAAAGAACGTTCAGTGAGTGGAATGCCTGATCCTTGAAAATCAACGGATAACTTGTAGCCAACTTGCGGAAGAGACACATCTGTCTATGGAAACTGTACACACAATCATTCACTTGCACGTTACAGGAACACAGCTGGGACTTACAACTGGGTCCTCCCTCCAAGCCATTTCCATATGATTTGGCCATTTATGGAGTTCCTGGGAGGCCAGAGTTTCAGATGTGAAGCAGGCATGGCTGATCATGGCTCTGAGAAAACTTTCCACCTTGATGGTATCCAAACACTAGTGAAACACTGGCATAAGTGCATTAGGAAGTTTTTACTCTAAAACAGTGTACTGTTAATCTGCCCATTTGAATGTCCCACTTTGACTTGAACACCCCTTGTAATTTCACTAAGGTTACTCAGAAATATTTTCAAACTCTGGGAAATAAGTTTGTTTTATGCTAAATTGAATCATAGAGGCATGGTGGTATAGTGGGTAGTGTTGCTGTCTCCAGGGACCCTGATTCACTCCTGAGCTTGGGTTACAAAAATAAAAGAATTAAATAATAATAATAAAAAACCCTCCACAGATCAGTTTTTCAAGTATTAACCTAGGAAAAATAAGCCAAATCCTCTGGTTTCCTTCAAAAAATATGTTAATAGGTGAAAGTGTGTAGATATTCTCAGTCATCCAGGACATAGTTGTCCCAAAGGTGCTGTTTATTGGCAGTTTGACATGCTTGAGGTTCTTGAAGATGATTCATAACTGGTTTGAAGTGACAGGCATATAAACTCTATGGAGTTGTTAAGTTGTTGGCATCTGATGACACCTGATGGTAGGTCGTTGTTGTTCTACTCATGTGTTGCATGACCAGTTGCCATTAAATGGTACCTTTGGGACATGCTAGTATGTGGATTCGCTATTCTTAAATTGCTCCTAGGTGTGAGGATCATGTGATGAAATGTCATTCCATTGAGAAGATTAAAGCTGTTACTGAAAATGAATGAATGGAAAGATTCTGCTATTGGGATCCATGTTTCAATTTAGTTGTTATAAATCAAGTATCAGTTCAGCTGGAAAACCAGAGTTTGGTTTGAAGTGATTAATGTTTATGGGGAAAGAAATGGACATATTTTGCACATATAAAATCATTTTGTAAATTGAGGCAAGATTATCTATGTATAATTTTATGGACAGTCAAAAGTTTAAGACAGTAAATTAGTCATACTCTGTGCTCGAACAGACATCAATCCATATGGAATGCAAGGATATTTATGGCTTGTTTTTATCTAGTCTGGATAGAGTGACTATTTGGAAAATTTTAGTTCATCCGTCACAATAGGGGAAGTTCCAGCAGGTGTGCATGTTTTCAGATTGGCAAAGAAACAGGATATGACCCTGGCCACCTACACTGAATCTACACATCGCTATACACTAAAGACAGTAAAGTTTCCTCTGAAGTTTGCTGAGTTGGAACATGAAAGCAGTTACAGTGGATGAAGTATAGGGTGCTGATAATAACAGTAAGGAAAAGGAAATGGTGGGAACAGATATTGGGTCTGCATTTTGTAAAGTATTTGTTATGATACGGTGTCTTTGTTCTGATAAACAGCCAAAACAGTAAGACATCTATATTCCAGTATTATAAGGGTAAGCTTCTGATCTTAATCAGTATCTGGAAAACTTAAAACAAATGTTTGAGGGGTGTGTGTTTTATTTCAACAGGTTATTTTTTAGACAGTTTATTTATGTCATGTGTTGGGTTATTTTATGCCCAGAGATTTGTCCACCTTAGTTAAGATGATAGCCAGTATAAGTCCTGATTAAAGAAATGACTGGCCTTCATCTTCCAGTGTCTATAATAATAGGTATACTGTACTTTACTTGAGAATAGAGAATTACTGGTTGTAAAGATAATGTGAGGATATGTAGTGTATATAGTGTAGGTTATTCAACCACAATATGAATGCAGTGATTTATAGAAGAGTACCTTAAATCAGTTTGGAGTTACAGCTCTGTAATATAACAACTCATGGCAAACAGTGTTCCAAACATTTCAGATACACAATTTAGACCATCATCTGTAGAAGAGGCTTAGGGCCACCATATATATGGTGGAAACAGACCACATACACTACCGTTCAAAAGTTTGGGGTCACTTTCTAACTCCATGATCGTTCCTGATTTTTATTTCTTTCTACATT
>JAQMYJ010000033.1:26990202-27009000 GCA_030014305.1 Clarias laeviceps
TAAAGGAATGCTGAAGGCGTCCAAAAAATGCATTAATCTCCTTTGAACAGTTGATATTGAGATGTTTCTGCTACTTACTGTATACTCTGTAAAGACTTCATAACGCCTCTAATCTGAGGTGCTGTTAATTGGTAAATTTTCAGGCTGATAACTCTATAAAGTGTGCGGAGATCACAACACCCATGGATATCTTGTACCTTCCTTAGAGTATTGATTCAAACTTTGTTTGCAGATGTCCAAACACTTTCTCCACAATTTATTCTCCTGGGTCCCAGTGATTTAAACCATATTGACTCTATTAAGACAAAAATAAAAATAAAAACCTTAACCATTTTCCGATTAGTCAAATTGTTTAAACACCAGTTAATGTGAATACAAAAATATTTTTACTATACGTAGTAACAGAGCATTAACCACCATATAGACAGTTATGGTTGTTTATTGTATGTTTTTTTTATATATATAGTAATGTGATTCTGATAAAAGTTAGAGAGATGCAAGCAAAGTACAGTACAGATAATTAGACAGACAGACAGACAGACAGATGTGTAGCAGCTGTGTTTAATTTTTATGACATTACTGTAAGACTGTGGGAATGGCATCTGTACTTGTATGCCATTTCATGCCATGGCCTTGTGGGAAACGTTTCCTAATCATTTTTATCCCTCAGTTTACGATGTAATATACAGTACTTCTCCATAAAGTTAGGTATTTCCTATCATATGCTGTTGTCCTATGTAACTAGTTTATTTATCAATATCTAAATTTCTAATTAAATTGTAATTAAATCCTTTAGCATTGCTTCACTCTGTTTTTTGATTAAACCGTTAGAAGCCTCAGGTGGAAGGCAGCTACTTCTTTGTGATATAGGTAAGATTATTTAAAGTTCTGAGGTTCTTGAAATGTAGTCAAAGCCATACGCCAAGTCATGATTAAGGCCCTGATTTGGTGTAAGTATTTATGTGGCTCCCCAGCAAACATTAAAAGTGGCTTTTGAGAGAGCTTTTAGGAAGAGTTGTTATACTGTGGTCTGTTTCCAACCCAAAATTAGTCACTCGATTTATTTTATGATCACTTTTAATTTTAATGAGGCACAAATAACATGCTTTGCCAGGTGAGTAAAAAAACAAAAACAAAAAAAAACAGCCTTCAGGGAATTTTTTACTACATGGATTGTTCTACTATTATTTAAATTTTTTCAAAGTTTTACATAAACTCATTTGTACTCTATTTTTCCATAATTTTAGTTCATGATGCTATGAAGTAAATGTCACTTTTTGGAATCTAAGTAAATAGATAAAGTATAGAGGAACCAGACTTAAAGGGAATGCAGTCTCTTACTGGGCTACACTGGATAGGCATAGTACTGTATATATTGTTGTACATTTACAACTGTATGCTAGAATGTCAAACACCATTAAGTGTGTTGAAACAATGTTCAGTATGATTATTATAGTATTTATAACTGTCTTCATGAGTCACATAATTTAAAAGATATTTAATGAGTATGCATAATCAGTGCATAGTATAGGAACAGATTTCAGTTTATTTATTTTGTGTATTTTTATTATGTATAATATCACTCCAGTTTTTTAGATTGTTGAATATTTAGAGTTTAAATTATGCATTTTAGTCAGAACAGTACTGTTTGGAATATATTTTTCCAAACCAGTGTTTTCCTTACTAAATAAAAAGTAAAAAAAAAAAAAAATGCAATTTTTATGTAAACCCATTAAACTGTGGAAATACAGTTACAATTGTGTGAGAAGCAAATGCAGGAAGTTAACTTTAATTGGTTATGATTCCAAATGACGTAAAGAAAAATCCTGGAAAAAACACTGGAAAACTCTTCAAAACAGTAGGCCCTGTAGCTGTAAAACACTTTTCTAGCAGTGAGGTTTTATTTCCAGCAGACTTCTGAAGGTTTTAGTAAGCAATACCATCCGCCAACTGTCAGTTCTGTCTAACCAGCTAAATGACTGCACAGCTTTGACAGGATGAGTGAGAAAATTTTCTCCAGAAGCTGCCACTGTAAGAACAATGCCTGTAGGTGAATTGGCAAAAAGGCTAAAACTCATCTCTAAAAGAAGGAATTGTAGAGATTTTGTGATTTGTTTTTTATTGTTTACAAAATACAACATAAGAGAAAATAGATTTGCATAGACAATTATTGAACAACTTACTGAATTTAATGCATTCTGGGTTTTTTTTGTCAGTACAGTACAGAGATTATCTTAGAAAATTTAATTTTAGTTGATTGCAACTTGTCTAGATAGAATTTAATCCCAATTAATTTACAACAATTTCATACTTCACTAAAATCCACCTTTATATATAGCCACAGTAAGATAATTCATCCCACAGATATGTGTGTAATTGTTCGTGGAGAGGATATTATTTCTGCCTCCCAGCTTTCAGCTCCATAGTTTTATCATGAGCTACACTTAATGTCTCCATATTCTTCCCTTCCCACCCAAAAAGCATGGACTGGCTGCACTAACTTCCCCTAGGTGTGAATATGTATTGTGTACTGTGATGAACTGGCATCCCATCCAGTGTGGGTCTCCAGCTCGTACCTAGTGTTCCTTTGATCCACTGTGAACTTGACTGAGATATACATAGTGCTTAATGAAGATGAAAGGGTGAATAAATGATGACCAAATGGCAAGCGTTTAGTGATAAGCGACATGTTTTAATCACACAAGTGAAAGGTTTGCAACCAGAGGTGGTAAAACTAGGGCTACCCTATGTAAATATTACCAAAGTAAAGTGGAAGTCCTCAATTTACAATTCCACAAAAGTACAAATGTGCTTGCCTTCAAATTTACTGTTTGCTAACTGTGAACATACAGTTTTATCGCTACTTGTAACCATCTTTTCATCTGATTTAAAAAATCTGCTACATGATTAGGGAGGGCAAACTGTGCAATTATGCATGAATGTCAACAGGTGGCTATTACCATTTTAAATACTGGGGCGGGAGGGGTCAGTAATCGTGATTCTTTTGTGTGGCAATTCACATATTTAGATTTTTTTAATTATCTTTTAAAATTCATATAAGTTTGAGGTGATAAACTTGTTTATCCTCTTTAATCCTGCAGCTGATATACTCAAAAAATTTCACGCATTGGCATTCTGTATGCACTGAAGAAAATAATATTAACCTGGCTTTTCTTCCAATTGACATAAGGAAAACAACCCTTAATCTCCTGAGAGATTAAACTTCCTTTATTGTAGTAGATATGGTTCTGTATCTCATACCTAAAAAGAAGGGTTTGTTCTATTTTTTAGTGGTTAGCTGTGTCCAACTGATACGTTACCCTACCAAAAACAATGAAAAGAATGCATAGTTGCCGTTTTACCAATTGGTCTGGATCAGAGCAGTGAGCAGAAAGTCTGACACAGTAGCCGTTTCACAGTCGTTTAAATCAAAGAAAATACAAGACATAAACCATAAGGTACATACAGTAACAAAAAAACAGCATTGTCAGTTCTATGATTTTGGATTAGCTCCATTCCCTTTTGAAAGTGTCATATTTTATGTGGTTTTGTGGTTGTTTAACTTTCATGTCCAATCCCAAATCCGGAGCCTTTTTTAGGGGATCAAATATGAATTAATATACTGACTTACTTGGAATTTTTTTTACCATTTTGTTTCTTTTGTGTCTGTTTTTTACTTGTTCAAAATAGTAAAAGCCTTTGGATGAGTTTGATGAGGCTTTTATTTTAAAGAAGAATCATGAATGTGTCTGTCATCATGTGGTTAAGCACCATTCATCAATGATGTTAATCGAAAATTTATATTAAAGGCCTAAAATTAAAGTGTAGCCAGATTTTTTTTTTCTTTTATGTGGGTGGTTTAGCTCTTTTTGGCTGAGCAAAAGTGCAAGTAAAGGGAAAGTCAGAATATTAAATGAATGGAAATACACGAGGAAGATGGATGGAGGAATAAAATTAAGAAGAGAGGGTAATGAAAAGGAAGGAAGCATGGGTGAGATGAAGGCTCATTTAAAAAAGCAAAAGAAATCAGTGAAACAAAAGAGGAGGATAAGTTCTTGATCTGATGCTTTTCCATTAGGCTGTTGTCTTAAATACATGGGGGGGGGGGGGGGGGGGGATGGTCTGCTACACTAATGCTAACTAGCGCTTGGATACCATCAGAGTGATGATCAGACAGCTTGCTGAAACACTGGCCTCCCAGGAAGACCTATAATGGCCCAAACACATGGAAATGGCTTGCAGCAAGGTCAGGACTGGCCAGGGATGTGGCATTAACAATTTCAAGGACCATGCATTCCACTTGTTAAATGTTCATGGGAATGCATTCAGTGGGATCCAAGCCACCACAGTCGGGATCATCGTTCACGGGCGTAGGGCCTTCTTTAAAACTTTTGCATCATTCAAATGTTATACTGCAGCTACAGTAAGTAAGGAAGCATAATATTATCTCTATAATGTGCTTGAAATCTGCCTTAAATGTCAGTAAATTTTTCATTCATTCACAATATATTGCATCACAAGTTCAATTTTGGCTCTAACGCCCCTGGCCTTGGGTATGTTCTTGTAATGCAGATTGAGTATAAAGAGACACCTAGCCAAAAATATGTACAAAGTTTTATTCTCGCCAGTTTCTTATGCTGATTTATGACTGGAAGCTAACATGGAGTACAAAAATAGGCGAACAAGTTCAAGATCAAAGATCTACAGTAACTGGCATGCTGTCTATGCATTTAAATGCTCAACATGTAGACTAATGATAAGCTTTGAAATTGCCTGCTCCTGGTAAGAAACTTGCATTTTCTGTATTGCTCTAAGCTTACCATTGACAAGTGACAGATAAAGCATGTGTAGGTTTATTTAGATGGCTAAACAAAGTGCTAATGAATTTGCAGGACATGTGAATGTAGTGAAATAGGATTTCAGCTTTCATTTAAATTTTAATATTTGTAACCAGTAAGATGTTTTACAAAAGATATCCAATGTACATTTCATTTCGTAGTATTATGATTATGAATTCTGAATCTTTTCTTCTATCTGTACACTCCAAATTTCCATACGCCTCCCTTTCCTGAGGAGGAAGGAATCTGCTATCAGTTGTTGTTTTTTTTGTCTTTATTTCCTTTCATAGATGTTACTTGCCATTGTTCCTCATTCAGACATTTAGGTCTGAGAAAGAACCTTACAGCTGAGATGTGACTAAACATTTTATAGAAGTGCTAGAAATAAATATAAAATATTCTATAAAAGTATTCTGATCCAAAATAAAAGCTTACAAAGTCAAGGACTGACTAGATTTGTTTTGCGGTCTGGGAAAACACATAAGCTTCTGGTAAACTGCCAAAAACAAACCAGCCTTTTAAATTTTGTTTCCAGAATTGTAGTAACTTGCCAGGATATGACAGAGCCGTGTAATTATCATACTGGCAGACATTTCGCTTTCTTGACACACCAGACACCTTCCACAGAGCTTCTTCATTAAAACCACATTTAGCAACTTTAACAACATTTTTTAGCTGAGCTCTGCATTTCTTCAGAAGCAATTTCACTTGTAAAAGCCCTGATTTTTTTTTTCATATTAATTTGTAGAATGGTGTAGAGGTTGTGTCATAATTTGCTGTTCTGGTACTAACTGCTGGTTTTGAGGTCTTGACATGTCAGCAGAGATTCATCATGTTCTGGCAGGGACCACACTTAGTTAAGCACGAAGTGTCTAACCATTTAGGACAGCTGGTTTCACTCATAGTGCTCCGTATTACACATTTTCCGCAAGGAATTTTTCTAAGGCAAAAAGCTGGGAAATGGCCATTTAATGAGTTGGAGTCTATCAGAACCATTTACAGGAAACTAGCTTCTCTATTGGAAAATACATCGCTGATAAAATGCTTACAGCTGAACAATAACATTAATTACAAAACTCCTACTGAGCTATGGCTATTCTGAATTTTAAGATGTCAGATAATTCTGCTGTGGGGATTTTGATGAGCAGGTATAAACAACTGAAACATTTACGGAAAGAATAGAACATCTAAGATGCATTCGTATACTAGAGGAACATCTCAAGAACATTGCAAACTTGCTGAAACAATTGAGGATAAGTTACAGGACTGTTTGAATAATATTTTTTGAAGGACAGTTCTGAATTCCTTATACTTCTGAGGATTGGTGGTAAACTACAAGAGCATCTGCAGAACTATAGCGAATGACCAGAACATCTGAGGAATGTTGATGCACTCCTAAAGGTATTGAGAAGAAACAGAAGAACAACAACAAGGAACCAATTAAAATCATCTAAAGCAATGATTAACTAAGGAAACACTGAAGGACTTGGAGAACACTTTGCTGAGCTACAAGAAGATCTAAGGAATATTGATGAGCTTTCGAACCATTTGTGAAACAGTAACGAACTTCTGAGAAACAGTGAGACCATCTAAGTAACATGATTACATTTTTAGCCACAACAATAAATATCGTAACCCAGTAACTGATTTGATTTGGATTAATACAGATCGGTTTTATTCATTTGATCATTGCTCAACCTGTAGCCATGCCTCCCTGGTCTCTAACATTTAGAAGAATTCTCAAATTCACACCAACCTTTAAACTCTTATTGTCTTCTCTAAGTCAACACTTTCTCCAAACATTGTTTAAAAAGTTTCACAGTCAAGCTCAAATGTCTGCAGCTGAAAGATTCTAAGGGCAATGCACCAGGGGTTTCAGCAATGTGTGTTGCTATTTCCTTAAACCATATGTTTAGGTACTGTATATGGCTTTACATCTGCTCAAACACAGATGTAAGTCATCTAGGATTGTTGGCTGACACTTTAGAGTTTATAAGAATCTTAATGTCAGAAATTCTCTAGGTAGCAATTTCTTTTTTATGACTCGATTTGTCGCTTTCTAGGTTTAATTTACTACACAATATAACAGTATATGAAATTAATTCATTATAAATACAATGATCAGTTTCCACATTATGTGACCGAACTTTACCATGACAAGAGATCTTATACTTAGTTTGGGGATTTTTTTCTAATACCTTTTTACAGCATTTCAGCCATGCTGTTTCTCTGAAAAATACTTAATACTTGGAAGATGATAAACACTGTCATGTTATCTAAAGTTTTAACGCAGCAGGATAATCTGGGCACTACTCCCATCAGGTTAGCTCTACTGGGAAATTAAGTGTATTTTAACTGGCTATAAATAGGACTGCACATTTTTCTGTGTATGTTTGTTCATAAAGTTTTAACTGTTAAACTTATTCTATTTATACATAGACGAAATGTAAGTAGTGCATAGACTAATGTGTTCAGAAAGTTCCCCCAAATCTCTCTCTCTCTCTCTCTCTCTCTCTCTTTCTCCTTACAAGCTCCACAGCAGATTTCTCTGTTCTGCCCTCCAGACCTCTAGTTCTTGGCACCAAACTCTTGGTTTTTTTTCACTCTAGACAAAGGGTGAAGGGTCAGCCTCCCCTGTACAATGTGTGTGCATTCTTTTGCAGCTGTTTTTTATTTTTTATTTTTAATTAAGATAGATTATGAAGACTAAGCGATATCTTGAGATCATAATTTTCATCATTGAATGTTTTTAGTAGCCTCGAGAACATGCCAGTTTATTCAACTTTTATTAACAGTGTGTCCATCATTCACATTCATGTGTTTGAGATGTGTTTGACCATCTCATGTTTTAATCAACTTTGGAAGATGGCAATGGTTTGTATGTTATATTGAAAGATATTATAAAGAAATCACTTTTATTTTTTCTCATCAGACAGTGTAGTTATAGTTGTGTAAGTATAGCTCATTATGTAATGTTGGGTGGAACATACAACCCAGGGCACATGGTTGCTTCAAGATGCTTGTTGTGTCTAGTCTTTGGTGTACAGTAGAACACTAAGGAGTCACATAGTGACTTTGAGAACTTTAGGCTCTAAAGTGTTAACTTAGAATTATTAAAATATAGCTCATGATTTGCATCATTTAAACATTCAGGACATTATACCAAAACACATACAATATATTGACATTGTCCCATAATAGAGGATGAGACATAAAGCGGATTATTCTTGTTTTTTTCCTTATGAATGAATGAATCCCATAACTGTGCCATATATTCGACAAAAACAACATTCTGTCTACTGAATAAATTAATACTAATTTCATGTATTACAAATACAAACATTTATTTTATTTATTTTTTTTGGTTTGTTAAATGTGTTAAGTATATATTTTTTGTGATCTTTAGATTTGGATCACAGTATCTTCTTCTTTTTTCTGGAAGAAGCACAAGAATGTACTGAGGAAGAGCCTTTCTTATACTCCCTACTGTAGCTAGTGTGTGTGTGTGTGTGTGTGTGTGTGTGTGTGTGTGTGTGTGTTTGTGTGTGTGTGTGTGTGTGTGTGAGTAGAAAGATAAGAGTAACAGCTTTGAACTTAACGGATCCCACAAGAATACAAAGTGGCCAAAAGATTTCCAATATGTTGCTGTGGTTATGGTTATGGTTACGAAGGCTGATATAGGCATTATATTAATAATCAGTAAGTAACTAAAATGTCATAACAGAGATATTTGTGTGTTCATGAGTATGTGTGTGTCTATAGACCTTTACCTTTTTAGACTGTTTTAGATCATTAGCCCACAACATTAGTGAGCTGTTGATGTTACGTACAGTACATGCCTCCAGTAACCCTTATCATTTAGAACATTTATAGAGGAAGGAGTTTGTCTCTTTCTTAATTAATGTGTCACTTTGAAGTGGTTTGCTGCACATGTCTGGTTAAGGTTGGTTTCAATTTGTAAAATGTAAGTTTCTATGCTTTCTCACTTATTAGTCTGAATTAGAGTGAAATGAATTTCACACTGCCCGTGAATAAACCAAAAAGCCAAAAGCACTTTAAATCTCTCAAGAATGGTAAACAAGGAGCTGGTGCAGAGTAATTTACGGGATAATTATATAACTAGTTTGGAACATTGTGTGCAAGCATCCATCCACAGTTTATTTGATCTTTTTGTTAGTCACTCCAAATTTCTGCAGCACTACAGCTTCGTCTTTTGGCTCACTTTGTGCTTCAACCCTTTTTCCAGCTCACATATATAGAAAAAACTCACAGCTTAGTCAACTCAGGATCGAATCCTTTCTCACTGCAGTGAACTAGGCACTAGGCCATTGGAACAAGCCTGACATGACCTTGCCCAGACAGTCTCAGGTTTGTCGTTTTGGGTGCCACCTTCTGTAAATCTGATTTACTCACTCTCATGGTGGCTTAGTGGTTAGCACTGTCGCCTTACACCTCCAGGGTCCTGGTTTGATTCCAGCTTCAAATCTGTGTGCATAAAGTTTGCATGTTCTCCCCATGCTTGGTGGGTTTCCTCCGGGGGACCCAGTTTCCTCCCACAGTCCGAAGACATGGAGATTAGGCTAATTGCCATTCCTAAATTGCCCATTAGTGTGCGAATGAGCATGTAAGTGTGTGTATGTGTGTGTGTGTGTATGTGTGTGTGCCCTGAGTCATGGGTGTACCCCTAAATCTCTTGGGATATGCTCAAGGCCCCCTGCGACCCTGTATACAGAATAAAGCAGCATAGACTGTGTGCGTGTGTGTGTTTTTATGTGACTGACCTAAAGAGATGTGGTATGTTGTGGCTGTGTACTGATAGCATGACTACACATACTGTGTGGCTCAGAGATGAATTTGCAGCAGCATGTACACCATTCCATTTTATAATACACTCTAAACAATTATTCAGGATGTTTTGAAACATTTTACAGAGATGAAAAGCCTATTCATTTCTAGAACCGGAATTTTCCTATTCTTTCATAACTTTTTGTGCAGTTTTAGAACTGTTTGCTCTACTTTGTGTGTGGGCTAATACTATTCACTAACTTTAAATGCATTATTCTCACTTCAATTTTATTCACACTTTGACTATTATAAGTATTGAAAAACACAGACCAGCTTAGCTTCTTACTGTAGCATTTAGGTTTTTGAGTTATTCATCCTCTCCATTGGTTTCCCCAAATGAACATGGATAAGGCCATACTGTAGGGTATGACCTCACCTCCCAACTTTAACAAGCCTGACTCAAATGAATTAGGTCAGGAGCTCGTAATATAAGTAGGCACAGATGTGCATTCACAAGCCCTGATACAACCTTCACTCAACACCACCTCATGCAAGC
Organism: Clarias laeviceps; assembly: GCA_030014305.1. Lineage (NCBI taxonomy): Eukaryota > Metazoa > Chordata > Actinopteri > Siluriformes > Clariidae > Clarias > Clarias laeviceps. Next base: position 27,000,382 of record JAQMYJ010000033.1, read on the forward strand.
TAATGTGCTTTCTCTAATCCCACAAACCCTGCATTGTTTTGCTTCAATAATTTCTACCTATATTACAGTAGCTAGTAAACATAACGGTGCCATTTTATTATTTTTTTCCCAAGGTAATTTATCAGGCGCCAGATTAAATTATTTAATATTTACGAAAACAATGGGAAACATAATGGCATGCTGTAGTTTTGCTAACAGGTACTGTATACAATTAATTGTTCCACTTGGATTAATGCTTGTAAATTCATACCAATTTGCTCAAATCAAGTCATGAGAAAAGTTACAAAGGATAAGGTGGGGGCAGAGTTAGCGTTGGTACCTTTTCTTAGAATTATTTGTATGTAATTGAACAAAATCCAACACCGCCAACACTGATTCTTGAGAACAGGTCTCATTTGTTAGGTTCATCTTATCTTTCATTGGCTGATTCAAACTGTAAAGATGAAAGCGGCTGCAAACATTTTACATGTCATAAAGTACTTTATCATGTATCAGCTCGTTGTTTTGGTCTAAATCGGCACTATATCATTTCTCCCTTTTATGGCTGGGTTTGTAAGTTCCTTAGTTCTACTTTGATCCTTTGCTTTTAGTCTGCTGGCCCACAGCCGGTGGGTTGTTGATGTTACATGTCCTCAGTAAAGCTCACCATTTAGATTGTACAAAGAAGAAACGCTAAATATAAAACACTATGCTCTACAGTACTGCATGTGTCACTGAATAATGTGGTGCATTATTTGAAGTGTAAAACTTGTAGATGGTTACAGGATAATTTTATGTCTCCTTTTTTATAGTGGGTAAAGAGCAAGACATACATGTAGAGTAGTAGCAAAGCAGTGACAAAAACAGTCAAACTGTTTTAGACTTAAAATGTCTAAAACATTGCTAGCTAAGTGAGATTTCCTCACATGCCTAATGTCATGTATCCTCAATACCGGCAATGTTCCTTTATTTAGGTGGGCGTGCAATCTGGTAAATATGAATTCTTCCTTTTTTACTAAGCAGACATCTTATGATTGAGATGCAAAAGATAAACATTATATAGTTTAAGAAAGCATTTCCTTCTCAGAATTAGGTAGGACAAAATTTGAGAAAAGAAAAAGTTTCTCCAGTCCACAACGCATGCACAATATGTTGTCTTCAGCTTAAAATTCCCATCCTGCCCTTTCACTCGAGGATTGCATTAGATACAGTAAATAATGAGGGAAGGGTGGATGTGAGTTGGGAGTGCAGCATTTCTATGGTTTCCACTCCCAAATTCCGCCTCTGATTGTGAAGTTACTGCATCACAATACAGAGTGTGTACACACACGTTCATGCCATTTCCTCTTGTGGTTTCACACTAGTGTGTCTACAAACTGAGGGTTGTATTGAAGTGTGCCTGTTCTCTCTCCAAATATCCTGTGGTTTGTAATCTGCTGTTTACTTGTTCTTTAAATAATGACATATGTTTATTAAACAGTATATGCGTTTACCCATTGACAACAAGCAGATTACTTTACATCCTCTGTGGAGCAGATTAGAGGAGTGACTGCAAGGCTGTACAGTACATATTGTCATGAAGTTTCAGCAACAGAGGACTGGTTTGGGGTTGGGATTATAGGCATTAGGAGAAGTATAACTAAAACTTATTGAAAGTTTACTTTATTGTGGAAGTAAAGTTTTGAGTGTTTAAATTGGCCAACTGAGAAATGCAGTGAGGAGCATTGGCATTGAAATATTAGGCACGTACTACAATAAGTAATGAAATATTCATGACCCACATGTAAGACATTTAAATAGCAAAATTCAGCAAGCACATTATTTACATTGTTTGACTTTCAATCCGCACAGTGGTGTAGTGGTTAGCACTGTTGCTATGCACCTCCATGGTTGAGGTTCGTCTTCTCCCCGTGCTTGGTGGGTTTCCTCTGGGTACTCCGGTTTCCTTTTCAGTCCAATGACATGCAGATTAGACATATTGCCATTCCCAAATGGAAATTAGTCTAGTCTATAATATGCACTTTGCTGCAGATAAAAGTCTATCAGTGGGGTTGGGATAGATGTTAGTAGTGTGGGAAAGAGCGTGTGAGTGTGTGTATCCAGGGTGTACCCCATCTAGCGCCAAAAGCCTCATTAGGCTTCAGGCCCCTGTGACCCCGGTATCAGGATAAGTGGAATAAAAGATGTATGAAAAAAAAAAGACTTTTAACATTGTGGAATCATGCAGAAATTAAAGATGTAAATTCTGGTATTTTACTACGTTTTGTTATTCAATACAAGTCCAATGACAATGCCATTGCGAGAAACAGGGGTAGCTCAGTGGTTCTGGTGTTGAACTACTGATTGGCAGGTCCACCACCAAGTTGCCACTGTTGGGCCCTTGAGCAAGGTCCTTAACACTCACCTGCTCAAACGTGTAATGAGATAAAAATGTAAGCCGCCTTGGATAAGGGTATCCGCCAAATGCCTAAATCTATTGCCCTAGAGAAGTTTTGAACCTTGGTAATTTACTTGGACTATTTTTATATTCTAGTACACACAGTTTCTAGTATCCATCCTAAGCCAAATGGCCAAGAATGCTTCTTCAAAATCAAAAGAGAGGAAAATCTATTGCAGTTTGCAGTTGTTCACTGTGGACACTATTTGTTTTCTCTGCTTTAAGTAAGTTTTTGGCTGAACCCTTTCCCTGCATGCTCTAACTTCCTTAATGAAAACACATGAAAATCACTGGATAATTTTACATCCCAAAAACTGAGGCGTCATTGAGCTCTCGGCTGGTTAAGAGAGAAACTTGCAAGAGGTATAAAACCACAGAAATGCCGCCCGTAAGCTTGTCAGGGGTTGAGCAGGTTTAAATGAAAGCAGTGAGTGTGTTTTTAGGTGTGCATGTACAGTAAGCAGCTTCACAGCTTACACATAAACTTAATAGGGATTCAGAATGTACACTTGCCTTTAGTATTACAAGGCAGCATGACACCTCAATAAGCTCAAGACTGTTTATAACCAATATATATTCCAAAGTACTATATATAATGCATTTTATACATGCAGAGGTGTAAAGTAATAACTTTTTAGTTTACTAGAGTGGTTAACTTTTCTTTCAACTGATGTTCACTTACAACAACTTCTTCTTCTTTGTCTTTCGGCTGTTCCCTTTCAGGGGTCTCCACAGCAAATCATCTGCCTCCATCTTACTCTATCCTCTGCATCCTCTTCTCTCACCCCAACTAACTTCATATCCTTTCTTACTGCATCCATAAATCTCCTCTTTGGTCTTCCTCTAGACTTCCTTCCTGACAGTTCCAACCTCAGCATCCTTCTACCAATATGCTCACAATCTCTCCTCTGAACATGTCCAAACCACCTCAATCTGGCCTCTTACAACTTAACAACAAGTAAATAATCTCTACTTTAAACACACTAAATCACTGTACTTCTCTATAACTATATTTGTGATAAGGGAAATATGTACTGTAACTCAAATTTAACTTCAACAGATGTAACAGAAAGAGTTAGGCTTAATATTCATCACTATAATCTATCTGTTCGGCTGTTTGCACTCTTGTTGTTATCATGCTAGCAAACATAGATAACATGCTAACCTCAGCTAAAGCCATTATCGATCAAATCAAACTAAATCTGAATCTTTCTTATGCTTTTGTGTTTATACTTTCATGTAAAAAAAAATCTGCTTTAATGTCAATTTCAACTTTTTCCAACATATTGTTTGTTTTAGAGTAATTATGAGAGACTTTTACCACATCTGTATAAAGCAACTCAAGGCCACAAAGGGATGCAAGCAGGGCCATTTGAAAATATTCTGTATTTCAAAGCTAATCCGAAAATGCAAGCATGTCGAGATGATTACATGTGTCAGTACACAAGTGTATTCAAATCAATTTGTAAATAAACATTGACTTTGATGTGTTATTTATAATATGCACTTTGCTCCAGATCAAAGTCTATCAGTGGGGTTGGGATAGATGTTTTGCCAAGATTACCAGGACGTGGAATTGAATGGCTAATTGTTTCTCTCTGGATTTTTAGTGGGTGGGTCATAATTGGCCAGCTGTTTAGCCAGAAACAGCTAGCTCAGACAGACTGATTTGGCCTCATTTCTCAATGTCCTGATTTGGCCTCATTTCTCAATGTTTGTGTTATAAAGTGACTGAGGTCACTTTATAACTCAAACCAGATCACATCGCAATACACTAAGGATGGGCAGCTTTTGCTGACAGGACATTGCACTACATTGTGCATTGCTTTCAATGATCTAGCATTGTATAACATCTTGTGATAAGTACTGTACTGTACAGCTTTCAATGATCTAGTATAGCATAACAACTTGCGATGAGTTGAAACAGGTGTGATCCGTATAGTACTTTAATATTCAATTAATAACAGATTGACAAACACTTGGTTAGCTCTTAGTGCCAGCTGTGGGTATTCTAACCTGAACTAAATAATCCAGCCTGCAATATACCAATAGTTTGGAGGTTTCTTGTTCCTGGAACAAATTATAAAATCCTACTAAAATACAATTTGTTTTTGTTTAATCCAATGCTTCCTCTCTACAGGAAAGGAGAGCAATTAGATTTTTGTATTTGGGATCACATTACATGAAGTGGCCCTATTTCATAAGAAATTCGCTCTGAAATGGGATTGCATGAGAGCAATTTGCAATTTCTTTGTGCAACAAAATCTTTCTGCTCTTCTTCCATGAAGGATCAGATCACGGTTTGGAATTTGTTTATGATTATTTTAATTGTGCAATGATAACAGATGTTGTGTGTTTCTTTAAAGCCCCTAACACCATCTCTTAATAATCCCAGCAACTCCTCGTGTGTATGATGCAGACAGATTTTATTGACAGACTATATTGCAGGAAATGATCGATAGTGCATGATCCTTTGCAGCAACACGGTGATACTGTAAGTGTAAACCTTCAGCGCAGAGCCTCAGCCTTCAACCACTTTAAACCCCCTCTGACACAAAAAAGTAAACAGCTAAAGTAATGCACACAGTCCCCTATTACCCAGACACCAAATTACTCCACTAGAACATCCACATCCTCCATGATGTTGGCCGGGAGACATTTCTGTCCTCCACATTGCCTCATTTGGCAAACAGATGTTCTTAGTGTATGACAATGACACACTTGGACTTGCACTTTCATACGCAATCAATCTCTCTCTTACTTAGTCTTCCTCAGAAATTCTCTGTCTAATAAAAGTCGCAGCTCCTCCCAGCTGGATGACTCACATGGATGATGCAGTTCACTGCAATAATTTAAGGTTCATTTACGAACCGGAAAATTAAGGCTGTTCCTAGATAACATTCGGATATCGTGTTACTAAATTCTCAGACCTGCTCAGTTCTCATGGAGGCTAATTGACCTCTCTCTGAAACTACTGTATTTGACAGCTGTTCAGATTAGAGCCGGCTGCATTTTGCCCACGGTCTGAATGGACATTTCATAACGTGTTTAACAGTCTGGGAAATCCGGTCGGATGTTGCTGTGGTCAAAATCTCTGTGGGAAACAGCTTTTATCCCTTTGCTTGTAATATACCATAAATAATATACCATATGGATATTTTATTGTAATGGAGTATAATTATTTATAATTTAAGATTATAATTTAATTATAATCTTGCCTAGGCTATCTTTCTATAAAAATAAAATAGGATAAGGAACCATTAACAAACACAGAATAAAAAATTGTTAAATCCTTAAATAAATGTGATTTATTTATTTAAACCACACTGGAAATATCACACTTTAATCATGTTTTTGAATATAGCAATTCATAGTGGCACAACAGACGGAAGTCTAATCAATTGAATTTGAAATTGGACACCAACTGCCAAAATGTCACAGGCAGAACTGAATCTTTAAAAAAAAAAAAATCTTTGGACAGTATCCAGACTTTATGTTTAATACAAGAACTGGTCATTGATGGCACAGTGGTAGGCTTCTAACCTACCATGTGGCAGGCACAGGTTTGTATCTCAGTTAATGCCCTTCACTCAGGGCACCTGACCCGGAATAACAATACTAGGGTTGCATCAGAAACCAAACTACTGTGGCGACTATTAACAGGAATCAGCCAAAAGAAGAAAAAGAAACGTGAGAAAAAAAGAAAAACTCATTACAGTTCAGGAAAGAACATACTGTAGTTTTCAGAACAATATATGGTTAAAACAAATAACACATATAAAAAAAAAATTCAATACTTAAACACAAATATTAATATTCATAATGTTCATAAGTGTCCAGATCTGTACCCGTGTTTTAAATAAACAGGGCAAATCAGAACTATTGATTTTGATTGCCCTGTATATTTAGCAATATGTTTTGTCACTGAGTTACAAGTGCACTTTATGTGGTAAAGCACTTTATAATAAAACATATTTTTAACTTTTGTTCAAGTGTTGAGTGCTATTATGTAGGCGCTATACACAGCTATGTTAGTCATGTTTGTATGTTTTCCTTGCGTTGTTGTTATAGTTATATTACTGTATTTTCACACTTTTCAAATGGCATCACAATACTTCTGTATCTGACAGTACTTAACTACTCCTGAGAGTCTTGCAAAAATATTGCTCATCTGATCAGTATAACAATTGTTTAATACTTCACATATAATCACAAACATTTAGCATGCTCTTCCATAGGAAAAAAACACTGTCTGAAGAAGAATAGACTGAAAGTAAAGAATGTTTTTGTGGCCATCTGGAACATGACAAAGACTGAAATTTACTGTCAATAAAACTGCTAGATTCTTTGTATTAATCAATCGTATGACTATGATAGCAGGTCCTTTATAGTGGAAAAATATATTCATTCTTAACAGAGTTCACTCAGAAGCACATGCTTATAGTTTAATAAATGACAGAGCAGTTCAGGTCATTATCCATACTCGAAAGGACTTTTAATGGAGTCATAACAGAATGCTGAAAGTTTTTATAAGTTTATCCTGGGACTGATTCAGCGCACTCAGTAATTCCAACAGAGTGTGTTTTTATATTTTATGTGGATTTATTGTGCATCTGCTCCTAGGCCGTATGTACACATTTTTACAAATTTTGACTTCATGTTCATCTAATATTCTGCATTGCCACCCAAAACCAGATTTGTCATGTAACATACTATATCAAAGTTACTTAATAATATGTAAAAAGAGTTCTTAATTTAGTTCTTAATTCTTAATTTAGTATTAACCTAAACATTATTTTATGGAATCCAATTCTAAATATAAAACATTTTTAATAAGTCATTTTTAAATGGCTCCTTGAGTTTTATTTGAGGACAGTTTCTGTTTAAACATTAGATGCGACTCCTACACTGGGTACAAATTTGCCATGGCAGCAGGTGCTTGGTTTCTTTCTTTCTGCTCACTGCCTTGTGTTCTTCATGAGCCAAACTTATAGACATATCTTATTCAGAATATCTGCAGCCTGGCTGTCTTTCATGTTCAGTGCCAATAATACACTCTTTATAGGAAGCCTGGTTGTCCCAGGGTGCTATGGATTCACAGACTTGTTCACATCTTTTTTTGAAGGCAATTTGAAATAGCTGAGCGGACTATGGGCATACTTTGGGACATGGGAGGAACCTGAAGAACCCAGGACACATGATTATAGTGATGAAGAAGAAATAGAATTTTATAATAATTCTGAAATTAGCTTCTTTTTAGACTTTTGAACATATTGAAGGTGATGCGTGTTCAGCTGTTCTCTTTTGACTGAGCTAAAACCCTTTCCACATACCCTGTTTGAGGCAGGAATGTTGCACCGTTATTGCACCTCAGCATTCTGTATGAATGGAATGGAGGCAGAATCGGGGGGTCACCTTTAAGGCAGGAGCAGTGATAGTGACCAGGGCAGAGTGAGAGCTGTAATTAATTTAAAAAACAATTAACTGAAATGTCAGCTGAGATTGAGATTGGTCAGCAGTACCAAGGTTTTATTTTTGGGATCGCATTAAAACCTTTAAGACTTTAAAAGTGCAACAGACAGCACTAGGGACTTTCTATAATTAAGAGATGCAACATGACTGATAACTAACCTTTTTTTTATTCTTTACAATACTTTAGTTTTGTTTTGTCTATGTTTGGTTAGGTCACCAGAGCTGTGACATAAGACCGTAAATCCTAGATCCTAAATCCTATAATCTGCTGAAAAAAACAGCATAGACCAGCATAGCTGGTGACCAGCTTGACCAGCAATTATACCAGCATACTGTATGTTGTGTTTTGGTGCTGGTATGCTGGTGACCAGCATATGGTGGGTTTTGGTGCTGGTATGCTGGGGACCAGCATATGTTGTGTTTTGGTGCTGGTATGCTGTGACCAGCATACATTTTTCTGGTATGCTGGTGACCAGCATACAGTACATTTTGCTGGTATGCTGGTGACCATTATGATAGTGCCATGATGCTGGTGCTGGAATGCTGGTCACAATACTGATGCTGGTCCCCAGCATACCAGCATACCAGCACAAAAATACAAGATATGCTGGTATAATTGCTGGTGACCAGCACTAGCATAAGCAGGGTGACCAACATACCAGCACCAGCATCACAGCATTATGATGCTGGTCACCAGCATACCAGCACCAAAACACAACATATGCAGCCCA
>JAQMYJ010000033.1:27023330-27033642 GCA_030014305.1 Clarias laeviceps
AAGCACTTTGGTCAGCCTGAAGGCTGTTGTAAATGTGCTATACAAATATATTGAACTTGAACTTGAACTTGAACTTGAAATTGCAAATGCTGAGTCGACAAGAAGAAATGAATGAGGCAGTGAGGATGCAATTTGTCCCACATTCCTCTTCCTGAACACACACATCTTCATACTCTCAGCCACTTACTGTTGCCAGTTACACTGTAGAAAGTTAACATTTTATAAATCTGTCATTATATAATATGCGTTTTTGTTGTGCTTTTGGCTGCTTGCTTTAAGGGCTTGTCACAGCAGACTAGGCAGTCTGCATGTTTGACTTGGCACGGATGCACTTCCTTGCTCATCCCATTCTTTATCCAGAACTGGCAATAAGGATAGCCAGCCTGCAGGAGTTTGGGCATTGGCTGAAAATCAAACCCGAGCCTTCCACACGGCAGATAAGAAGCCTACCACTGAGCCACCAATGCTAACCTCATTAAATATCATATATCTTATTATAAATACTGTATATCCGCCCTTATTCTTCATCAGTATTGTTGTTCTTTAAGAACAAGAATGTGAAAATAAAATGTATAGTTCTCTCATGCCCCATGTCCATCTGGGTTTCCTTTCTTCAGTTTCCTCCCTGGTGGGTGGATTCCCTACACTAAATTGTGGTTAATCTCTTAAACTACTAGAAGTGTTCTAGACTCACATTCATTTCCCTTGTAACTACATATTAGTTCCAATTAGTTTTTTGTAGTTACTGAATAATTTGCATTTTTATAACAATCAAATAAAAAAAGGGAAACTTGGATTTAATTGTGCAGAATAGTAAAAATTCCCTTTATTTATCTATATAATACCCTGCTACACTAATACACTTACAGTATCCCAGCATTTCAATAGTGCTTGGATACCATCAAGGTAGAAAGTATTCTCAGTACCATGATTAGACTGGCTGTTTCAGGTCTGAAAAACACTGGCCGCCCAGGAACTCCTTTACTGGGCCAAACATGTGGAATTGACTTGGAGTGAGGTCAGGACTTTACAGGGGATGTGAAAGTAACACCCAGCTGGGTGCGTGTGTGTGGTGTGTGTGTGTGTGTGTGTGTGTGTGTGTGTGTGTGTGTATACAGTTCCCACAGACAGATGTGTCTTTTCCACAAGTTGGCGACAAGTTATCTGTCGATTTTCATGGATCAGTCATTGCACTTGCTAAATGTTCACAGTAATGACTGCAGTGAGCTCCAAGCCACCCCAGCCAGCATCGTCATTCATGGATGTGCAGCCTGTTTTAAAATGCTGGCATCATTCAAATGTTTTGCTGCAGCTAAGAGTATCATCACCGTACGTACATTCATGAGAAATTTCCTCAGAAGTCCCACTTGAACTCCCCTTGTGGATGGATGATCTTATAAGGTCATGGACATGCAACTTGTCTATCAGATCCCAAAGGGAAAATCTTGATTACTTTCTATAAACTTTAAATCTGTGATTGTGCAGAACTGGAATTTCCCCACAAATATATTACAGCACCTACTGGCGTGTTAGTTTTCCTCATAAAAGGGAGTCTATTTGTACCTTTAGTCACACCCGGTCCGGTTCCAGTCCTCTCTGTTCTCTTCATGCTACTCTAATGATGGTGAATGCACAGCCTGCACAGCAATGAAAGGACAGAATGAATCAGACTCTGTGTCATTTGAATTCTGAGACCTGTTTACTGAGTTGACATATGGAGTTAATTTATTTATAGTCTGTCTCTCTCTCTCTCTCTCTCTCTCTCTCTCTCTGTCTTTCTCTGTCTTTCTCTCTTACTATCTACATATTTCTCCATTTTATTGAAGAGCTAAGGGAATGGAAAACAGGTGTTGATGCTCTGCTGTACAAACAATTCTCCTGCTCTACTTTCTTAAATCATTTTTTAAATGCCGAAACTTACAGGATGTCACAAAAAGTTAATTTAATTGGAGCTCACTGCAGTCATTGCTGTGAACATTTAGCAAGTACAATGACTGATCCATGAAAATCGACAGATAACTTGTCGCCAACTTGTGGAAAAGACACATCTGTCTATGGGAACTGTACACACACTCACTCACAAACACCAATTGCACATTATAGGGACTCAGCTGGGCGTTACTTTCCCATCCCCTGTAAAATCCTGACCTCAATCCAAGCCATAGTAAGTGTATTAGTGTAGCAGGGGATTATATAGATAGATAAAGGGATTTTTTATTATTCTGCACAATTGAATCCCGGTTTCGATTTTTTTTATTTGATCGTTATAAAAATGTATACCTGCACATATGTGCATTTGTGCAAACAGTTCACCGAAGAGTTTCAACTGTCGTCACCTGTCCAGGCTGGGTGATCCTGTTTCCACTGTAGCCTCAGGTTCTTGCTCTTAGCTGACAACCCAGTGTGATTTTCTGCTGTGGTAGCCCGCATTTTATGATGCTTTTCTGTTCAGTGTGCTTATAAAGAGTGGTTGTTTGAGTTAGCATATATCCTGTCAGTTTGTACCAGTCTGGCCAATCTCTCCTGAGCTCTCTCAGTAACCAAGCAGCTGAATATTGAATACCGAATATTAAACAGTGTTGCTGTTGTTGTTATTATTGTTGTTATTGTTTTTTTTTTTATATACCTTTCTGTATAACTCTAGTAAAAAATAAAATGCATGAATAATCACATGTTCATAATAGGTTTGCTGGTGAGTATAGATTATTGTATTGGGGTATTTATGATTTAGTTGAGATTTTTTTGCCCATTTTTGTGTAATAATCATCAGATCCAATAAACTAAGCCCTTCTCTTCCTTTTTTCTGCAGGGATCAATCCAGCAGTTGGTGTTGACTCCGGATCCCCGGGCACCAGATGAGCAATGTGAAGAGGACGACCCCTATGTGAGTCATATCTGTGTTTTTCATATCTTCTCTCACTTGCATTATTTTTTCATTTTGATGTGCCCCACAGCTGTGAACAGCTGTCATTAAAGCCTAGATGATGGTATAAAAGTTTCTTGAACAATCAGTGCAAAAATCAGTTTTATTATTATTATTTTTAACTTTATAGTTCCATAAAAAAAAAAAAAAGGGATATGGGTGATGACTAGATATTATCGGTTGATAAAATTTTCCCAGACTTGTGCCTGCATGTTTTTATCAGAAAGAATCAGAAAACGTAAGCAAGTAAATGACTGATCAGGAAATCCTGCATGAACAACATTGTTAATCCTATGAAGGTAAAAACCTTCTTATATCTCATATCTTAGTCATGATTATTATTTTTCCCTATAACTGATTATTAGCTGATGGGTGGATTCAGAGGAGCTAGTGAAGCATCAAAGTGGGTAAAGAAATGTATTCCTCATGGGCTGGGAATAAAAAACACTTATATCAAGAAGAAAGTACAGTACATCAGTCTAAAATTGACTTATTGCTCCCTCTAGTGGTAAAGACTAAGCATGAAGGCTAGCAGGTTTGTATTTTTGGCTCTGCAGCAGAACATTCTAAGCTAACAGTCTGTATCAACAAAGTTAATAGTTTTGTGAGAAACTGCACAATAAACTCAAATATTTTACTAAAGCATATTGCATGGTTAAGTGTATCAATTGATCTGAAACAGATATTAATGATCCAAACATTTTTATCTGGATATGGGTCAGTTTCTGCTTCTATTGCCTATATTATGCTCTACAGTTACAACAAAAGCTTCCTCAAGAGTGTTTTTTTGTTTCAGGGTTTTACCTTTCCATAATTGTTTTTATTGAAGATGGGTGACCACCATGCAGTTTATTGATGCAGTGTGTGTGTGCGTGTGTGTGTGTGTGTGTGTGTGTGTTATTTCAGGCATCTGGGTACGGCAGTGGTGATAATGAATACGATGACACAGAGACCACAGATGAAGTGAAGAAAATACATGAGGAAAGAGAATACCCTGTAGTAAGCAGCTACACACACTCAATAACATACTGTACAACCTGAATTAATAACATAAAATAAGACTTTGCTGATTATTCAGACTTTTACAGTACATAAAGTGATGGGTGTACATGATTGTCATGGAATGGCCAGAGGTAGAAAATTTGATGGGAATCATAGTCCTACTCCATATCTGGCACAACCAAGACAATTTATTATCACCTTTTATTAGATGCACCTCCACAAAGCTTTTATTAAAATATTGAGTCAAGTTTCTTAACAGGAAATAATGATTTGATAATGTTGTGGTTGAAAATTGCATGACATTTTCTCCATTTAGGTTTGTACATGTGTACAGTCAGTTCACAAAAATAAGATTTCTTAAAATTGAGTATTGGCTGTAATATAAAATGAAATTTAACGATTCTGTTTGGGCAGACTTTCAGCGGGAGGTGCTTTAAAGCTCATTAGCGTGCCTAGCACTTATGATGTTAAAGCTTCATTTCGCATTCCTCCAAGCTTTAAAGATAAGTGTGGAGTTGACTCATAATCAGCATCCTGGCGTGCCTTGTGTTCTTGAAAGATCACAGTGGCCTGTAAAGGAATCAGGGAAACCTAAACAGATTAAAAGGGATGGAATTTTACCAGAACAGATGTTTCTCAATTAGCGATCCATTCCCCTGAACATCAAAAGTGGGACAAATATTCTGATAACAACTCAACCTACAGCAGAGATGGGAACACACACAAACCCAGACACACACACACACACACACACACACACACAGAAAATCCTCGAGCATCCTGCTAATCTTTATACAAATCCTTTCATCATCACCTTTATACAAATCCTTTCATCATCACTCTGGAAAAGTGTTCCAGAAAATATTAGCTTTGGGGCTTTATTTATTCCAGATTTTAAAAATGTAGTTAATCTCATGCTAAATTTGTCCTATTCATATTTCTAAAATAGTAAAATAAGTTTAGGTACTGTATATTTAGTGTTTACATATTCTTTAAAAAGCACTGTACTTACACTACTGTCCTGTTCTTACAGCCTGATGAAGATCAGACACTTCCTATCAGAGCGCCCCCTACTGAATCATCTTCTCAAGCGCCGTTTGATGATGAGGACATTGAGGAAGAGTCCTCTGGCCAGGACACTTCTGTCATAAAGCAGACAGCCGAGGAAGGTGAGTGATTTTGATTTGTGCTATTTAAGTCTTAAAGTGACCTCTATCTACTTCGGATTAGTTTTGATTTAATTCAATTGAATTGGTTGTAGAGATTTTAATTTATGGACAAAATATATGGGCAAAATTCTACAAACTACTCAAATGCAGATATAAATATTTAATATTTATTTAAGTACATAATCCTTACGAGGTATTTATTATTGAGCTGTTTTCGTTTTCAGTTATTTATACAGTACAGGTATGATTCTGGCATACTGAAAACGCAACGATCCATTCATCTATGGTTTCATTGATTGCCTTCAGTGTTGATGGATATTGATAATCTTCCTTGTTTGCACTTTTGTATACAGAGACGAGCAGGACAGAGAAAGCCGTATATAACAAAGAAAATGTAAGAATAATATTCCAATTTGTGTGCACTTACATGAAATACAGTAACATTTATTATTCATTTATTGTGGAACACCTTATGTGGTAATGTAAAATATTTATATGTCTCTGTCATGTAATTTAGGCAAATAATTAAAGCTTAAATCCATTACTAATTTTGAAATCTGGTCTTGCTCAGGAGTATCCACTGGTGATGCCAATGCATAAAGGGGAAAAAGGAGACCCTGGACCTCCTGGTCCTCCTGGTCCTCCAGGACTCCCAGGCACTGTAAGCTCTTTAGGTCCTAAAGGTGACATCTCATCTTGGGTAGGAGAGCCAGGGGCTCGGGGCCCTCCAGGACCTACAGGAGCACCAGGAAAGGATGGCCTTCCTGTAAGTACCAGTAGTGGACCAAGTACATGAATCCTATACTTGATACCCTAGGTAAAATATTACTCCAGGAAAAGTAGAAGCACTCCATTTAAATTTCCACTTGAATTAAAGTATGAGGGGTGTTCAAGTTAAATGCTGACTTTTTGATTGTGCAGAACACAGACAGAGAGTAAAAACTCGCTTTATTTCTCTTTATAATCTCCTGCTACAATCATGCACTTATCACAATCCTGGTTCGACCTGAACACTTCTCACACTCCTTGCACAAAAGCACTTGATTTCCAATACAAGTATTAAATGGAGCCGTAACGTCACAAAGTATCGCTCTCTCTCTCTCTTTCTCTCTGTGCTTTGACTCCCTGGAAGAGGTCACATAAGCATGTTGATGAGTACTTCTCTCTCTCTCTCTCTCTCTCTCTCTCTCTTTACGCCATTATGGTGAACACATTATGGTGAACACATTCATGAAACAGGTGTACTAAAACTTGTGGTGTTGTAACAGAGTTAATAGCACACATTAGCTCATACCTTGATGTGGTTCCTCAACTTTAAACTTGAATTCAGGAATGCATTTATTTTAAGTGGTTGTGTCGGAGAAAGTAAACATTTCATCTGTTAAGGACCGATCTGTACTCTAACAAAATTTGACATTTGATCTAAATAGGACCGGGGGTTGTCATCAGGTCTGGTGGTTTCAGAATGGTCAGTGACTGTAAGCGATCTCCGCTTCCTCAATTTCAAAAACCTGGCATATGATTGGGCGTGTCAGGGTGAAAAGACAAATGGTCTTCCAACATCAATTAGGTGTAATAGTCTGCAAGTGGCAAAGATTGCAGCTTCTGTAATAATTCCCAAAAAGAGGACATACTTGTGTTTTGAATATTCCATATTTAGTTTGAACATGCACAATAGACCAAGTATCACCTGCTAGCAATAGAAATGCTCAAGTAAAATGTACGGAATTTCTTCACAATTGTAGTCGAGTAGACAGTAAAAGTTACCAATATTGTAAATACTCGGTTAAAGTTGACACAATAATACAATAACGTACAATAACGAGGTACATACATCCTTTACTACTATACACCACTGGTAAGTACACTCATGTGGTTTCATTAGAGTTGGGCATCATAAATAAACAACGTTACCACCAATAACTGGAACCTTGTTCAAGCTATTGTGGTAAAACATACAGGAAATGTAGCAAAATATAATGACTGCTTTTTTATCATTGTAAAATGATCATGCAACATAAATTGGACTTTTTTAATAAAGTACACTGTCGCTTGCTTCGGTGCATGCAAATCACGTTTTAAGCAAACTTGATCTGCTCATTCATTAACAAACAATGTTACTCAAATTCCTTGGATTTGAAAGTCAAATGAATCTGATTCAGCGTACTTTAGATATGCATGAATGCCATCCCAAGTTAAAAAAAAAAGTATGCGAAGTATATTAAATCCTAGCATCCCAAAGCATACTTAAGTGTACTTGCTCCAGACTAATGACTAGTATACTTGAAGTTTGCCATTTTGGAATGACTAATTTTGTACTAAGTGTATTTAAGTTGTAATTAAATTGTACAAAAGCACAATTTTAAGTGTATTAAGTAAACTTAAAGTATATGGTTGTGTATGTACTAACATACATACCTGACAGTAATTAATGAAATTTAAGTATATATTTAATGTATTATAAGTACATTACTGCAATTCTTACTATGTTACAAATACATGATTAATATACTATGAGTATATTCTTATTGCAGCAGTAGCACGCTGTTATACTTCTGGACAATTACAAATACTAAAAAAAGTACACGTTGTGGTTAATACAAATATACTTTATTATATAATATAATACACACAGTCTTCTATAATACTGTATTGCAAATGTGTTACCAGTACACTAAAGGTGTTTAGGATAATTCACAAATGCTGAATGCATTTTATACACTATAACCTTTTTTTTAAAGCATTACATCAGTAATTATGAGGGAGATTTTATTTATGAGTTCAACAGATTTAATTTTCACAAGGTTACAAAAAACAGTCCTATAGTTTATTTATTTGTGTTCAACAAAATATCAGGTTGTCTTACAAACACAAACTAAAATTAATTAAATAAAACTGTTGTCTAAACCAAGACAGATATTAATATTGGAATATACAGGTACAGTATTGGTTCAAACCCTGTGTGTTGATTCTAGCTGTTACACAGAGACTGAAAACAGGCTGAGAGTTACGGAGCATTATAGCAGAAGCAAAGTTTATAAGATTTAGCAACAACACATTAGACAATACATTCTATAGTTGAAACTATGTACTTAATTTTAAACTACCTAACATGAAATTTACCTTATGCCGATGAAAATAAAATAATAACAAAATTTGGTAAAAGCATGATGTAAGTATACTTTTTATATATTAACTGATGGTACAACTTTTTGTTAGTATATTTGCAGTGTATTATCGAGGATTTCAATATATTTGTAATACACTAGTGTATTTTTTTTTTTTACTGGGTATGGATTGGTAACTATTAGTCTTTAATTTGCATGATTAGTAAGAGTTAAATCTGCAGCTATATATATATATATATATATGTATGTTATATGTAGCTATATATATATATATGTTATATTGCACCTGTTTGTACTGTATGTTCAGTGACAGACCTACATGTACAATATCAGTTTGATTCTTTCAACCTTGAAGCATGACAAATAGATACACATATTATATTTAGCTTTCTCTTTTTTTATGGCGAAAAGGGTAATATTACTTTAGTAATAGTATAGATGTGTTCGTCTTCTGAATTTAGAATTTTAAATAAATGCTCTCATTTTTCAGGGTAGTCGTGGACAAGATGGACAATCAGTGAGTATAATTTGGTTCACTGTTCTTGACATACAGTATGATATATCAATAACTAGGCGGCACGGTGGGTAAGTGGTAAGCTCTGTCGCTTTGCACCTCCAGGGTTCAGGTTCGATTCCCACCTCTGTGTGCATGGAGTTTGCATGTTCTTCCCGTGCTTGGTGGGTTTGTTCCGGTTTCCTCCCACAGTCCAAAAAACGGCAGGTTGTGCTAATTGGCATTCCCAAATTGCCCGTAGTGTGTGAATGAATGTGTGTGTGTGCGTGCCCTGCGATGGATTGGCACCCTGTCCATGTTGTACTCCACCTCGTGCCTTGCTGTAAGTCTCCTGGGATAGGCTCCAGGCCACCCCGCAACCTTGTATACAGGATAAAGTGGTATAGACGATGAGTCAGTGAGTGATATTAGTAACTATCAAACACACTAAGACTTCCCAGTGCCTCACATATGTCCAACAGAGCTAAGCCTAAAAAAAGAAAAGAGTGAATTCTGTTGAAAGTGCAGCCCCATTAATTGTTTGGAATGGTGCATTAATTAAGAAGTGGTATGACCCAGTATCAGACTGAAACATGAAGCCTTTGATCTTTCTTTGGGTTTGATTGAAGGAAAATAGCTACACCTTTCTTCATACCTGTGAGCCTGATTAGACCAAATCCAAATGTCTGACCAGCTTTTCTGAATAAGGGCTCCACATGTGTGTTTCTTTCATTAGACTCTAATTTTTTTTATAACTACAGTACATAGATGTTTTTCTTTGGTTGTTTCTGCAGGGAGTAACTGGAGCTACAGGGTTCCCAGGTATCCCTGGTGATCCAGGATTAAAAGGAGAAAAGGTATAAATACTCTATACGCAGTATACAGTAGACTTGATAACTGATCACTATTATTGATCACTGTTCTGAGTAGTGATAATTTTATTGAGTTTTATACCAACATTATTGAGAAATATCTAATCCACTGAAACCTTACGCTTTACAGGGTGATCCTGGAGTTGGTCTGCCTGGACCACCTGGCCTTCCAGGACCCTCGGGACGACCAGCGACACCACGATATGTGGTATGTGCACACTGTTTACCCAGTACAGGGATCAGCCATGTCTATGGAACAAACAGAAGGGCATACTTTGTGTTCTGAACCTGGGCAATGTTTTTTTTTAACATAAAACACCTGCTGTCAATAAGTATTACTGTCATGAACTGCTAGGTGTTGGACTGTGGGCATGGGTGTGGCAAGGCATAGACGCAGAGGGGGATGATGTGCAAACCAAAGTCTTTTAATAACAAAACCAAACAAACAAAACATGAACAAAGGAAGTTGGCTGTACCTGGAGCATACTATAAACAGAACTCATAAACCACTTAAACATACACAGACTAGGGATTACACAGACTAAGATACTGTACAGACATGGGATACAAACCAGACGAGACAAGACACTAAACAGCCTAGCGGACTAAACACTAGGGACAAACACACACAAGACAGACTTGGCTAGTCCTACTAGCTGTTATGCACATTAGTAGCTAAGCTAGCTAGTAGCTAAACAGACTAATTGCTGAACAGGCTAGTAGCC